>KI915052.1:0-10916 GCA_000473445.2 Anopheles farauti
TGACGAGCCAATCTTTTCCGCATTACTGGCTGCTGGAAGCGATTGGGAAACACTTTGGCGCCTCCCAAATGCGATCCCAATCCCTCTTCAGCAGACTGTTACAAACTCATAACGAAGCTGATTAGAAACCCTGTCGGGCGTGTTTTGTGTCGTTGTTTTACTTTTGTGCGAAATTCGACAGAAACGCCTTAGGTTGTCGATACAATTTGATGCTTCTGATGTCTTGAGCATAATGACATGAACGAATGAAGCTTTAACGATGAACCAAATGGTTTTTTGATCCAATTTAATTAAATTACTCGAATTTCGTGAAAACTTTGGGCCAGTATCATATCGCTATAAGGCAATTAAATACTGCTTTTCGAATCGAGTTCGAGGTATTTTGATGAACAAGTTCTACTCAAAAGGAAAAATTAATATTCGAAGAGTTTTTCGATGTCATAGATGACATCAAAGCTGTTTTTTTGATTACCTTATTGAAGAATGGAAATTTAGTTTGTTTCATACAAATATATCTGATCTGAAATGTAACTGAAAATGTAACTGAAATGTAAGCACAATAAAACCATCATTGCAAGGAAAAATATATTAAAAATGCATGCCAAAATTAAATTGTACTTCAAATTTAATTAAAGTAATGGTTGTTTCGGGAGATGTACAAAGTTGAATAAAAAGATAAGAAAAGAAAAAAATACGCTGAAAACCTCAATGAAAAGCATTGAATTTCACTGGGAATAATGGTGTTGCCGAACAGAGGCAACAAAACGTTGCGATCGAATGCAACGAAAGCATCTCACTGCTTTTCATTTGCTCATCTTACTGGCTTTGACAAGTTTGTCAATCACCGTGTCCTTTCCTAAACCGCTCGAATAGATGACTAGGTTTCCGTTTTTTTGTTCGAGCATGAAAGCCGGGCTCCTTTAGGTAGCTGTTCAGAAACTGCTAGTATAGGATGTCAGGTGTTTGAATAACGACAGAAAGGGTGAATTCGTTCGAGTCGAATACACAGCTGTCATGTTGCTGATTTACGGTTCATTACGCAACTACAATGCTGATCCCGAACACCTGAAGATAGTTGTTTGGTTTTGAAAGGGATTCAAGCGGTTTTTTTTCGTATTCTGAGTTAGGTGTTGTAGAGGTTGACACTTTTAACCAGGTCAATAAAATTTCAAGAACTGAGAAATAAAGTGACAGTTTGGAGATAGCATGAATATAATACAATCAACATCCACTGACAGAGAAACTTATATTTTTATGCATACTGTGGTACCGGTCAAACACAACAATGATTTATGTTCAAATAAGTAGTTACATTTCTTATACTCAATTATTTTCCCATTAAAATTCTTCTGTAATGTGAAAATAACTGCACGGGATTGAATGAGTTGAGATGCGTCACAACGGAAGTGGCAAACCATCATTCATTCCTAGTGAATTTTCTTGCTACAGCGAACGATATCGATTTGATTGCAATTGAACCTTAAGTATCTCTTTGGAGCTTACATTGTTGTCTCAAGAGGGAGCAAGGAAGAGTGAACGATCGAAACGAACCATCTCAAACGAAGAAAATGGAAGTGGAACAAAAGATAGTTTCAAAGTGATGAGTATTGACGTTGTGACATGCATCATTCGTAATCGAAGCTAACTTCTTTATTGATTTCACTTGGGAGCCGTCGCTCTTGAGGGCTATTTTAAGCTTCTTATTTTAGCTTTTATTTGGCCAGGAGCCAACGAAAGTCCATCATCTTGTGGATATAAGATTCTGACACACGCTGAGATATTTTCATCAACCACTACATGATGATGCTCACGGTAAAAGCAGGTTAACGCAGAAAAAAAACATAGAAAGTAGGTTGTTTAACGGAAAGAAACATTTGTGTGAAATAATATTTTAAACGGTGTCATAATTCAAATATGCTACAATGAAAGGTGAGTAATGGCGGCATATTTCAAACACTTTCACCGTTGCAAAATGAAAAAGCATAGAATCCCAATTTGAAACAAATTACTTCATAAATCTCCATCCTTCTGCATTGAGCAGCCTTTGTTGAACGCTAAATATAACAGCATCAGCATCATCAGCCTTGCAGACGAGAAGTGAGATAAATGTCAATGATAATTGGAAAAGAAATTTTCAATAAAAGACATAACTCACGAGCACGAAAACGTGCTTATTATTCCTTGCTCGTACCATAATTCGTGTTCGGTTGATGTCGTACCAAGATGGTTTGTGGGCAATATTGGGAGATGTGTTGGAAGTTTCTGTAGAGGGAAATCATTTCATTTCGCCGATTTTGGCGAAAAGTTTTTCGGAAAAAAATGTGTAAGCAAATTATCGATTACCGCGTTGTATTTGATATATATGTAAGCTGAATCGAATCGTCATTTGCACAATAGTTTCCTGGAAAGATTCGTCCACCTGAAAGCATTATCCCTCAGATCATTCATCAATTTCTCCGACATTACACCATTATGCAGCATGAATTATGGTTCAATACACATGTCAGCATAAAACCCGTTCAGGCAGCACATGATGAACATGAAGTTCGGAATCATGTGCGATCATTCCACTTTTCCTTATACTTTGACAAACATCAATGCTACATAACGAACGCATCGAAGCATCGTATAATACCAAGCATAATATGCTTATCGTACGCAAGAATTCCACCGGGCAAAGTTGTAATGGGAATTCAGCTGACAGAAAAATGGCTTTCGTTAGTCGTTCAGGACAGCAAAATGGAGTCCGTTTGACTTTGTGGTAGCTCTATGAGACGGAATATATTTATAATCGGATCACAAGCGCGTCACGTTATGAATGTCTTCTGTTGGAACGACTTGAAAATCAAATAATACTGACATCTAATGTGCACGTCTTTCTGAACAACGCCGATATTGAGTACGCTGTTAAATTTGACACTGAAAAATATCAAAAAATCTTCATAAAAACTTAATTTGCTATCTTTATAATTCCTCATCATGTTATAGTTCTTTCAAACCTGCCTTTTTGTTTCATATTGTTCCATGTAAAATTTTTACCTAGTAAATAATATTGATCCTTTTGAACAATTCACATTTATCAACATTCAAATTCCACGATGAAAATAAATCCCGACCGTAGTCGTTGATAGCACACGCTTTCCTGAAAGGCGTAGATTTAACTCTGAAGTGTTTTCGTCAGCACCACGTTCATTCCACACGCAAGTTTTCAAGGATGCTCGAAAAGCGGTCGAAACGTGATTCTGATCCAATTTAACCACTTTTGAAGCAATTTTATTTTCCACATACTGTACGTGATTCTTGCTACGCTGAGTTGAACACACGAATGTGCCCTAAATGGAATAAAAGCTTTGTGTTCAATTGCATGAACAAGAATTCAACAATTGAACTAGAGTGGAACTCTGCTTAAAGTGAAGCTCAAATTATAATAGATGGAACTCTGCAATCTGAAACATTGAATTGAACCTATAAACTAAAACCAACATAATTTACATTGCTAAACGTTTACAATTACAACAAACTAATTTACAACAAACAACTATTCTCAAAATCTTTACAAGACAGTAAAGAAACAGAAATTGAAACATCCTTCATACATAGCCGGACAGCAAGAAGATTTTTTATCTCTACAATCACTGGCGAAGGTCTCGTGAGGACGCTTTTAGTATTTTTCTGCAACATCTCTCTTTGCTCTTGTTTGCATTTGTTGTCGTCACGTTCAAAGCAATATCGTTTTTCTTCACGTTTTGATGCCAACAAAAAGGCCAAACAATTTAAATTCAAACGAGATTGTTCATCTCAAAATGCAAGGTATTCGCTGGAATAGGCTCTTTTCTTTACGAAAGCTCAAACGGGACAGGAAATTATAAATTCCTTGGTAAATATTTGAACTCAATTATGACCATCGTAGGCTTAAATTGTTTGTGCGCCTGGTTCGTTCCTGTATTCATAGCGACGGATCGATGAAAACATTCTCCCCTGAAAGCGATGTAGTGAAAAATTATCCACTGACCGTTTCAAAAACTAAAATGTTTAATTGCTGTGCAAATCGAACAGTAAGAGCAATGTCATTCTTTTTTTCGTGTCTTCTGCAATGTCATACCAACACGAACTTTAAATACTACATTAGATGCTCGAAACACATATTTGTTTCTAATTTTTCAACCTAGTTTCGAAGCTGTAACATAAAAGTCAGCATGGAGTAACTCTTCTGCATCAGTTCAGCAAAGCTGTTCATCGAAATTTCACCATGACCACCGTAGCTGAATCTCAACGACTGCTGTGACTGAAAAATCACCAGAAGAATCGTTCGCCGAACGCTCTCGTACTCTTTTTTATACCGACTGGAATATCGCAACAGCCTGGGCCAATCGAAGTTGTACAAAATAGTTCCGATCTGACGGTTCTGTTGATGAGAAGCATGGAAGAAATGTATTATTGTAATCTACGATTTGATTAAACTCACCAGATCGTTCAAATCTTCTACTCCACGGCACAGCAACAATGCTTCCAGGATAAGAAACAAAGCGAATAGAATATAGGCCATGCTGTAAGCGGAGAATCCTTCAAAGGACACTACGAAGAATGAATCCGCAATCAATCCGAATGTGCTGTAGTACTGAAGAAATGCAAACGGTGCAACGATCGAACGAAATATACGAAGATTTCTGGAAAACAAAGCACTCGAATTAAGCATCAAGTTGAATCGCTCAAACCAACGGCTTTTGATGGCTTCGTACACTTACTCGAGCAATTCCACATGTCGTTGGATTCGAACTTTAAGTGTTTTTTGAAGATCATTCCAGTAGCGCTGCTCGTCTTGAGCCTCTAGAGGTAACCCCAGAAGAATCATCTCTCCATGATCCATTAATAATGTATGCTCTAGTTGTTCAAATGAACGCGCCAATACTTGCATCTCCAAACGAAACCCCGCCAGGATCATGTAGAAGACGATAAACGAAAGCACGTAAATGACTCCCCAGCAGGCTGTTATCATTCCGTAGATGATCTGCACCAGCGAACCTCCCACAATCTGGCCATTATACTGAAGCATAAACTCGGTTCGTGTCAAGAGCAGGCGAGCCAGAAAACACAACGACTCCACAAGAATAGCAGACACGAGCACAATCAGAAACGCATTGTTACGTCGATAAAGTGTCGATCGCTGAGTCGAGGACCACGAATCGTCGCTAGAATAAGTCCGATCGTTCAGGAACTGCTGCAACTTTCGAATCGTCGGATAATGCACCTCAAACAGGACGACCCGAAGTAAGGCTCCACTGCAGAGACCCAGAGCACCGAGAACGTTGGCCGACGCCGTACTGTATTCCCAATTACGACACAACCAATAAGTCTTGTAGCAGTAGGATAGATAGGACAGCAGATAAAGCGCACGATAGGCTGTCCACAGGAGCTTTTTGATGGTCCATCGAGGATTTGGCGAGTTGTAATGGAGGGTAAACAGCGTTCCAAAAGTGTTGAACAGATTGAAATAATCCACCGAGTGAGAGAAAGAGAAGTATTTCTCCCACTGTTTGCGGACCAGGCCAAGTTGAAGAATGTTGACTGACACCATGGCGACTTAGACGACTTGACATGGTTGGTCGAGGAATTTGCGTTGTCTTATATAATGTTTTGTGGGGTGAATAAATGCATCAATGGGAAAAGATGCAACATTACGATCCAATGAAGCAGATGCTTATGACATGTTCCGTTCGGATATTTTCCGATCAAAGACTGGAGATCAAAGGCATCTTAACCTGTAATTAATCGGCTGAACGCAAACGAGGGTTCTGGTGTTGTATGTAAAAGTATTCTAAATGAAATCTAGGCTGTGTTGGGAGCCAGCGTTGCCTTGGTGATCATAAAGAAATTGTAGTGTTTCAACAAAAGAATATTGAGCTCATGAAAAAAATTGAAAATGTTTGTTAACGGCTGAAGTTCGTACATTTTCCATACGAACAAGTAAATGATTTTAACAATTCTTTTGTTCTAAGTCTCTGATGTTACAGTTATTGTATTGCTGTTTATTTACTTTCTTGGTGATTTTATTATAACTTGATATTTCGGACTACCAATACGCTCAATCAATGTACATTTAATAGATAATTTATCTTGGCGGGAACCGAACAAACTTCTATCAAAATATTTTATTTCTGCATCATGTTAAAAAGCTTATCTGAACTAGTTTATATTTTGTTTGATGGTACATATGATAACATAAGATAACGAAGTGGAAGCTGTTGAAAGGATATGCTTTTTATTTCCAGAATCCAACAAAGTGCTTTGAAATGATTCGCACTCGTTCCCCGTTGTTAGTTACAGAATATGCTGTCGAAAATGTCGATTAGAACTGAAAGAGCACAACATTTTAAAGATTTAACACCACTCTTGGACTTCTGCTAACAGTGTGATTGCCATTTTCAATCACATACACGCATCCAAACAAAGGCAAAGCTCTTCCAGCCAATCCCGCCAATCTCGTGGAAAACTTTGTTACTCTTCCGTTTCCCGAAACGATTTCACACGAAATTGGCTTCACCTGGTGTGTCAAATTTGGCGTAAATTGTGGCTTAGAGTTGATTTCGATTCGTTTGATGCTTGCCACTTCTTCTAGAACGGGAGAGCTGCTTCGCTTCGAGGTGCCGTGTTGGGTTGATGTTCATGTCAAATCGAAATGTTCGAGCTGTTTGTAGCAATTTCGCACGTCAGACTGTAGAAGATGATATGAGAACCAATTCTTGACAGGTGCTTTCATAGATATTTCTACTTCATACTCTTGCTTGTTGTATTTCTCTGGGCGCTGTGAACATATTGAAATAGTATGACATGCTGATTGAATAAACATGCGCGAAGCGTAGTGGTAGCTGGTTTTCGTCGTTTGATATGAAATCCTGTTTACAGTGGCGAAAGTAGGAAAGGTTTTATAGTGAAAGTTATATCATAAGTAAAATCCAATATTTTACGAAATAAAGAATCATCTCGCTCTTTATACTTTTAGGGTGCGGAAAGCATTCTCAGTCTTTCCGAAAGGCCTTCTACTACTGCAAGCTTATCAATTCACTTTGGAGTAGAGTTAATAAAAATCATCTGATCATAATCCTTTTTACAGACGGTAAAATGTGTTGTAGGATAAAAGGATAAGAATTTTTTAAGGCAATCACAGTGGATCCGTTTGAAGGGTCGAAAGTAACATCTAATGCTAAATGGGATCTCTTTGATTGATTTCCTAAGAGCTGAAGAGTTTGATAAGCGATTCCTATCATCTGAGATTCCAGTTTCTCTTTGTATGACGATAGCATGATGCCCTCATTAAACATGTTCGAAAAATAATCTCATGTAGGCATGATATGAAATTTAAGTAAATATCACTGTCGTTGTAGGATTTTAAAATATTAAACATTATTAAGAAGAAGTACGTGCCGTTTCAATCTGGAAGGATTATATATCAAATAAAAATCATTCTATAAAAAACGGCTCCACAAATATCTACAATCAAGTATTATCATTGAACAAACAAAAATAAAACGTAAAAGCGAATTAATGAAGGATTTTGTTACTATTTTCAGCTCCTTATATTGTGACCCTTTTTATAAGCGATTCCCCACTCGATTCACCACTTGGCACACAGTGCCCACTCGGTGCCAAACATACGAAGATAGTTCGGCGAAGACGATGATTACACATAAACTTGTGCTTCTGAAAGCAAACTATGGTACGTCTGCAGTGGTAAAGAATCTGGTTTAAGGTAAACCACAACAGACAGCAATGCTTAAAACATCCTCCATGCAGAGAGCGCTTGATCCCTTTAAGTCGTAAAATTCATGCTTGGGTGAATATCCAAATAGAAACGCTGGGGTTTCTCACGTTACGACTAGCAGAAAGTATTTGACCAACAGAAGGTTGAAACTATTCGGTCTTCCAGATGTTTGCAAATTGTTCCCCAAGGGTAACATTTTACACCCGCAAGGATACATTTCGTTGAGTAAGGGTTGGTTGGGACAGTATTATCCGGGCCTAAGAAAATGATTTCCCACAAAGCACATACAGTCATTTTGTTGAGCTGTAAGTTGTGGTGTTGTTTCGGTCCATAAATTTTGCTTCTAAAATAAACGTCTCAATTTGTGTCATTGATTTTTCCTAGTTGTTTTAAAATGACTTTTTGTTACATAAAATACTAAACTATAAAATTTGCGACTAGAAAATACCAAATTTTTCTTAGATATACCTGAACGAACGTTTTTATAAAAGTCTTATGTCATATGTACATTGCTTGTTTCTTGTAAGTAATCTGAAAAAAAAACGAGAAGAAAGTTACACATACTACTTGACTTAACATCGTGTTACACATTTAATTGCTCGACCCTACCCACGCTGACGCTAACACAGAAAGTTCTCGAAAGAAGAATCAACACGTATTCGCCATTAAACACACTGTTATCTTTCGGAAGTTGCTCTTGTCCATCAGAAAATGAAGGAGTTTGTGGAACAAAGTTTTTCTTCACCTGGTCAGCATAAGTATCGCACGAGCGAATGCGAAACTCTTGCAAAAGTACATTTCCGCCGTAACACCAATGAGCGGTTAATGTTTCGATTCACTTCCGAACGATACATTAAGACTTTTATGGTGAAGATACGCTGAAGATTTCGGAAACGTCCCGACGTGCTCGAGTGTGTAGGAGAAATACTTTCTGCTTGCAAAGGCGTGGTTATTTCCGCTCTGCATCGAACAAATGATAATATTTTGAAAGCAAACTAGTACAATAAGATCATTAAAAAAGGAAAAAATTCACCGTCTATGAAAAGAAAAACATTTGAAGCTTATATCTGAGGTTAACCACGTTTTTATACATTTACTCTCCGATAATTTCATTTTACATCAACAAGTAAAATCCAAGGCAAATGAGACGACTTGCTCTCAAACAAATGATGTCCTGTGAAATGAATTATTCATTTTTGTCCATCTCATTTTTCCATCGCATGTTTGATTCGAGCCTCAAATCCCTGCTTAATAGCATTCCTCAAACAACCATTTGCATTTCGTGCTTGTGCAAAGCACAGAAGGAAGACAATACGAAAAATCACACCGATAAATGAACTCTGTGACAAACGATGTGCAAATCCAACCGAGTGGATGTAAATGTAACGATTGTCATTCTACCAGAACGTCAAGCATTAGTCAATCACTTCCGGTGCAAATATACTACACCAACCATTGGGTGATGCATGGAAAGGAGCAAACAATAATCTGAATTTCACATTAATCATTCTTTCACAGCACGCTGTGGGAGTTGAATAAAACACTCATTTGTAGAAAAGCTGATTTCCTCCGGGATGGGAGTGGAAGTCGAACATACATATTCAAAATCGATTTTATTTTACAAATATTTATCAGAACGATTCAGCGCCGTGGCTTTATCGAACGTTTCTTTTCTCATATTTTATGGGAAGAAAAATGAAGCACTTGGTTTCACAGCATAGTTGAGTAGAATAAACATTTGAATTTCCTCTACATTAACAAATTGATGGTTTGTCTCCGTAACTATTCAACAATTTTGTTTGTTATGTCTCTCATGGCACCTTAGGTGCAATAAATTTCCCGAATCCTAGCAGGACGATGAGAAAAAGGAACGGAAGCACACGTCAACCTATCCCCGTTTGAAGCATTCCACGAGAGGGAACGAACTTTGCCTTGTCTAACAAATTGACTCCATTTGTTTGGGTTCGGCAATTATTTTTCGTTAAGGGAAGGTTTGTTTAATGGTCTACATGGTGTTATCCCTAATCACCTGAGGTCATAGGAGATAATGAGACAAATCGAGCGTAAATTTATCCATTCCAACGGATGTGACATCTGGTAGAAAAATAGGTTGGAAATGTTACAATAATATAGCGTGTTTTATGCATTGGAGCATGGTTTTGATCAGCATATTGCTTCATTCAAATAAGATTAGGTGTATTGTAACTCAAGAAATGTAAGACACATTTCACACATTTAACAAAATAAAAAATAACTTTACGAGCTATATTTTCAATTAAAACTGCAATCTTTTATCAATGCAGCTGTCTAAATAACATAGACCTTTTAAGTTTGTACTGAAAGGATTCCAGATTGCCCTTAAATAAAGGTCCGTAAAATTCTATCAGCATTGTTCAATTACCAAACAGGCCTGATTGGGAACGGTATATCCCAAAAGGTGTCGAGAATGGTTTAGAGAAAAGGCTTCCGCCCCAATCGAATGATTTTGAATGCGTTGAAAAGGTACTAAATTGATTTTCAATCAGTGAGTTTTTGGAAGAAATTTTTAATTGCCTTCCGTCGTGGAAGTAATCCTATCCCTGGAAAATGGGATGGGGAAAGTTGTATTTGAAGTTTAATTAGATTTCTTGATCGGGGATGTTTTGCGTGACAAAGGTAGGTAATTTCAAATGAAGAACGTATTGAACACGGGTGTGATAAGTTTGCCTTTTTTATCCTTAACTATTGACACTCTTAAACAAGTCAAACGATCAAATTTTATTCCAACTATCTGCCAAATTGGAAAAACATACCAGTAACAGGTTGAGCCAATGGAGGAAAGCGTTAAACGAATCATGATGGAATCGAAGGACAATCAAATCGAACCGATTGCAAACGACAAATGGTGGCATTCCGGCACAAATTGATGACCGGAAATTTAATGGAACGATCTTACCGGAGTCTGCAATGTGGGTCGAGCGAAGAGCTATAGACCAGTTAGAATGGAAAAGACTCCTTCGGAGATGGAGAACAGAAGACATCGCGCATCTCCGGAAGGAAGAAATCAGTGTTCGATTCAATCCAGTTTCATTTGTATAGAAGAATTCAGCAGTAAGAATTCAGTTTGTTGAATAGTTGGCTGGTCGCTACTTTATTTTCCATACACCATTCGATCGAG
>KI915052.1:11559-25264 GCA_000473445.2 Anopheles farauti
GACGATTGCTATTTTAATATGTTTGTGCACACGATGCAGTTACAATGCAGACGTGCATCAGCGTTTGCGTTTGACGTATTAATTGAGTGTGCTCTGGCGTGAGAAGAGATGTACCAAGCATCACATGTACCGAAGCTCAAAATGCAATGGAATATTTACAAACCTCACCTTCCGTCCTTTTCAACAACCGCTGCTGTAGCTACGTTGTGGCTGGCGTCGTGCTGAGGACGAACAATGTTTGCACGGAACTTTTCATGTCACAGTGATGTAGAACATCCGAAAGGGCTTTTGAAGGCACATGAATGCGTAGACTTTGAGAAGTACGTTCTGCAGATAAGTTCTTGCAGAAGGCAACACAGCAGGACGAATCTTGTGGCGAACAGCAGTAGCAAACTTCAATCAAAACTTTTGCAATAATATTTGGTGTACAACGTCATCGTAGTTGAGGTACAGCCACCTGACACCAAGAGAGTTTAGAAAAAAGGCTTTAGAATACATACCAATCAAATCTTGTTACAACATGCTTGGATGGACTTGGCGAGTGAAAAATGTATTTCAATTTTTCTGTTGAAACCATCAACTGTAAGTATTTTCTTTCCAAACTCTTTATTTTACAAGTCAGCGACATAATTAAATGAAAGGGGCATACAAACCGTAAAACAAACATAACAATCATATAATTAACATGATAAACCTTAGGCTTTATCCTTTCTGTACATTCATCAGCCTGAAAAGAGCAGGTGGTTTGCTTTACGAGAACGGTACGTTACAGAAAATGGTACGTGTTAATTACTCGCAATTAACCTTTGCACAATTTCACACGAAGCTTCTGTCACCAACAGGAGGAGCGGGAAAAGTCAACATTCGAGGCGATTGTACGGAAGGTAGAGAATGAATACTCATTTGAAGGTATCGTTTGCATTGCCAACAATCTAATTAGAAAAGGTATTAGCCAACAAAACTTGACTGTGAATAAATATTGATTTGTTTCACTCGCAGTGTAGAAGGAGCTTTCATGATAATAACAATACTTTTTTGTGTTCTATAAACAGATCCATTGAAATATCGGGTTTTGTTGTCAAAACTGTCAAATGGTTGGATATACATTTAATGGTATCGAAATTAGAGAACCTCTCAAATACGAGGCTTGACAACGAAATACACTACAATACAGTAGCAGAGCCTGATCGTCTTTTCAACTCAATGTTATGTTATTCGAAAATGATTATGCTTCACAGAAACAATTGTCAGTTACAGTGATTATTGACATGCCATGCTGTGGTACAAAAGCTTAACGAGCGACTAATCCGTGTTTGACGGACGTGTTTATTGTCTTATCAGTTCTATCATCGACAGATTTCCACCAGGCTGTTGATTGATGAGCACATCGAAGCGTGATCGATTGGACAGTTTCGATGACGATGTAACATTCGTTTGTGGAAAGTTGTGGCAATGTCATGAAAGTGTTTAAAGTTGAATTGAACATTAAATCAGAGCTCACTAAATATTTCCTTGAATCAGACGGTGAAGCAATCTTCGGCAAGCTTTAATTAGAAAGCAATCATGTTTGTTACTTGTTTACTTGAAGGACAACAAACATTATAATTTATTCATGCGTTGTGCCATACCAAAAAATAAACTTTTAATAAAAACTTGTTCATCAGCAAAGGTGTGAGAATTGTGACACCAGTTTTAAACTATCGATCTCTGCCTCAATTCAATGCATGTGGTTGGTCCTGCTCTATTCTATTGTCTGACTCATCAACATTTTTTTCTTTACATTTTGTTTTCCATGGAGTCAATAGCTTGAAAGAATCTTCTTTCTCGAACTTTTTTTTCTGACATATGAACTTTGTCGATTTTATCGATCCTTCTCTACTCATTCAAGGTGAGATGGTTACAAATTCGATACCACATTAAGTTGGCCAAGCTTCGGCTTCTATAGAACCATCATACAGGCTAAAAATGGAAAATCCGTCAGCAATGAATAACCACTGCGACACAGAAGTGGAGAAATGTGCAAGATTGCAAAGGAAGCCTGATAATTGCATTTCCTCTACCAATGAAACTGTTACGCTAGCTTCAACGATCTGAGTGATGTCAGAATAGAACATGCGATTTTATGAAGCCACCCTTCGATACATGGTAGATAATAATAAAGTCTTGATTGTGAGCAAACTCATCGGTCAGTAGTATTTGGATGTGATACAAATTTTAATTTCCATGGAAACAGAATCAATAATGTAGGCAAAGCTGTAAAGACATAAAATATACTAGGCGACATTGTGAGCTAAAATGTGAGTTTTACTATGCATTTAATAGGACATCCACCACAAATTGAATATATTTACATCCCTTAGCATAAATCGTTATAAATTTCGAGTGTAATAAGCAGAAAGGAAACAGAGTGATGAGAAAACGCCGTCATAGTATAGCATTTTGTTCACACACACTTTTACTACTCTCTTAACAATAGTGGTATGAAGAATGCTTGACAATAGCGACGTTGATTGAATATGCAATCGAATCCCCGTGCCAAGGCATGATGCTTCGTGACACTAAGGCGATGTAAAATGATTTCCATAATCTGCTTACTGTAATGGAGAATCGCTTCTTACGTGACGGCGAGGATAAGCACTTTCAGCGAACTGCGAGAAAGCCCAACCAACGCTCAAACAGGCCCGATTGAGCGCTACGGAAACGCCTTCAAATGTGTGTTAGCCAGCGAGGAAGGGAGAGATAGAGAAAATAAAAAAGACGATTCCACCGAGTATGGAAGCATGAGACACCTTTCCGATATCTGGCACGGTGAAGGGAATCGGAATAGTTAACGTTCGCTCGATTGGATGGCATATAGTTTTGTTCGATGGCACTCGACGAGTGAAACGCATAAACGGGCTCATGAACTACGCCATTATGCGGCATAATAATGAAAGGTTCTCAGGAACCTGATCCAAAAGCAAATGCTACGTTAAGCTGCGAGCCAGCAAAAATCCACAATAAATTTAATAAAAATACTTCCAGCGCGCGTGACACGTGTCGGAAGGATTATTTTGGTCAGCTCGTTTATTATGTACACCACTGTTATTAACCCCATTCTCTCGTTTAAGCTCGTTGTTGCGTGGTAAGCTCGTTAAGCGCTTCATTGATGATGAATAATGCTCCACCGGAGGGTAATAGCTGCATTACCTTCCCACATCATCGGTTCGTTCGATTCGCGCCGGTATGGGCAGGAAGGATATTTGCATTGTTTAATGGCACCTGGTGTAACATTTCTCAGGCCAGCTAATCGCCGTGTCACTGTGGTGAAATGTTCATACGGATTGCTGGAGTACCGAAATTTCCACCTTTTCTACCGCAAGCTACCAAGCCTAGGTGAGGTACGTGCACATGGGCTCGTTTGTTTCCGCACTATCGCTGCAACTTCTAGCCCGAGATGGTGACCAAAAACCGCCGCTGCTACGGCCGTTGAAAACAAATGTGACACATTCTACTCACACATGCACACCGAACCGAGTACGCTGGTTCCATGCATTATTCATGATGTCCTGCTATTTGTAACTCGCATGTCCTTTACACATTCTAAACCCGATGCCCGGGGTGAAATACGGCTCGCCGGTTATGCACTCACTTGTTTCGCTCACTGGCCCCGTACACGGTGGTTTTGCAGCAGGCGCCCGCTCGGAAGATACTTTTTTCACTCAACCCAAAACCCTGGACACCTGGCACCCAGCGTGGACGTGAAGTTGTTCAACTCTTTAACCGCAGCAAAAAGTGGTGTCGTTGCGATGCTTTCCGACATCACACCCGGCACCGAGAGCTGAAGTTTGTTTTCCGGGTTGGGTCGGGTGACAGATGACAGCTCTCGGGGTCGGAGTTGGGGAGGGATTTTTAAATCGTGATTTACAGTACACCTAGGCCGTCGATACTTTCCACTGGACACCTACAAAAGCATGTACAGGCGGAGAAAAAACACGACAAACTTTTACACACATTTCTGGCTCGGTGAAGTTGAGAGCGAGTTTTGCTCGTTGGTAAGTTCCTAACATAAAACGCTTGTCACCGGTGAAGCACGATCAAACAGTACACTCAAGCTTCCAGCACTCGTTTGTTCATAGAAACTGCATGCGAAAGCAGCAACACGTCCAATTTCTGTGCGTTTTTTTGCAACTGAAACGAGAATTTATCGTTTGACATCCGTCAAGTGGCCTTCACGCCAAGCACTCGTAATTAAAAAGCAAACATAACCGGTCGTGATAAATACTTCAATGCAAATGATAACCCGATCCTGGCGGCCGGAGCGGGGCACAAAATAAAAGTTGGTGTTTTCAACCGAATCTAAACCCACCGCCGTAAGCGCTTCTGTCAATGAATGCGTGTTTCATCACTATCGAAGCGTAAATGGAAGCACTCTCGACACCGTCAGCGACCCGGAACATTGTGCCGCTTTCCATGACGGAACGCTGCAACTTTAGCCAAATGGTAATGTCGAACAAGGAGGTGTAAATTGTGCGGTTTCATCGTTCCCGGTCGGCGCCAGTTGCGAGGTTCGTGCGAGGGAACGGAACGTGGACGCGGAGCAGCGAATAAAATCGTGCGGTTGAATTACTTTAAATAATTAAGGATCAGCTTCCGCGCCAGGCGGGAGTCACGTTTCGCGAGCAGAAGCTTGAACGATTTCGACTTCGCTGCTTCTGCGAATCGGTCACGGTGCCGGAGAGATGTGGATTTGATGTGGTTCACGATTTTTTCTTTTGCTTAAGGTTCGTAACTTTAGATGAATCTTACCGAGCTAGGATGAAGCGAAGTTTGCGCAAGGATTATGAGCGATTGGGGCGGATGGCAATTGTTTCGGGCTATCCTGAGAAGCCCTGAAATTAATTTATGTGCATTGCAAATTTCGCACCGTGAAGGTTTCATTGCACAAAAGACAGACGAAGAGGTAAGCAACAAAGTTATATGGACTCGGTTCTAATCGCTTGTATTAAGCTATGCCATCATAATTGAAAAGCAAATGACACAGTCATCTATTCGCATGACGTTAAGGTCTTTCATTTCAATTAAAGTTGATTTTCCTACTTATCCCGGAACTGACTTATAAAAGCTTTGCATGAGACAAATGAAAGAGAGATGAAGTTGGTACCACCGTATTTGACGTGTAGTTTGTTTTTAATGATAGATTCAATGTTTCATAAAATTAAACAAAATTGTTTTTAATTGTCTTTCAACTCAAAAATGCTTGGTGGTGTAATTTAATTAAAAAGTCTATTTAATAAAATTACAAACATTGACGTATAAAAGAAAAAGTTTAAAATATCCTTATTAGAGAACACTCGAACGAAAGCACAAAGTAAAGTTGCATCATTAATGAAACGAAAAGCCGTGAATCGGTGTCTGCTGGTGACATGGGTCTGACAGGTGTCCTTAAACCATCGGCCCTTTCCTCCTCTGTCCCCTTTTGCGCAGTAACAGGAAGTGCCCGTATGGTCCCAATTTGATCAATTCGGAAAGTCGTCAAGCACGAGATAGCAGAATGATGAAAAATGAGGCAAAAAATAATGATGGTAGCGTTTATTTCAAGTAAAGTAGCTTTTTCGTGAAATTGTTGAAAATAATTCAATAGCCAATAAAACTAGCTATTTTACCCAAAAACTGACAACTAAGACACAGCCAAACTGCCAACAAATATTCTCCATATTCGAAAGATGCGGTGCGAACCTTGTAAAATAGATTTTTAAATCATTAATTTACCTCGCATCCTGCTTTGTATTAAGCTGGAATTCACTGCTACTGGCGGCGTTGAAGGATTTTGCACTCTACCCACCAAGAGCTTCTTCCCACTCGTCAGTCGTTTAATCAGTCGATATTCCTCTTCCCCAGTGCCGATGCCGCCTATTTTCTACCATCGATCGAGTGTGTATGGAGAGCGCTCGTCATCGGAGAATCCCCTCTCATGATGTAAGCATATTAATTGCACTTTCCGGTCTGCTTCCTGCCGAAGAGTGTGGAAGCGTTCGCATGCCACCCACCACCCAGTTTAGCGGTTTGGCGAAGCTCGTTAGCATAGAATGTGGACGGGTTTCTTCTTCAGCATCTCGTGCAAAGGATCGAAATGAAGTTAATGGTAGTGAAGACGCGATACTCGACGAGAAAGTGAGCTATAATGGTTACTGATTATGAAACTCTTGTCTATTTTGACTGTATGATGGGGTTTTCATCGAAAAAAGGAGCATCGTCATATGCTGTTAGAGATATAGAGTAAGGAAAGCTTTGTGATGCATGAGAATAGAATCATTGAGCGGATAGTAAGTTTTCTACCAAGTAAAAAGATTATTTTGTACCAAGCTAGTTAGATAATTTGTAATGCTTATTGATTGGTGTTAGACCGCTTCCTCTGTCAGATACCAAACAGACTCTCGATTCTTTTTCTTTGCTTTGCTTCTTGATGGATTAAGCTGAAAAGATATTTCGTAAAAAGCACTAGTTCATATGAAATAGGTCAGGTAAAAATGGTCTAATCACACCATGACTTGATTGTTTTCTCGTAACAAATGGCTAGAAATACATCATCATTGTCTTGATAATTAATTAACTACAAGTATGTTTTTATGTTGTACCGTCGTCAGAGCTTGTTTGAGCATGCTGTGCTTTTCTGTGAGGATTTCATTAAATTATTGGAGGAATAAGTAGATTAACAGACTCAGGCATGCAAAGAGATTACAGACATTTGGTAATTTCAGCCATCGAAGCAAAACGAGCACCTCATCATGTCCTGCACCTGCAGCTGTAATAGCAAATTTCTTTCGCGCATTTTTGTTCCTCTACCCAAGCTGCGCTAGGTGCTCCAAGTTTGCAGTTGCTAGGCAATGTTTTCAGCTCACCGAGTTCTTAGAGACGGAACCGGAACCACCCGTACTGAGCTCTAACCGAGCGGGAACGCTTTGATCGAAGCCACCATCGCGTAAGCCGACTCCCCATCAAACGACAGCGGCAGTGAATCGGTGCTGGGCAGGGATCGGTACAACATTTTCCAGTCGCCTTGTTCGCGTAATCGTATTAGTGCCCATCGGTGTGAGCCACACCGTACCGCAACCGTGTGCAAAACTGGTTCGGGTCCGATGTGGTGGTTTAACCGATTCGATGGCTGCCCACGACCGGCTGCTTATTTTTCGCTAGCGCAACCCCTTTTCAAACGACCGCTTATAGGTTCGCGGAAATGCCACGTTTCAGCACGTTCGATACGATGCGCGTGTGGGAATTTCAAATCCGGCGTGCTTGCACTCTCAATTGAATCGTGATCTAATAATACGTGAAAATTGTATGAAACATGCGTCGGTGTTGTAATTATATGAAATAAAATGCTGTTTCCATGGTCACTTCTTTTCAATCGACATTCAACATTCGTTTACCACAATTATGTTAATCTGACATGGCACATTGTTGCGATTTCCGTACCTCACCACTTACATACCATTACACAATACGGTTTGTTCTTAACTGCACTTTACCGAACGTTTAGTTCGGTAAATTTCAACACATTCACATTGCACACAATATAGGCACATTTTTTTGTGCAGGATTCCCAGAGTTTTACATCAACGTACGAACAAATCGCTCCCCGGAACAGGCAACAAATCCGTTTGATGATCACGGAGCGCTTTCCACGAACCATTTCTCCCACACTCGTGAGGCAGCGGACTGAAATTGAATTCTTCCCAAAAGCAATCGCACGATTCACACCACTCACAGAGGCATGTTAATCGGATCTGTAGCCCATCGCCCAACTCCAGCAAGCTTTTCTTTCGACCAACAAAACAAGTTGCTCGCGGATCGTTGAGATTACGATGCAAACAAGTCCAAAGAGGTTGGCAACGAAAAAAAGCAGCTGTTTTGTATGGTTCTTTTGGGCAATACCAAGATTTGTTTATAGTTACAGAAGATTGTAAACATTTTAATTAAGTCCGGTTTTCTATCGTTTAGAACATGTCTCCGCGAAAGTGCATGTTCAAAATCTGTTACAAAAAAAAATAGTTATACTTTTTATTCAGACACTCAGCTTGGAGTGGATTCAACTGTCTCAAAACGAAACACTAGTTTTTCTGCAACACTACACACGACCTCAACATCAGTTAAATACCAACACACCGGCGCTCGAATTCGTCTCACATCTTTCCCAGGAACCGGATGCTTCATGGTGCAGCACAGCTGTTGGCAGTTTTGTGTGTTCGTTAAAGTTTTGCGCTAGAATTGTTCATCAACTGCATCGTCTGGCTACGTGCAGCACAATATGTACCGCGGTTTACTGACGCAGTGGTGTTCGTGGGAAGAGAAATCATCTCCGCGGCCATATTGCAGCGTATCCGAAATGCTGGTGGATTGGGCAAGGCGTGTGTACGGTACGGTTCACCAACACAGTGCCGCACCTGACGTTTCGATATTTAATATGCAAAGGAATTCGAAACAAATGCTGCACTCTCCGCAGGAACGCTTTTATGGTGTTTTCTATTTATAGACAGACACAGGTGAACAATGTCGTTACCAACTGGTTCATAGAACGTAGGTAGCGAACAACGCTTGAATGGTTTTTGTATGTATGCGTAGGGGAGAAGTTGTTTCTATATTAACATTATGCTCCTGGAGCAAAGTAATAAAATGAAAAGTTCGTAAAAAATACCTCATAAGAACCACAAAACATACGCTTGAGGGAAAATACGTTTGAGGAGCACTTCGCAACGATTAGTCCTTCAAAAATGATATTTTTCCAACAGATGTTAGCGTGAAACAATTAGATAATGCCTTTAAACGAATATTTTTATTTAATCATTAGCGCACTGAAAACGGATTTTTTTCTCAAAAATTCCGTCCTTACTCGAAATCCAAATCAAATTGAGCATCACTAGCGATGCTCCATTTGCATCATGTGACTTTTCGGCACGTATTTTTTCTCTTTTTTTATCACCTACCACCGACGGGTTGCTGCCAACTTTTGGATGAAGGCGTTGGAATCGTGAAGGCAGCGATATCCAATTAGTTCCTCAATTTCTGAACCTGAAACCCGAACACCGCACCGAAGCATCGCCTTTGCCCTTTTTGCTGTGCGAAAGGTCCTTAGATATGCAATTAAAAATTGCTAATTAGATTTTACCTGCTCGTAATGGAATTAAGTAACCTTCTTGGGACGTTTTCTTCCGCAGCGCTGTGCGGTAGAAAGGAATCTTTTTTTGGTGATTCTGGGCCTCGCCTACCCACCTTCGGGAGCTACCGGCAGCGATCGGTGTTTGATGGAATGATTGATTTTCAATAAGCAATTCCGCAAAGGTGTTTTTTTTTAATTTTTGGATGTATTTTGGGAACTTTTTGCGGGATATTGCGGGATGTCAGGTACACCGTGTGCTTTCCGTCTTGTTGGAAAGGTGAACAATTTTATGATGTTCTGATTTGAATTATCTTTCACATTACCATAGGTACAACACTTTGCAAAGCATACATATGGAAAAAGGAACTTTTGAGCACATACAAACGCTAGTAATGAAGTTTTATTGGAAATTAAATTAATCTTTTTGAAATCCTTTCCATCGTATTGACGATAAATTCTGAAGCGACTGCTACTTGAAAGCTAATCAAATAAAAATCGGTGGAAAGATCCTTCTTTAAGAGTTCAAGATCCACTGAACGAACCCGGTCAGGCTTCGAACCCTTTGAGCCAAATATGGACGCGAGGCATCAGCATCCGGTCCGTTCTGTTGCAGGTCAGCTCGTTAGGCTTACGTCAGGCGAAACCTTAGCAGTGCAGTACCAAACAACGCCATCCCGAGATGGAATTAGATTACTCACCCCCTGGAAACTGTGCGCAAGAAAACGAATCTGGTGGGTTCGCAGTGAAGCGGCAAGCTGTGCCGGGCTTGAAGTTTCAGCAAACCGGAAGCAACAAGCCGGGGATTGCTAGTCAGCTCTGCAGCTCTGTAGCCCAGGCCGGGGAAGTGGGACCATGAGTGGCTAGTTGATTGTGCCCGACCTGAAGCCCTATTTCGAACTGGGTCATTACTCATTACGAAAAGGCGTGTCGAAAGGATGCGGACCGGAAATGGAATTCATCCATGTGAAACGGTACGGCAGGTTTGTCCTGGAAGTTTATTTTAACCGTGTGCTGATTTCACCGTGGGTAGATTGAGGTGTAATTAGGAGTGAGAAGTGATTGATTGAGTTTACAGCTTCAGTAGAACCGGTGCTCGGTACTAGGTAGGTAGCTAGACATTTATGGAGACTTTTCGGGGCAAACTTTTAATCACAAGCGAAATTGTTGACTCTTCTGATAGTGCCACTCATCTCGTACGTCCATAAAATAGCCATTCCACCCACTTCGGCCAACTCGGTGACGGAGCAAACGCAACACATTTTTCTCTTTTTTTATGCTGGTAACCGAGGTGGCGATGGAATCTCCAAGAGCAACAAAAACCCAACTCGGCCTCCCAGGGAACCCAGTTCGGGTGTCGTTTTTTAAACAAAGCACACCGTAAATCAGGATGCCCAAAAAACATGCCATGATGCTAGGAGAACGATGGCTTTCGAGATTCGTAGGCGACGTGGGGGAGAAAACTGCACACACTGGTTTGGTTTGAGTAAAAACACGCCAATAGCGTCAGCTGCTCGGGCATGCTGGGATCGTACAAGATCGTTCGGGACATCTACTCCTCGCCAACGTTCCAGCCGAGCGGACAATGCACGTAGCAACGGTTTACAAATAAGGGGGATATCATGAATAATTTATGGAACCATCGTTGGTAGCATGCTGTGAATGTAACACTTTGCACCATGTGGTATCTTCACCACATCGCTCTGCTGTAATCCGTTTTTTCGGAATTAAAAAAAAACGCATCGAAACTGCTCTTCAGTGTATTGTGATTTGTCCTGCAATGCCAAAATTCAGAGTGAAGCCGACGTAGGTTTAGCGCGAATAAGTGCAGAAAATCAATCTTTTAGCCCATTGCAGCATAATCGTGTAGATTTCAATTTGAGCTTTAATTTAATTATCGCATAGCATAATTTGATCGTAAATCGTTTCCAACACTTCATTGGTTTTAAGCATACAAAACGATTCATCAAACACTATAGCGAAAAGCGTATTGAGTGGATGTTATTGAAATTCCTTTGTGTAACAAACGTAGAACGCGCTAAAGTGTGGAGCTACCAAAACTAATTTGTCAAAGTGTTCCAAAGGGTGCATGTGACCTGGTTGTATCTTCTTCGATCATTTTGCGGTAGAATTGCGGCGATTACATCAAACCCCTTTTCTTCAACTGTAGTAGCAGCGTCAACAGCGAGTAGCTGCTGTGCATCAGATCCTCGAAGCGCCTCATCGAAATCGTCCCAAACCCGTTGATGGTGAATGAAAGTGGCTTCTGGGCGCGCACCATGATGATCAGCATGGTCTTCCGGATCTGTCGATATTGCGAGGCAAACCGAACCGAGTACCTCAGCTGACTGTACCAGTTCAGCTCGTACAAAGTGCTTCCGATTTGGGTGTGCTGAAAAGGAACGAGAGTAGTACGGAAGGAGGGGAGGGCATGAGCGAGGTAGTTTCTTCGAAACGCCAGGCGGCGCTTACCAAATAGTTTAGGTTGTCCATTCGGTGGCAAAACATGTACGATTCCAGCACCAGTAATATCATAAATATGAAGTAAATCACAGTGAGCTTCGTGATGCCATCGTTTGTTAAAATGGAGCAGAAAAAGGCAATCACCACAAACGTCCCGTAGTACTGGATGAATGAAAACGGGCCAAGTATTGAACGAAACTGGGCAAGATGTCTGAAAAAGCAGTGGTTGTAGTTCAATTTTGCCTCAAAGTCTAAAGTTGCCTCCAGCCGCAACTTACTCCAGCAACTCCACGTGCCTCTGGACGTTCATCTTGAACAGGCTCTGCAACTTGTCGAAAAAGGCCTGCTCGCGCGCGACTGACCTTACAGGTTCATCCCAAACCGAACGATACCTATCGAAGCACTCGTCAATGCGTCCGAAGGAATTCACCAGGATGGCCATCTCTACGCAGAACATGTTGAGTATCACGGATATTATCGCAAAGTTGATAAGATACATTGAGCCGACGTAGCACGTCACGCACCCATACAGCGTCTGCACTGCCAAACCCCCAACGGGTGTGTTGTTGAAGACGAGCATAAATTCGAGCTGATTGATCAAATTGGTTCTGACGAAGATGGCCGTCTCCAACACCAAGATGAAGATGACCGCAACCAGATACCGATTGTTTTGTCGCTGTACAAGCGACCGCGCGGTACGGTAGACTGCTTCGTCTCCACGGAAAGATCGATCGGCGAGGAATCGCTCCAGTCGCACCAGCACGGGACGATAGAAAATCTTGCACCGAATCACGGTTCCAATCAATTCCCAGACAATGCACAGAATCAAGAACAGTGAAAGGTTGTGCGCTGTGTGTGTCAGACTCCAGTAGGCTTTGTAACCGTAGGAGAGAACCAAGAACAGAACGCTCGCAGAAAACCACAGACTGGTGTGAAATACTCCCGCAGTTGGGTCGTACCGGATACCATAGCACGTCGCGATATACTGCGCAAAGGCGAACGGATTACGATCCTTTGCGAATTGCTCCTCCGATGCAATCAGCTTTCGGTACAGCATTGACATCGTCGATTCGAGGTTTAAGAAGGGATTCACTTTGCCACTCACAATGACGATCTGACACTGAGCGATATTGCTGCAGACGCATCTGTTAAGTGAAACTCTTTCCGTAAAGAAAAAAAATTGTTCCAGTATCAATTCTATACACAATGGTTTGTTATAGGAATCGATAGTTTAAAACTGGTGTCAAAAGTCTCACACCGTGGCCGCTGGTTGCATGGAAAAGTGCAGTTTTGATGGCTTCTGTTATGGTACAACTCATAAATAAACCATTAAGTTTGGGATACTTGGGTGATGTAAGATATACCACTCCTTTCTTCTATTTACTGTAGGTGCTCAGTATTAACACGAGGTTCTGACTCATATATTCCTTCTGGCTTGCAAAATACGTTCAATAATGTTACCAAATTATTTGTAAACCCAAAAAACTTTGTTAAATTTTGTAACATGTTTGCAAGGGTACTGTAATTGCTTTCCAATTAAAGCTTGCCCAAGGAAGTTTCATCGTCTGATTCAAGGAAATATATAGTGGCCTCTTTCAAAAGTTTTTCTTGCGTTGAAAATGGCCTCAAAGGTTAATTCGAAGTACGAAGTGTCGAGGAAAGGTTGAACGAATTTCTCACCTAAATAATCTAACCGAAAAGTTGTGTAATTCGGTTTGACTTTTGGTCTATCGACATGAGCGAAAGTTAAAGACGAACGGGATGTCAGAATCGGCAAAAGCAATACTTTTTGAAAACACGTTTGACGATGAGTAAATCAGTAACCAAAAAAACTGGTCAATTTAGTTCTATTTAATTAAAATTTCATTCATAAATTGGAATTCAACTCAATATTCAGTTACACTCTGAACACTTTTATGACATTGCCAGCAGCACAACTTTCCACAAACGAATGTTACATCGTCATCGAAACTGTCCAATCGATCACGCTTCGATGTGCTCATCAATCAACAGCCTGGTGGAAATCTGTCGATGATAGAACTGATAAGACAATAAACACGTCCGTCAAACACGGATTAGTCGCTCGTTAAGCTTTTGTACCACAGCATG
>KI915052.1:31106-43947 GCA_000473445.2 Anopheles farauti
TTTTTTCATGCCACGTTCGGTTGAAAGCACGTCAGGCTGACAAACCTCTCAGGATACTCCGTGGCGGGAACATCTTTTTAACATTCCGAATCTCAGCGAGGTGGTTCACTAGTTGTTAGTGGCTGAATGGAGCATCATTGGCAGTGATTTGATTTTCGTCACCAATGTGTAGCAGAAAAAGAGCATAAAAATACACACTCTCTCCTGAGTTCAGCGTCATTTTCCACGGAATGGTTATGAAAATTTGATTTCAAAATCTGTTCCACCAAACTGGCAGGTGATGTTGATGCTGTGGTATTTGTAATCCCAACGAAACCTTGCTGTTGCTGTTGGATTCAAATTACGCCCCATTACGAACCCACAACCAGGCACAATTTACGTTTCGGTAATCATGCCAGTTGGCATGTTTGGAAATGGTGCCACCTGCGTTCGGAACTTTGAATCACACGGCAGAGCGAAAGCAGTTTCTAAATTCAGTACATTTCAAACTTATCGTTACTTTTTGATTTTCTTTTTTACTCTGCATTCGAGCTGTGCTGTGTGAAATTTGTTTCCAACACACAGCTGCACAAACTCTCACCACGGTTCGAAGTGGGTGAAAAGTTTCAATACAGCTAATTTGCCATTCAAACAAACTTTGATTTTGGTAAGACATCTCCACATAACTTGTTTGTGGTAAAACAGAATACTCAATTGAGTGAAGTTGACTTGAACTTTGATTAAATAAGCAGTAAAGCGTTTTGAAAAGCTTTATTTTATTCATTTATTTGATATATATTCGTAATTTTAATTTCGTAATTTTAATAATGGAATAATAATTGTTATTTTAATAATTGAAGTTCTTTAATATAATTTCCAAGCTAAGCGTGTATGAAATACTGTCCAGTCAATATGTTCTATTTGACTGCATTTGACTTCAAATAAAACCATCGTAAACAACGTTCTTTCGCTTTTTGGCAGAATGAATGGACTATAAATTACGAAATTTTAATGAAATTTTCACCAATTCGTCGAAAACCACCAGGCGCCTCCATCAACAGGAATACTTCTTTTTCGGCAGAATATCCGCCTGCACCGAGTAGTTTCCGTCATATTTCTCGGGAAATGAAAAGATTTTCCTGCTTTGCAATGCGTCAAGCGAAATTTTCCCGGCTGGATAAGCCATGGAGCTAAATGCGCAGTCATTAAGGATGATGTAGTGTTGGATATTTCGCAGTGAAACGTTGAATTCTCTGATTTAAAATCGCATTTAGAGGTGCTCATTTAGAAACGGATGATATTGTACCTTTGAAAGCAGTAAGAATAAAATGAAATAGAGTATGAAATCCTACATAAGTGAGATTTATCGCAGTTATTTGCAGTTTACTTCAATATAATTGAAGAGGGCTGTAACAGATGGATTCGCTAATTAAGTTGGAGTACTTTTAATTATGCATTCAAAGTAATCGAACAGCTTCGAATGGGGTGAATAAGAAACAATAACATTACTTTAGTTTCAAAAGTTATATTAATGCCAGTCCATTCTTAAAACCTTTTGAGAAATTTTTAACAAAAGTCTTAACGAAAGCTCCATCAGAAATATAAATAAGTAAATGTTTCCTAATAATATGCAAATATACTGAGTTTTATTTGTCAACCAACTACCGTTGAACAGCCATCATTCGAGGGCAACACCTTTTCTTTGTACTCTTTATCTGAATAGCGTTTTGTCATCACGTTGCTCAGCTGGAATCGGTGGGGTCGGTTTGAATAGCCATAAAACTCATTTCTTTCTCGCCAAAATCGATTACCGGCAGCCATTTACACGTGATGACAATAGCGCAGCCTGAACTCGATATCACCATGGTAGGTTTCAATTACATCCGGTCATTCGGCTCCTGATAGCGTCTGTTCGATCAACGTAATGGGATTAGTTCGTTGTGATGGGAAAGTCTTGGCAACCGATGGTGGCTACTACAGATGATTAAACAACTCTGAGCGAGCTACAGGAACGTGAGAAAGGTAAGTTCATGGCAGGTTTCTGTTTGTTCAATTATTTGCTTTGTGAGTAATCGCATGCTTTGTTTTGGATAATTCAACGAAAGTTAAAAAAACATTTGTATTTTTCTCACCTATTCTACTACGAACTATTCTAAATACAAGGTTTCAGGAATTGTTGTTCGCTTATAACTCACCTCATCGCCATGACTTTGCTTAAACGCGTTCGCGGAACAGTAAGTCTCACAAAGATTCTCATAATTACCTCTAATTGGGAACAATCTTTCTTCGCCTGCTCGAAAAGAAATAACTAGCTCAATTAGATTAAACTGCCAGACCGTAGTTTAAGAATAATTACCAACATGCTGAGACAATTATCTCGTTTGTTCATTATCACTTGTGATCAACGATTTTCTTTCCACTGAATGATACAATATTCACAAGTTCAATTATTATTATGTAAATTTAAGATACATTCTATCTCATTTGATACTTCATCGACAAGATTTATATCAACAACTGCATAAGTATTTTAGTTTATGTTTGAAACACTGCAACATTCACCAGGAATTCCACAGCAAATCTATGCACCAAAAGGGAACGGAAACAAATTAACGCGCCATCGCCATCATCCTTCTGCCAATGAAAACTGCCGTTGACCGTCACTGAAACACTTTCCATCGTCGACTTCGCTCTTATTTGAACGCCACGGTTCGTGGAAAAAAGAGAGTTTCTCTCCAGTTTTATATTCCATTGACGAGTGGCCGTGCGTTTTCTAGCTCCATAACGTCCACATGTTGATCGCCCAGAGGGCCCGTTTCGTTGTTTCCATATTGTTACGCTTTTCGTTACGTGACCGACGAAGTTATCTTTGCCGCTTCGCACACACACATGGGACCAATCATGGGCTCGTTATTGGACGTGACGCTCGTAGGCTTTTGCTTTATGGTACGAATTTCTTGCTTCCCTGCACGTTCGCCTAGCCACAGTCGCGGCAAATGAAGGGCAAAGGCCGGTTTTGCAAAGGCCACACCGTTTCCGACCCGGACCCGAGTTCGTAACCAAGGAAACCACACCAAGAATCCAGAGAACTGGATCGAGTTGTGGAAACTTTTTTTCCGCTCTTTTCCCTGTTTCGGTCTGGAACGGAAATAGATTACCACCGGTGCTGCATGCTTGGAAAGAAAAGACGGCTTTACCATGCTCTTGATGGTGGCTCTCAATTAATCCTGCATTGATGAAATTGGGTGCTAAAATTACCTAGCTGTTGCGTTTAGCTAAGCCTATCGACGAACAAAGAATCGATGGATGGAAGTGGTTGTGGTAAATCCTTCTGTAACTGAAGATTAAATAAGCTTACCGCATTGATACGTTTGCCTATCGTCGCCGATACGATGCGAATCGATCCGAAGACCTGGCAGAGGAATGAATTCGGTTGTTTGTTGTTGATTCCAAGAAACGAAATGAATATAATTTTATTGGGTTGTTTTACCAAAATTTGTCAACAATTTACAAGTTATTCAAATCGAAACCCATTTAAAAGAGGAATAAGTATATTTTGTATATTTTCCACATTTTACGTATTTATCTTTCTGTTGGAAAATGACCTGAAGCAAACGGCCATTGTAAACAACAAAATTGTCGCATCTACTTCACTGTTCGTTTCGATATCGGCCGGAGGGTAATAAAAGCAGATAAAATTCATTATAACCATGATTGATGATCCAGCATCACAATTCACAGCGTACGAATTCTATTTTCACAAAAGTATTCCCCAGAGCAATGCAAAATCACGTTTACTTAACGCGTCGCTCCAGGCAAAACATTTCAATCCACCACCCGCCACCATTTATCGTCCCCGTGGGAAGCGAAACCGAGACGCATTCTGATCATTTCATTATTTTCGGGTCGCGATTCTCAACGATGAAGACAACAAAACGAAATACAATCAAACTCGGCTCGATTTCATCCTGAACGCCCGGAGCTAAACAAATCCATTTTCTTTTCTACACAAATCGTCCAACACCGAAATTGATCACCAGTCGTTTTTCGACCCGGGTGACCCGGGAGACAAATAAAAAGAACGTCGTACAAAGTGGCTGGTGGGAAATGCAAATGGAACAGGAAACAAAGAATTTATCGCACCGAACCAGGAAGTGTCGATGGGCAAATGTTGTACATTCAATTGACGACACCAATGTTGTACATTTCCGTATCGTAATATTTATTATGGAGGCCATGAAGGAGATCCGAAATCGATTCGGAAACAATTTGTTCCCTTGTTCAAGTCTACATGCACCCTTCTGGTTAAAGGTTTCAATGTTCTACCAAAATCAAAACACTTTCCTTCATCATACTTCTAGCTATAGTTTTCTGGATTGCTACAATTTTCAGGAACTTTAACCGCTAATTAACATGTTCCATAATTGAACCACATCACCATTCCCATGAGTGCTATTTGGATATTCCTTGGTACACGATGTATGAGACAAAGCGATTTATCTGATTAAACACATCCGCCGGCACAACTGCAAATTAGTGGGGGCTATGTCGATGGTTTCAATGGCAGGAATGCAGCAACATCATGGTCGACATACGGTCACATGCATAAATTAACATCACAACTTTAACCCATCATGGTCCGGGCTGGTCAACACCCACAACATGTGGTTTACGTTTACCTCAAGCTTAGTCAAGCCTGTCCAATTTGTCACATGCACATATCCTGCAAAATGTAGCACGATGGGAGACGCCTAGGGCGAGGCTTGAAAATTGACATCGCTTGCAAAATTGATCGATAGTAGGCAAGGGTTATTAAATTCAGGATGAAACTATGTTGATAGCCATTAGATTACGAGCTCTCTAAGCAATGTAAGAATGTGCGATGCTACAATCACTTTTAGGAAGGATTGTTCGATATATATTCGATACGTTTAATATTGTATGTTTGAATACTCACATACAAATTTGTATGACTTACATTCATTTGCTACAAAATTACTTATTACGAAACGCTCTGTTTACTCGTATCGCATTACGACATAGCTCGTTTTCTTCATTAAAACATTGCTCATACCATTCATTCAACACCAACAATCGAGTGAATTCTGCACTAGTGCCGCTGTGAGTTTAACCAACCGGAAACATATTCAAGCCTTCATAACAACTGTCAGTTTGCGTGCAGGCTGCAGACGTACAAGTCAAACCAACTGTAACGCCCATGTAGCCTGCAGCAAAATAAAACAATGTCAACGTTCAGTCACCCTCAGGAGCCCGTTTGTTCCGATGCAGATAACGACAAACCACTATTTGTTGCACCAAACCGTGATGCCCAAAGTGGTGGAATAGATTGGCATCCTTTAACGACATCCTTCTTCCATCCAGCCTGAGGCGTCTCGTTTATTTCCCAGCTTTCACCGACGATCCGATTGCGAAATGGTACTGGCGTTTAGGGCAGCCGCTTGGGATGGGACGTTGTTATGAAGGAAGCGTGTGCCTTCAAGTGGATCCATCATCATTACGCTCAACAATAGTGCTTGCCTAAGATTTCAAGCAATGCACCGAGTCCGCCGGGAGTTAGTTGCATCGGAAAGTGGAAAGGAATTATCATTAGCTAAGAGATGCATTGTCGGTGAGAAACACATGTACATTATCAGCGATATGATGTGTTGTTTGGCTGGAAATTTCCTTTCGCTTTTAGTTGTCATCCCTTTAACTGCTAATGGCTGCAACATGACGGGTACATGAAAATGGGAAAGCTCGTGTAATTTTGGTGTAAGCAGGAAAAGGAAATGCTAAACCAGTTCTAAGAATGGAAGACACCGTATAAAACAAAATTTTGCAGTTTCAATTCGTGGGATGAACAGCTACTAAACAGGAATTCAGTGAATTGAGATGAATAAATGAATATGTGCGGCCGTGTCCAACTGCTTTTTTCATTTTAAGTATATAATTCCCAGGAGCCAATGGAGTAATGGCACGTACCTGGAATTACTCATCATGCATGGGTTTCCAATCGAAAACAATAACGATTGGAAGCAATGGGTTTCCTATCGGAAACAATTACCCTCTCGATTCAAATCACACGCTCGTTACATTGCTGGCAAACTTACAGTCCCGCATACGTAATCAGCTTCCAGTTGGACTCATCACTCTACGCAACCAACCAAACGCAAATAATACTATTCATCTAAGGAAAGGATTACGGCCCATTGCCTTCATCCTGGTGAGGTCTTCTCTGCCGGAAAGCATTTTTACGAGCAGACCATATTGTTAGGTTCCCCTTTGGGCACGTACTACGGATTGGATGCCCGTCACAGAATCGGACACATTTATGCGTTACCTAATCGATATTCATCACACGTCCGTTTGCTTTGCCAAACAGCTTTCCAATAAATCACACATCGCTTTGACGGACACATCGATGGAATCTTGTGCCATAAGATTGGCTGAGTAAGGCATGATTTTGCTTTGCACTCCTAATTATTCCTGCATTTGGGTTGTTTTTTTACGAACTATCTGGCGTTGATATTAATGGTTAATACACGTGTTGTAGCATAAAATATATATTGTTTTTGTATTTAGACTGGCAAATAAATTTAGAATTTAGGATTTATACAGCAAAATATAATTAATAACACTTTAAACTTCAACATACTTTTTTTCAGAGTTGTTTCTGATTCTCAGCCATTTCAGTACTGCTTACAAAAGTGGAAAGAAAATCAAATTGTCACATTATTGCAGACTTCGCCTGTTTAAACCGAAAAAAAATTATTTTGGTATGACCGCTTGGAGTGTTAATTGCCTAACAAATTTGCCTTATCTTCATGAAGCTGATGGAAATCACTACTACAACTGCCAAAATTGAAATTATAATGATCGTCACTAGTCGCTAAACGGACCCCGGCTGCAAATGCTCCGGGAAGAGCCATTATCTAGATGGGAATAGTTTTAATTGCAATTTCTCGTCGTTAAAGTTGAGAGCCTTCTAGAGTTCAGCTGATAAATACCCTTGAGCGACGGTAGGTAAGTGTTAGGACAATTACGAAAGTCATTTTATGATCTTACTGAGTACCATCGCAGTACTCTCAAATGGTGCCCCGGAGAATGCTTAATTTCGCACATAAAAGTAATGCAAACTAATTGTCATCCGGCAACTTTCATGAGACAGTAAAGTTTAATATTTATTAGTATTAATATTTAGTATTAATAGTATTAATAAGCAAAATAGTATTAATATTTTGTGTCACTTAAAATTTAATTACTCCTTCTTTTTTTATAAAGTGTTAAAAATAAATTGGCAAAGTTATATAAGTAATCGCATATTTCTTACTGATATAGCGTTAGTGCATCGAAAGCAAACGAAGCAAAGGTACTATTTAATCACGTTAAAATCATTAAAATGTTCCTCTGAGTCCAAGCGTAAAACGCTGCGCTTATCGAAGGAAATGTACTTTTCTGCTCCATTTGCAACAATTTTCCTGCCCGGTGAGCACTTTGTCTGATGAACTGGACACGGCATACGACCCACTAGCCACTAGCACTAGCAAAACCAACCATCATTTCACTCCCGGTGGCTATTCTGCGGACGGCACCAAGAGGCAAGCAATTAAAAATCTGTCACAAGGATTTTTTTCCGCTCGAGCTAGTGATGCTCTCATTTATACTTGTCGCCTCGTTTCGCACTCATATTCGCTACAAATCGGGCAACCTTCATCTTCAGCAGCAAGAAACCGATGAAAGCGATTAAATGAAGCTTCTCAAATATTGATGAAACAATCATGAGCTTGAAGCCCACATAGGCCCATGCGATTAAAAGCTCACCATCATTTTCCCATCCGTCCCACATCCCGGTGGCTACGGATGGGGGATAAAATTTATGGTTTCTAAAACCCGGTCCCAACCACAAGCCGGGAACCCGAACCCGAAGATTGCTCATGATGATAATCTTCGGTTTGGAACCAGCGCACAGGGCGTCGGTTTGGAAAAGGCAAGCAGCCAGCAGCACACAACAAAAAATCTGCAAACAAACACTATTTCAGCAATGGCAACTATTTACGCAAGGGCAGCAATTTAGCTCCCTGCCGTATCGTTACGCTCGGGGCGAGCTTCTCTCTCCCGAAACGAAACTGTCATCTTAACGTCTCAATCGAGGGTTTGCTGAAAGCGAAATATCGTCCATAAGCAGTTTAAATCTTTGCGCCACGTTATCGTGCTGCCTGAAACCGAAAAGCTGTGCGGCGTTTGTGCTGGATCGTCCAATAAATTCTATTTAAATCCCCACACAGAAACCACACCGCACCGTGAAGAGCTGGTCATAATTTTAAACAACCACAGTGGCCATCGTCTCCCACCAGCATGACCTAACTTTGGTCGTTTCTCAACTGCGAGAATCGTTTCTTAAGCGAAACAAACGAAATCCAAAACGAAAAGAATATACTCACCGCACCCTAAGTTTGTTCGTGCGGATGAGAGTCTTAATCTTTCCGCAGAATTACATGACCACCGCAAAGTGCACCCAAGTGGCCGCTCTGTGCGAAGAAAAGTACACAACGACCGTACTGCTCGCGTCTAGCGGTGGTCGTAAATTTTCCCAACACTTCAACTGTGGCGTCGTTTTTTTCGACCTGCTGGCTGAGGCTGCATTTGAGTTTTTACTTTAAGCCACTTATTTTGGTAGATTTATTCATTGGCGATTTTTCTGTGCAACAAATCAAAATGTTATTACAAAAAAGCAAAAGTAAAAGTTGAATAACTTATATTCTCAGAGTCTGTATCTCCCTGAGAAGCAAAACCGAAATTTGTATCAAAACTTGATAATCCTTTTAGAAAATGGCAAATTTATTTACAGAATCACTCATCTGTTTTACCAATACACTAAGAAACATCATCATGTTCTCCTTTTTACTAACGATTTCCTTGAAATTTCAAATTCAATTTTGCAAGTCATCTTGCTCATTAATAACGTGACATGCTGTGCTTAGAGTATTGTTTCACTTTTTGTTGCTGAACCTCTCGCCATTTATCATCATCTTTAGCTGAGTAATCTAGAGTTGTTAATTAGGCTTGGCTTTCCGTTTCCTCGGGCAATGGGTTCAAATTTTACTTTATCATCATCTTCGAAAGCATCCCTTAAGTAACCAAAGTTTACTGTGTGTTGCCAACCCAACACACGTTTGCTTAATGCTATGTTCGCTTGACAACAATGTTGCACATTTTTATTGCCATAGGAATTTTAAGCACTTTGCTGACGATTTACTCTTGTTCCCATTTCCAAGAGTGGCTTTTTAACTGCTTTTTCTGTTCTCTTTAGGGCTCGCTTTTTCCCATTTCGATTCCGTTGATTCACAGCTAGCGTCGGACAAATTTTACACCGGACATGTTTTAAGTGCCTGAACGACTCCCGCGCCAAGGGTGTCAAAATGGTGATTGAGGGACGCTGGACACTTTCTTTTTGGAAAAAAAATCATCCACCCAGACTGGATTCAATCAAACGAAACTCTTCAGCTAGCACTGTACAATAAACCAACTGATGAAGGTAGGAGCGGTTGGCTAGAAGCTTCAAATATTACACCACCTCCCAACGGGCGCCACAGTTTGACACATTTGTTTGACGGTTCATGCTCTTGCGAATCACTAGATCTAGCCATCCATCACCGTAAGCATCCGTCATTTTGGTGGCGTAGGCGTCTTGCGATAAAGTTTACACATTCTTTATTCATGTTCACTGACGCGTGTGGTTGATCTCAATGTTGAAACGGGTTTTAAGGCACGTTTTTATACACTTAAAATATTAGGATTTTTTAAGCTGTTCAAAAAGAAAACTTTTTTATTTCCACCGACTGTATAAAATTCTGCTTTATCTATTTCGTTTTCGATTGGTTAAATGGTTTCTTTTTATTCGTCCTTTTATGCACTCACAAATAAAAGTAGCACATTGTTACAACTTACCAGGCGTCTCCATCGTTACCTGAAGGAACGAGATTTCTGTCTCATTGCTTCCAAAAATTGATGTTTTCTCGATTAATTCGTATATTTCATATTCATTTTCGGAAAAAATCGTCTATAGCACACTTAACTGGTCCCGGCAAATTGAAGTGTTATCGTTCACCATCAGCTTCGCCGGCACAACAGATCGATAGCATCGCATTACAAGGGTTGTTGTTTTATCCCTCGAGGTGCGAACGAAATCGATGCTCGTAAGTGTCTCTTTTATCGGATATATGGAACAGTCACTGACACCCTCATTGCTGTCGATGTTGGTATTGAGGTTCATTTGTTTATTCGCTTCATTCGTGTCGCTCATTCGCTACAGAACACACACCGTAAACACTGATTTTCATTCCCACGACATTACGTCTCAATATCATTAGGAAAGAACAGCGTAACAGCCCCGCACAAATCCAACAAGTCTCAAGACGGTTTTGGACAGCGAAGACGACTTCCCGCTATGCCCTCCCCGGTATGCGTATCGATCGGTCACGAATCAACACGGGAGTGGAGGATAAAAACAAGCCCAAGATGACGGTGCCTTTTTCGAGTCGGCAAGAAGAAGGTTTTTTCCCCGTATTCTGTTATGACGACCGAATTGTCATGGTACAGCCATCGCCAGACATCTTCCCGAGTGGTTTTGTGGGGTTTTGCCTCGCCTCTCGACAGAATGCGGTCCGGACTAACGGACCCAAATCACGTTTTTCAAAAGGTGATGACGTGATGGTATCAATTAGGCATACTGATCCATGCTAACAATACCGATTGCGAACAGCAGATGTAATGCTTTCACGCCAGCACATCGCTAGCAAACGTAGCAAAGATCGCTCGTGACATGAATTTTCGTAAGAAATTTTGTGCTTTTGGACGCGGCAAGAGAAAAAATTAACGTCATGCTATCGCGTGCAGCAGTAATCAACTTTTCAAGTGGTTATTTTCACTTCACCTCACAGGCTGTAGATTGCATTTTCGCTCATTATCACATCATAACCCTTGACACAAAATGGTCCCTATTTAATATGATTCGTACAACTGAAGGTTAATAAAGTTTTCAATAAAAAATTACAATTAGAATTTTAAAAAAATTATGTAAAAAATTAATTACCTATTCTTAATGGTTAAATAACCTATCGAATTCAACTTTATGATACGGTGTAAAAAAATCCATCACAAAATAGCTCTAATATCAACGGTGACCGCAGTTTTCTATTCAGCCAATCATTATCTCACCGCAATCGAAGGCAATTCCTGAAGACACGACAATTCAGACAAGCAAACATTTTACCCAAACGACTCGAAACGTTTCTCTCGTGAACTGAATCCCCTCGCCGATCTCCAAATCTGTACTTCAACTTCTGTCCTTCTGTCAATTTCTGTACGTCAACTTCTGTCCTAAAGCGGACAGGCAGAGTTGTCGCAAAAAAAGCGATAAAAACAAACCCACCAGAACAGAGCGCGTCAAACTTCTGCTGACACCGATGGACTTCGACGTGCTTTAACGATAATGTGCCATCTTAATGATGATGCTCCGGACGATTATTACCACTTTTTCTAGCACTCAAACTTTACCGGAACACCGACAACGGCACGCGGCATCGGGATTGGTAATAGACAAGCTTTTAGGCTGTCGTAAATAAATCCATAAAAACTTGCATTTGTAATCGTGCCTTGTTGCCTCGAATGTTTTCGATTCACCTCGCCCATGTTGTTCAAGCGGCTGAAACGGCTGCCGCAGGTAAATAAACATGATCTTCACGAGCGACCACCGAGAGTCTTCGCCCCAATTCCAAACACCGTACCACCCGAGCGGCTGATACCGATAACTCCACGTTTTCTATTTTCAACCCGTGATCCACAACGATAAGCACCACAATCAATTGAAGTGTCCTTATCAGACCGGCCCGGATTCACGGCAGCCCAGCTGAAACCATTTGTTTTGACGATGGTTTTTGTGTATTTATTTTTCCACCACCACGCGGTACGCACCTCCTCCACCCATCCCACTTTTCTGCAGGCAACAATCGAAAACTCTCGCCCACTGTCTGCCGGTGGCATCCGAGGGAGTATCGGTTTTTATCGGAACCGATTGCGAACCCTATCGACGAAGGGTGCGGACTCACCCCAAAAACACGACCCCGGCTCCCCGAACAAAGGCCAATTAACTCAATTGCGTCTATTAATCAAACCCTTAATGAAGTTTTCCGACAATTTACGATTGCCGAGAGGGGTAAGGGGAAGGCCGTGACCCAACCGCGACCGGTGGAGGACGCGATTTAATGGTTGGTTTGATAACGATTTTATATTTCTATGACGGTTTGTTTTTCACGGTGGTTTAACTGATGGTTTTTTGCTGACGGAGGTTGTAGTCAAAGTAATTGATTTACTGGTTCGATTTGCGGTAAGCTAAGGTCTATTGAACTTTCAATTTATTCGATTTGTTGAGGTTGAATTTTTAGAGCCTATATTCTTTAGCAAAGGGAGTGTACATAGATTTTTGTAGATAAATATAGAGTTACAAGTATACCTGGATCGCACCATCTCATGCTAGTACAGATCTGGACTACAAGTTCTAAACAGACACCATTAGTCAGTAATTGTGTGCCAGATCGGAACGGAAGAAACGACAATCGATCTCTTTTTGTGCGAACCTTGGACGAATAAAGACCTCTTCGAGGCTCGACTCATCATTATAAAAAAATATTTTTATAAAAAACAACCTTTGATTTTTAGTTTTATTTGTTAAAAAATAAATCTGATTAAATTCGGGAACAGTCCAACAAGTGTAAGGTAACAATTTTAGAGGAAACTATTTATGTTATTGTAGGAACTAAAACCAGGCCATGCGAAGGTATGGCCGTACTGGTCGGAGTTCACA
>KI915052.1:62909-101918 GCA_000473445.2 Anopheles farauti
TCCCCGGTGCAAAACAACACTGAAACACAATGCCATCCATCCAACACCCAACGCAACGCATGAATGGGACCCTCTGCTCGTGAATGTAAAATCGATCCTTCCGAGCAGATCCACCGAGGGCTTAAGAACAAAAACCCGATGGAAAAGAAAGACCGAAAAACAATATCTGCTTTTCCGTCGTGCTTTTCCGTGCTTTCCGCGCTTTGAAACGTATGTTTCTCTACCCGAAGAGGGCGCCTGGTGCGAAAGTTCATTCCGCGGTTGCCAAGTGATTAAGCCAATGTGTTCGGTGCTGCTTCGGTCGGTGTGGTTTGTGCCGCCTGCTATGCTACGCAACTTTTTCCACCGAAACGGCCCTCAGAAACGAAGGAGTTATGGCGTGATGAATGTTATGAATTTCATAAAACCAGACGGCGTCGTGGCTTTCGGTTTAAAGGTGAAATATGATTCCATCAACGTGCTGCTCGCGGTTTTCTAGGAATCGTTTTCCTGGGCGGTTGAAACGCCGATGATTCGGTCTGGTTGTGAAACAGATGGGTAATGAATATTCAATTCAGCGAGCACGACAGTAGGCAGCTATTTAGTTGAAGATAAATTTATCATCTATGTCAACATATGACGCTTTTTTTCAAGATATCAATCTAGTCACTAGGCGAGAGATAAACAAAGTCTTTTTACGAAGGAAAAATGACAAATTTATAAATAAAACAAATGTTTAAAATTAAATTTAATTATCGAAGTCAAAGAGCTGTAATATTATTGATTGATTGATATAATTGAATATTCTACAGATTTATCAAATTCAGCCAATAACGTTCCAGCATTACAACCAATAAATTACACAAAATTCACTTTATCGATTATTGATCTTTTACCACGGAAAAAAATATGTAATCAAACCTATACGAATGACCCAAAAACATCCTCTTGAAGTTTTATTACAAAATCTCAGAAATCAATGCACATTTCTTCTGAATTCCTTATTGCTGGAGAAAACTTCCTCATGGTTGAAGTCGCTCACACACCAACACAAAGAAACGAGTACGTCATATCTGTCACACGCTTGACTAAGGAGAGAAACAAACAAACAGTCAAACAGGCAGGACTACTAGGCAAAACTTCTAACTCAATCAACCTTATAACCTCCCGTCGGTAAAGCAGTTCCAGCATGGGTGGAAAACGTTTCCCGGCAACTTTCCCCATTTATGCTGTTATTAGACGAGGAAAAACAGTGTCAGATGGTTTTGGATATTTTCTGCCAAATCGCGTTTGACAGAAAATATCCAAACCGCAAATCAGAATTCGACATGCTCAGTTCTGATTTTTTCAGACTGGATATTTTCTGTCAAACTGGGCTCCGGCGCGGCGTTTGGCATAAAATATCCAAAACCATCTGACAGTATTTTCCCTCGTCTAATAACAGCATTAGTGTCCGCTCCGCTCCGTATGGAGCTTACAACAATTTTGAGCAATGCTATAACTTTCTGTATTGATTTTCTTCTTCAGCCACACTCATTCCTATTGAGAACCACTTACCATGCTCCGACCATCATCGCGAGCCGAAAACTTACCGAGAAGGACGAATTCAATCAATTATTATAATTTCATCCTTCCGACCGTTGGTTTTCACCCTTCTTCCTTCCACCATTTCGGTTGTTTCCGCCCAGAATAATCGCCGACAAACTATGTCCATACCGTTTCCATGCCATCTGTTTGAGTCTGTTTCTATTTTCTCATAGCCATTTTTGTTTGTTCTGGTGCGTGCAAAGGTCCGGCAAATGTTGTCCATCATGAGTAATACAATTTTTCCTTTCTGATTTCATTCCTTTGCAGAGTTGCTTTGCCATACAAAATCATATTTCAACACAAACCAGACCGAGCCACCAATAGTACGGTTGAGTTGCTTCAACCTTTCATCACCAGCAGAGCTCCGTTTCCCATAAAACTATCGTTTCGAGCACAACGACAGGCGCCTTTTCTCATTTTTTTGATGAAGTAAAAGTACAACTCTTGGTGACAGGCATAGCAGAGCATTCAGATGGTTATTTGCTCCGTTTTGCCCGTGGCCTTTCCGATGAGTTCCGATGAAACGTGGAAGTGTAAAGTATGAAACCATCCTACCAGCAGGGTTCAACTTCAGCACTGAGTCAAGGTCCCAACGCAACGCCACTGGAGTTCAGACATTACAAAGCCGTTTTATAAACTCAACCTCAAACCCTCGAACTGTCGCAACACTGGGAAGGAATGATAAATGGGAATGCCTCCAAGCGCTTTAGCGCCAAGTCTGTCCCGAAAGCACGGAAATGTCAGCCACCGACACAATGGCCACTCTTCCACAGGAACCAAAGGAGGAAGTGCAAAAAATAACGTCAAACTTAATCCTCTCCACCAAGTCCAGCCAGAACTCCACAGAGACCACGGACGGATTCAACTCTCCGCCAAACAGAAAGATGTGACAGTAAAAATTCAAACTATCACACGAAACGCTCTCCATCCTAGTGGGCGACGAATTCTTACACTCCAGGGAAAGTGTAGAAAGGAAATAACTCTTGCACGATGGTGGTCTTCTCGACACGTTCAAGGAATGTCTCTGAAGTGGCGCGACTTGGTAGTAAAAATGCACCACATAAAGCCGCGAAACGCGTGTACTTAGGTTGTTGTTCTGCATTCTTCCCATCATCGGCTATTTCCCGTAATTTCCCACATCGGGTTAAACGCTGAGAAAAGGACGAGCTTTGTTGGAACGTTAGTAATGTAGTTCGTTTTCTCTTTTTTTTACAGCGCACCGGTTGTTTCTGTAAATCCTGCAATTTAGTGAAAGTACTACTTCTGTGTAATGTTATCAACAGCTTACCAGTGAATGGAAACAGTGGTAAAACGGATATATTTATCTGCAAGTCTCGCAAAAGAAAACACATGACGAGGAACCGCGGAAGAACTTGTGCAATAAATTGAAAACAGCTGAGCTGCTGCTTCCCACAGCTGTACGCGTCGAAAGCAAAACGAGCAAATATAATTAAGTGAAATGATTCCTTCCCCACAAGTGCTCGGTACGCTGAGACGTGATGCAACCGACAATATCCCTGGCGCGTTGGGAAACCACTACAATGTAACTCAGCCGCACGGTGGTGTCTGTTTTGCGGTCGTCCAACAAATCCCGCGCTGGCGGTGGATCCGAAACGAGTAGAAGAAATCGAGTGCTTCCAGATTTTCCAGTTGCCAATGAGTTTTACAATACACCGATGTGGTGTTGGCTTAACCATCGTTTTGCCCAAAATCCTTTCGAGCCACTTCGGTACGGTAACAAAAACGAGCATTAAAATTAGAGACCGTTCCACCACAGGGGAAAGAGTCGTGGTGCATTAAAAAGCACAAGCTGCCGCGGAAAAAAACACTAAAGTTATCTACCGGAGCAAGTTCTGGAGCAAACGAAGCCATGAAGTCCGCCATCCTCTACCCGTACGGTCCACTGCGCGCTAATGGCTGCTGCCGGATGCTGCATGCGAAACATTTGGCACTAACGAGCGCCATCTACACCCTGGTAAGCGCATGAGCCTGATTGTTTCTCTATTTTATTTCCATTTTCGTTGCCTCGTTTCCTGTTTTCCGGCTAATTAAGCGTACACCCAGTTTTCGGCTCAGCGCAGTACTGAGAAGCACTTAATGAACCAGCGCCATCTTGTCGTCTTACGGCGTATGTGGGAGAGAGTGCAACGAAAACAAGACCGGCTGGCTAATGCTTGAGGCCGACTTCTCACTGTATTTGGCGCATCTAATGGACTTTCTTTTCGTGAAGTTGTGTCCCAGCATACAGATCTCAACAATATACGATATTACCAGGAGGAATGTTCCAACTGATGGCGCAAATCCAGGGTAATTCATGTAAAATGATCAGAAGGTACAACAGGAATTAATCTCGCGAGCAGTTCATTCAAATATTTGTGTTTCTCCTGCACTCAGTCACATTTTCTTCGTATTTCTCTCGAGTTAGAAAGTGATTCCGATCTTCTCGCACCATTTACTCCTATTTCAAGTTCATACAACTTGTTCACTTGTTCATCGTATGTACAAGTTCACTACTTCATACATCTTGGTCACAAACTAATTAAATTCCTTTTTTTTCTCTCTATCTCTCTTCAACAGTATGGCTGTTATATAGTGCGGTTTATAACTGTAATAAAAGAAACCATCGTAATAAAAGGGTTTCTATTTACCTATCCTGTTATTATAATAGTTTTCGCTGATATTAATCGTAAAAATATTTTTAATTTTTGACCACCGCTGTAATCAATGCATGCATGCAGTTCTCGTTTTTCAATCATCTTGGAAAGCTTACTTGAAAGCTTTCACCTGAAAGCTTTTTGTATGCCTTAAACTCTACAGCAGGAACATCTTAACGCCAAAAAAAATAGTTCAGTTCAGTTCGAAAAAAAAAACAGTTCGGAAGAGCACCATTTGTGTATCAAATCATTTTAGATAGAATATCAGTACCTTTATTGGAATTCTCGTATCTTTGGCAAAACATCACTACGTTAGTTCTGGCTCCTGTTTTAATTCTATCAAACCCGAACAATCCTGTCCTTCACTTTGTTAAAGGGATTCTATTTAAAAATTGTGCAAGAATGTAAATTCGTACGCAGTTCATGCAACCGGCTTCATCGTACTTGTGAGATGCGATACATGTGTTGACGATGTAGACGATTATGGTTGATACCAGTGGTTCAACCGTGATTAAGGAACTGTACTCCCCTATGCCTACTTCCCAAACCCGTTAAGTTATTACCATTCTATAAACTACCGCCCACTGCAACGATGACTACAAAGTTCCGCCAAATACACCTTTCCCAGTCGCGTACGTTCGTTGACAAACATAAATTGACTCCTATTCCTTCGTTGGATGCCCGTAAGCGCGCCACGTGCCGAATTCGCATCGTCAGACCGTCACGTTGGTGGTAAAATGTGAGGAAACAACTATGAACACACTGACGATAACGACAACGATGACGGCGAAAAGACGAGATCGTGTAGACGTGAGGTATCGATTTACGACCACCACCAGTGCGCCCGCCCGATGGTAGCCCCGATAAGGCCATCCCTAATCCTTCTTGTGCTCGAACAGATCGTCGAACACGGGATGAATTTGGTCGATCATGTCGCTGCAGGTCATGCTGCGTCCCTTCAGCTTGAACGCATACTTGTTGCACGTCTTCGTGAGCGTACTTGCCGCGAAGCAGGCCACCATGGCCGGACTGATTTCCTGTTTCGATTCCAGCGCCCAGTAGTAGAAGGTGGCCAACGATCCGGCAAGCAGATCGCCCTGTCCACCGCACCGACGACCCGAACCACCCTGCGGACATTCGTACTTCTCCAGCGTCAGCGAGTCGTAGATGCGATCGTTCAGTCCTTTCTCGATCACGGTCACACCGGCACCGAGTCGGCCCAGTGCGAGCATTATTTGATCCCGGTCCTTCCCGAACAGCCGGCAGAATTCGATCGCGTTCGGCGTCAGAATGACCCCGTAGTAGTCCTTCACCAGACTCAGGTCCTGCGTGATCAGGAACAGTCCGTCCGCATCGATGATCAGCGGCTTCTGCAGCTGGCGACAGATTTTGATCAACTCCGCCACCGTCTGCATGATCTGCCGGTTCCTGCCCAGACCCGGACCTATCACGAGCACATGCAGCCGCTCGAGCCACGGTTCGATCTGGATGATAGCGTTGTTGGAGTCGAGCAGCGGATGCACTATCAGCTCCGGGCTGTACGATTTAATCACCTGTGCGGCAGCATCCGGACAAAACACATGCACTAGGTCCGCGCCCACCTTCAACGCACTGATGGCAGCGAAGTATGGCGCACCGGTGTACTCGAGCGAACCGCCCACGATGCCAATCCGGCCAGCTTGGCCCTTGTGGCGGTCCGTTTCGAGATGAGGCACTATATTTCGGGCCCGTTCCAGCAGTGGTGACTTGTTTTCCGACGACGACATTCCGAAGCAGTAGCGGGACGAAACCAATGTTGCCAGCCGCGGAACAACGAGCAATGGCACAGCTCGCAGCAGGATCTTATCCTTAATTCCGGCCCGGAGGATGGTTGAGTGCATTCGATATGCAAAAGAGAATGGTAACGCTCCTACCAGCCAGTGTAGGTCGATTTTTATTTTACACTCTATTTTAATAAACAGCAAGAAAAGTACGTTCTTGTTATGCTTTTGTTGCCTTTCAACTGGATGTGTTGTTGTACTTTCTTGTTGTGACAGCAGGTTGCCATTCGCTGCATCCATGTTTATAAGCCATGATTGAAATTTCACCACAGAGCATCGTTGTTGAATATAAAATTTTTTCTTGGATTATTTAGATTATTCTCATTAATTACGTATTCAAATACTCTGTTTAAAAATAATGCCAATCCCACAAAAAAATAACAGCGTATTTTGCTTCTTCAGCACAATCAGAGCGTTTTCTTGGGAAATTGGATATATTTCGAAAACTTTCACTGTATAGTGAAATATTTCATAATGTTGAAAGCTTCAGCTCATATGAGAATTATTTATGTGTAGATTTACCGGCTTTCTACATATGTAACTACTTTTGATATGTTCATCAGCATAAAAATGCATACTATTTCCCTTTTGATGTTTAAGAAGTTTTGAAGTTTAAAACCGTCTAAAAGCCATCAACATAACAAGAATTAGAAGTATGAAAATAACTTGAAATGAAACGTGCATCCGTCTTCACCAATGACGTCAACACCAAAAACGATGATGAATTTTTATTTGGACTATGTGCTGCCCCGCTCGCGAACCAAACGGCTCATTACTCATTCGAACCATGTTACTAACAAATAACCCACCAATGACTTAATTTGCATGTATCCACAGTGCCACACGTCCAAAACGCATCATCCCGCATATAGCGCCTCGTTAAAATGCTATTCTCCGGTTACAATCCTTTCTCCACATACGTATCTTTCTCTTGCGGATATGGCGTTGAACTCGTTGGAACCGTGTTGACTAAAAATGGAACTGGAACCCACCCAATTGTGCGAAGGGATAAATGTATCAGACGCTCTCTTATATTACTCCAATTAATGGGCAATATCGGGTACAATCTGTTACCTTTCTCCAAAGGGTTGTGCTCCAATCGGTGCTCACAAAAACCAGAAAAAATGTAACAATTCACCGGAGATCGCTTAAAAGGAGATCAGGAATACAGCGGCAAAAGCAAACCTCAACGTTTTGCTCACATCCTGTTCGACATTCTCCTCGCCGTCCGATGTCCCAAAGTTCGAACATACACAAACGAAATCGCATCGACCAGCAAAGCGATCGTCTCCATCGACATGAAAAAAGAGTAAACAATGGCCCAAACTCGTTCTGATTACAAAACACGCAAGTTAATAGCATTAAAACGACGAACGGGGAGGAGGCAGACAGTTAGGACGCACAAAGAATTTCGGGAGTAGTACGCATACGGCGCGTTGTCAACCTGCCCCAATGAAGGACCCGCGAGCGCGCGCGCCTCGACACTTCTTACCAGGGAAAGGGTAAAGCTTCCCATCGCGAAGATGGCTTTTGCATGTTTTTTCCTCTCTCATGAGGTTGTTATTTTTGTTAGGCACGCAAACGCGGCTGGACAGCGAGCGCGCGACTCGCGACTTGTTCGGCCCTTGGTCGGAGTCGATTGGGATCAGTTTTTATCGGAGCCTCTCGTAGTGCGGACGTGCAGCGGCGGTGGCGCCCCGTATCGCGAAGTGTTTTGCCTGTTCCAAGACAGAAAGTGCCATTTTTAGCATAAAATAGTGTTCGTTAAAATGTGAAAACTAGCACGTGGTACCCGCACGTTTGAAAAGCACGGGAGCACGTGGGCAAGGAAACAGGGTCAGGCACCATCACCATGCGCGTTCCAAGACTTTTGCGACATCTCAAACACTCGTCGAATCGGAAGGTACGGCATTTGTGGCGCGGCAGTCGCAGTGAAGAATTGTCCCAATATCCCGGCTAACCTCAAAAGCAAACCGTTTTTTTCCTTCTTCGGTTTGGTTCGTTGTAGACGTGCCAATAAAACGGGCGAGAAGATGATACCCCAAAGCCCGGCTGGTACGACAAATATTGGCGCTTATCGCCGTGCAACGAAAACCGAGGCGAAAGAATCGAACGAAGCATAAAACAAAAACTCGTTCCTGCTGTGGACCTCGTGGACCTAATCCCGGGCGTTCTACGGCCCTGCCGTTATAAATCAAACTGTTCGCTGGGTGCTCAGGAACGAGAGAGCAGGAAGTTTACAATATCTTCTTCAGTTAGCGGCAAGCTCAGCCTTGGACTTGTGTGCAAATATTTACGAAGATTTTTACTTTTTTTCTGTGTGTGTGTTTTCATTTCGGATGCCCATCTTACCTGTGCGCTGCTAATTAATTAATTCGCAAAAGCTCAAGACAAAGCGGACGTGGCGAGCAGAAGACACCAAGAGAACGCGTTAAGGCCCGATCTCGATCAACGATGTCGCGTTTGTTGACGGTCGGCAAAACAAAAAAAAAAGGTGTTGTGATATTTACATGCTAACGCTAAGAAAACGAAAAAATCCTCCACTCCGTGCAGTTTTTAGACGACAAACGCTGCTTCGTCGTACTCTGTTCGGGCATGCGGATGATTAATGTTTACCTTCCACCTTACCACGGCAACGGCAAAGGCGGCTCGATACTATCAACCACCCCCGTGTGTGCGTGTGTGGTACTGTGTTAAGAGGCAAGCAATTGTCATAAACATTACTATTCTAAGCCCCATAAAACGTGCGGAATACTAGGTCGGACCGCTAATGGCAAGCGCCACCACCACCACCACCGAGTGCTTACGTTTGCAGGTGAAGCCGGTTACAAATTGCCCCTAAAATGCTCATCAATCGCGTAGGGTGTGCGTGTGTCGCGCGTTAGTCCGGTAAAAGGGAGCGAGATAAGGGTAGGGTTGTAATTAATAAAAACCTGATTTTATCGCCCTCCGGTGCGCGATGTGGAATTCTTTCCCTTTTTTTGTTGTTATTTCACTTGATTGCCTGGTTGGTGTGGCACAAAAGCCGAGGACAAACATTTCATTGGCGTTGTTGGCATGGAGCGGATGTCACTATCAAGAGGCTTGGGGTTCTATTTCGTGATGTAGCTTTTATCTGCTGTATTTCACCGAGTGGCTGAGTGGTGGGAATGATGATAAGCACTGTTGTGCAATGAGGTTTACAAAATGAAATTCTATTGTAGTGAAAGGAGAAAGTACTAGCTTGGAATTTGCAACGCTGTAGCAAATAAGAACCAGCATGCAGCATGTCAGAAAACACACAGTAGGCTTTGCATAGATTGTGAGATCCGGTTTGAAGGACCAAACTTTGCTATGATCTGTTCGGTGCTTCAACTTTCAACCTTTAATTTCGTTCAATAACTGATGAAAAATTCGAATAATTGATACATTTCAAACACTATATGTAGAAAACTAAAACAAATAAAAAAAACTACGGTGACATATTCTATTATGAAATACAAAAAGATAAAATCTCCACACCACAATGCAAAGCTTAAAAAAATTTCATCTAGCTCATGTTTTCTGCTGTAAACGAATCCACATGCGGTCACTGCGCCTCATTATGAGCATAATCTGTAAAAAATAAACGACTCGAGCAAACTAAACGGCCACACTCAAGCAGCGACCAGTACGCCATTTGGTTTTTACCTGGCTGCTGCTGGCATTTACTTTAATTGGAATTACGGCCAACGAGCGAGGCAAAGCTGAGGTCTCTTCCGAATGACCAGTCCTTTATTGCACATTAGCCCCGATTACGTGCACGTATTTAGATGCTCCATTTTAAAAGTAAAACAAAAACACATCCAAACGATCGCCCCAAGACTTGAAATAGAAAAAAAACCATCGTAATAGCAGCGTGTAAAGCATATCAAACATGGCTTACCGTCTTGCTCCAGCGAACGCACCGAACCGAGCATGAACGATTGGAGCATCGGCTTTTGTTCGCCTTCCCGGTGAAGATTCCGCTTCTTCGAGCGATGACTCAAGGTCGCGCGAGCCGGGCGAGTCAACGGCACCCAAATTACACAGACTCGTTGATTTGGATCGCTGATGCGAACAGAGATTGATCGAGAAACACCTGCCGATTGACCGATTCCTGTCAATTAGTGTCAGAATTTGGTATGTTCTCCTAGGACACGGCTTCTAGCAGCTAGCACAGGTCCGATTGCCGTCATCGTTCATCATAATTGAGCGATGTATTTTTTTGTCCATTCCAATTTTTTTGGTCATAACTTCATCAACAAAATATCGTCCGTCATTGCGATCGGCCCCTCGGGCTGCTGGATTGTGAGATACTGACCTCAGAATTTCTCTGACCATTGGTTGGGCATCTAGAAGAAGAGGTGCTTTTTGGACATTGGTCATCGTGCAACACATATCTGTCGTGTTTTTTCCCAACTTCCTACCATCCATTGTTATCTTTAATGATGATTCGCATCGTTCCCACATCCGTTGGCGTTGTTTATGTTACCCCTGCTCCATCACGGTACGCACCACAAAGCGTTAGACTTAATTAACTTCTTTGCATTCCCTTTCGTTGGACAATCTACTGCCAACACTCACACTCCGCAGTCCGTGCTTGGGGAGCTGATCGTGAAGCTGCTGTTCGTGCTGTGCTGCTGCATCATCACGGTGCTACTGATCATCCACAAGTACGACAACTTGGACAACTTCAAGCGCACGCTCGTGTACCGATACGCGCCGGAGGATGATTTCTTCGCGATACCGCGCAATGTGGCGGGCGAGAGGATGGACTGGCACAACTACGAGCTGATGGAGGAGGAGGCAACCCGCGAAGGACCCGGTGAGCAGGGAAAACCGTACAAACTAACGCGCGCGAACGATATCACGCTGAACGATAAGCTGTTCAAGGAGAACGGCTATTCGGCTGTCGTGAGCGATACGATCGCGCTGAACCGATCGGTACCGGACATACGGCATCCTGAGTGGGTATCTGGTGTGTCGCACGTTCCCAATCCCAATTCGTAATAACATTCGTACTCTTATCGCTCGCTTGCAGCTGCCGTACTAAGGAATATCTGAGGGAGCTTCCGACGGTTAGCGTGATCATCATTTTCTACAACGAACACTGGAGCGCTCTGCTCCGCACGGTGTACAGCGTGCTGAACCGATCGCCTCCAGCGCTGCTGAAGGAAATCATACTGGTGAACGATCACAGCACGAAAACGTTTCTTTGGGCGCCACTGCGCGAGTTTGTCCAATCGGAGCTGGCACCCAAGGTCCGGCTGGTAGATCTTCCCGAGCGATCCGGGCTGATCATCGCGCGTATGGCAGGAGCAAGGGCAGCGCGTGGTGATGTGCTGATCGTATTGGATTCTCACACCGAGGTGAACACCAACTGGTTGCCACCGTTGCTAGGTAAGGGGTACGGTACCACCCTGTTTTCAAGACGCAATCTAACTTCCGGTCTTCAATCGCGTTACAGAACCCATCGCGGAGGACTACCGAACGTGCGTCTGTCCCTTCATCGACGTGATCGCACACGACACCTTCCAGTATCGCTCGCAGGATGAAGGCAAACGGGGAGCGTTCGACTGGAAGTTCTACTACAAACGCTTGCCGCTGCTGCCCGGCGATCTGGACGATCCGACAAAACCCTTCAACAGTCCCGTCATGGCGGGCGGCCTGTTCGCCATCAGTGCCAAGTTCTTCTGGGAGCTCGGAGGCTACGACGAGGGGCTGGACATCTGGGGCGGGGAGCAGTACGAGCTGAGCTTCAAAATCTGGCAGTGCGGTGGCCGGCTCGTCGATGCGCCCTGTTCGCGCGTGGGCCACGTCTACCGTGGCTACGCACCGTTCGGCAATCCGCGCGGCGTTAACTTCGTGATCCGGAACTTCAAGCGCGTGGCCGAGGTGTGGATGGACGAGTACGCGCAGTTCCTGTACGAGCGGAACGCACAGTTCGCCAAGACGGATGTGGGCGATCTGAGCGAACAGCGGGCGCTGCGCGAGAGGCTACAGTGCAAACCGTTCCGCTGGTTTCTGGAGGTGGTAGCACCGGATCTGCTCGTACGCTATCCACCCCGTGACCCGCAGCCGTTCGCGTCCGGCCGGGTGCAGAGTGTGGCCAGCCCGGGCCTATGTCTGGATTCGCTCAACCATCAGGCGAAGGAACCGATCGGGCTGTACGCGTGCGCCACCAACCGGACGCACCCGCAGAACAACCAGTTCTTCACGCTCTCCTACCACCGCGACATACGGGTGCGAAGCAACGACAAGTGCCTGGACGCGGCCAAACTGGACGACGAGGTCGTGCTGTTCAACTGCCACGAGTCGCAGGGCAACCAGATGTGGCGATACGATTACGTAGGTGTTTTAAAAGGCCCGCTTCAAACACGCGTTCGAATCAACACTATACTCCCTCTCTCTCTCTGTTTATACGTCCCGATACAGGAATCGAAAATGATCATCCACGGCAAGGAACACCACGGTCGGTGTCTCGAGGCGGATCTCACCACCAAGAAGCTGTACGTTAAAGGCTGTGATAAGGACAAACCGTCCCAGCAGTGGAACTGGGGTAACATCAACTTCGTGCACCTGCAGAACTGGGACATTTACGGTGCCAAGTTCCTGTGACGGACTGAGAACCGAACCTGTGGCAAAGTGACTTCAAGTAGGTCAGTTCCAAGTGAGCGTTGCGGAAGTGTGTTGTGTGTATTATTCGTGCCAGTGATTTGTGTACAACTTCTAATTAAGATATTTTAGCTGTGGATACTGTTTGCGAAGCGTGTAAATAAATTTTGTTCGTATATGGAGGCGAGTTTCCTCGTGCATGGTTTAATCAGACCGTATTTATAAACATTTTCATCCCTTACCTTCCTGACGAAAAGCTTTTCATTTCGACATTCATTTAGTAACATAATTTTGGATTTGTGACAATTCTAGTTGTTCCACTGTGCGTTACAATTTGCGCCTGCTGGTATGCAAGTATACTGCCATTTTTACGCCTGAAAGTCTGCAATCGTCTGCTATTGCATGCTAGTTCCTTTTTCTGATAAAAAAGGGAAATTCATTATTCTGTTCGTTAAGGCAGTTAATGAATAATGAATCATTTTTATTTAACAGACGATTCAACTCGTCTCCTTCTGAATTATTTTTGAGAGCATTGATATTTCTCCAAAATTGCTGCATATTTCTGCGTAAGGAAAATATCTTCCCTACCCGGATCAACATATTTACACAAGCTACCGGAAGCGCGATGAAAGTGTTTATCCCAGCTCCCGGCAAGCACCTGGATGCAATTTAACCATGCTTTCAATGTTTTTACACACCATAAACACCCTCGTTTGAGGGTATAGAACGAAAGAGAGGGGAAGTTCAGGCAGTAAAACTCCAAATTATGTAAGTTTACCTAACATTTATCAAGTGCTAATCGTTTTTTAAGCCGTACGCTGCTCGAAGTGCCCCTACGGGCAATAATAGTACTATCCCCCTTTTTCCATGCACAACATAAAAAAAAAATCTTATTAAAAAGCAACAAAGTCGAGCGCTTTCCTCACCGTATAAACCTTTCCTCGATTTATGTTGACTTTTTCACCTCCATAATTGACGCTTTGCGTTCATAAATATCGAGCAGCAGCAAGGAGGAACCTCGGCCTGAAAATGAACATTAAAAAACGAAGAAAAAAATCCAGCCACGATGCCACTGCACCGCGAGAAATGCATCTCGCGGTGGAACTGACACAGGTTGCCCGTTTGTGCAGCAGTGGAAGCCTTTTTTTCTTGCTCTCGCTTTTCGCTGCGCTTCGTGAAAATTTATCATCCGTAGCTCATTACTAAAAAAAAAGGTTGGATTCGGTTCTCTCGTGACTTTTTGTGTGTTTGTTGCGCGTGGTGTAGGGCTGGGAAAAACGTTACCAGCAGCAGAAAGGCTGCAACAACCAAACCCGAAAAAAAACACATTCTTCAGTGGAGACAATTTGAAATTATATTTTTTCAAGAGACCGTTTTCTTTTCGCTTCTTTTTTTAATTTTCTTTTTGAACGGATGAATTTTGAAGATGAATGTCGCCCCGGCGAGCTTCACAGTAATTTTCCATACCGTGCATATCTTATCATGCCAGCTAATGGTGCAAATAAATGTAGCGTTTGCAAGCCAAAATAACCGTCATTCCGTTGAAACCAAGATGGCCATCTTTTCGTCCGTGCGAATGTGTGCTCTTATCGCCGCAATCATGTGAAAATTGGTAGATAATGTTATACATGTAATAGCATTTTCCGCACATTCTTTCGTTCAGATAATATTTGTTCCACTCAGGCGTCATTTAGGCGTGATAAAGGCTTCCACAGTGAAGAGAGGCGAAAAATGCAAATTAACTTCACATTCGAAACGATCCCGGATTGCTCTTCACGTCAATCAGCACCGGGCCGAAGCACAGCAAGGAAGCGGTGTGGGAAGCGTATTGTTCTTACAGTTTAGGTGTAATTCCATCTTTCCTGGAAAAAGGTTCCGGTTTTCCGGACAGCGAAGGAAACGTTTATGAGCCGGCGTTTGCTTTAAGTTTCGTTCGGTTGCCCTTCCTTCCGCTCGTTACTGGCGCCGTGAATCCTGATGCCTGCCTGCCTGCCTGTCCGCAGAGGTTTGCTAGGATATCGTACAAGGCCATTCGAATCCGGATCTAAGCCCATCTTTCACCATTATTGCCATGGGGGAATGGTGGATGATCTGACTGAAAAAGGCTTATATTACACCTAATTGACTCGAAATACTCTTCTGCAGAGCTATAACCCGAGGATCACTACGATGAACTTCAAGCAGTAGCTCTCTGTGCCGCATTGGACCACCAGCGGGCGAAAAAAAATCCGATTCCAGCAAGAGCAATTTCCTATGCAAATTCATGTTTGCTTAGGATCGGCTTTTGCTTTTGAGAATCTTGTTCTAAATTTGAAGAAAAATACACTTCAAGTTTGTGGCGTTTTGCGCATCCATTTATTAATTTCATCTCATCTTCCACCGACAAACACACAGTCACAGACACGATCGGTATAGGGATGGAAAAAAAAACCACCCACCCGTACCTCTCCCCGAGTCAGTCGAAACCGATCCAAACGCCCTCGGATGCCAAGCTCGAAGCGAAGTTTGCTCTCCTGGACATCCGTACCACCGTTCCAGCTGGACAGCAGATGTTTGCAATAAAAATGGCAAACGCAACAGGCAGCGGGCCATCGTCGCAGCGTCTTCGGATGTGTGAATATGCTTAGCGAGGAACTTACCATCCCCGGCTCGATGGTAGAGGGATAAATTATCGTTAGAAATTGAATGGCGCTCGAATATGCCGGAAGTGCTGCAGGGCTATAAAACCGAATATTGCAGTGTACAACACGAGCAAGTATTTCGTTTTAATCGACTCCCTACTTGGATGTAAAAATAGCTGGGAAATGTCGTGGGAAAGTGCAACGTTTGCAGACAAATTTTATAACCTTGGTGAAAGAACAGAATTAACCCGCTCTGAAACTGTTGAAGTAACATAGCATCAGTTCTGGAGAACTCGTCTTTATTAACATGAAATGTTTTCTCCAACGACTTGCTTTCTCACCACTCCTGGCACAAATAAACAGATCTAATGTCGGTATCGAAAACCATTCTTTTAATGTACTTTACATTAAAGTTAGTGAACCAATTTTCGGTAAGACAATATACCAATATTCGGTATACCAAAACTAGCTTTTTCCTATCCTCAAATAATTGATCCTTTTTTATCTTTAAATAATAGAACTTCAATCGTAAGAAATGAAAGATAAATTTAAAAAAAAATCCTCGTCTCGATATCCGGGAAGTAAAAATTGAAAAAAAATACTTTCCATCAATTTCGCATGTAAATTTTGAGACGAAATGTGCTCCATTTGATTACCTATCAATTTTAATGCTATTTATGTTATAAAAACAACATTCTTAGCGTTGCCGGATGTTAGTTATCTAACACAGGATCATAAACAACGTTTGTTCTCAAACATGAAAACATTAAGAAGCGAAGATCAAGGCATACATGAATGTCGTTTGAAATGTACCGCGCTGAAACAAGCGCTTAGCGAATATTGTAGCAAAACCAACATGAATGCGTCCAACAATCCTCCGTCGACGCCCTATTGTCTTGTGGAACATAGTTCAAAGCGCAACGGCAAGATTGCGATTGCAGTATGTTCGTTTTTAACGATCGTCACGAGAGCAAAAAAGAAAACGTCCCGCGGACCGGAAGCGTTTACGATACACACGACCCGCGAGTGGCGCGAGATGAGACGCGAAAGACAAAAAGAAAGACGGTAAAGAAAAGGGCACACATGTGTTTCCGTGCATTCGCTTGCTGCAGGTGCAACCCCGGGGGAAGACAACACAGTGTCCTCCTCGAGCCTCGTTTCGTTTCGGTTGGCGGGGTGAAAGTGTGACTCCTTTACGTGGCACGCTTACATATGCCAAACGAGTTGTGTTTGTCTAGACTGTTGCAGGTGCTTTGAACGCTGCCATTCTAGGTAGCATAAGCTAATATTTTCCATTCCTTTGTGCACGGTTTGACTCGCTTTTCTTCCGTTCACGTATATATTTTCCAGTGCCGCAGTTGATCGTACGCTTGGAACGGGCTTGAGAAAAGAAAACAGATTTTTATGCTACATCTGTACAAGCATAATTGTGGCATGCGAACGGTAGACAGCGGCAAGTAGAGCGCTTCCGATAGCTGTTCAAACAATCGAAGTAGCGCTCTAACAGCACCATGTTTATGCATAGCAAGTGCAATCATCTGCAATGATAACACATCTATTTGTGGTTTACCTTACGGCTGAAATGTTGCCGGCCCGAAGGTGTTTTCGAAAATGTGTTCACCAAATGTGAATTTGATTTTAAAATATTTATTCGAAGGTGCAGAATGAGCAGAATATGCCCAGGAAATAAGGGCGCTAGTAAGTGTGGTACAAGCCAAAATGTTTGTAAATGAAAATTAATATATTTTGGTAGTTAAAATGATGATGTTTATTATGGAAAAAAATGTGGAGATAGAATTTAAATCTTATTTATATCAAGAGAACATTCTCTTTGGTGGATAAATTTTGAGAGTAAAGAAGGCACTTTATGAATACCAATAAATACCATTTTAACGGCAGCTTAAGTAATATTATAGATAACTACTTTTCACTCCAAATTCTCCCTTTTATCCAGAATTATTTAACTAAAATAGCATTTCGTTTCGCTCTGTACTGCCTACTCCTTCGCAAGCTTGTCGATCGACGTTTTCTCCGATAGCGACGCGAACCGATTGCAAGAATAAAAAAGCAAACTTACTTTGTAGAGAAAAAAATCCAATCGACGGACGCGATCAACAAGCGCCGCGCTGTCACTGAAATCCATAAAACCGACTCCGCAATTAAACACCGGGTTGGCTTCATTTTCATAAATATTTACTGCTTTTCCTCCCCCCATCCCGTCCCGCTGGGGAGTAGGGAAAATTTCCCACAATTCCTTTTCCCTGCGCGCGGTACGGTGGTGCCACGTCGCCGCTTCGATATCTAAAATTTTAAGCCCAGCGGGTTCAACGTAAACAAAGACGAAAATCCCGTTTTTGTTCTCACTCACTCGCTCTTCCACAAACACGCACACATTCGGGGAATCGCTCCACTATCCCCGTGGCTACTACGATTTTCCACGCATTTTTATTCTCACCGTATAAGCAGTTGTTTATTTGATCCGATGTCACAGGCACCGTCAGTGGGAAAGCTGACTGGAAAGGATGATAAACGCATTTAAAACGCGGCATACAAACAGTTTTATAACTCAGCGAACGCGGACGATCATGCCGATGATAAATAGTGAACGCTTTTTTTTTCGGCCGTAAAACATGATGCGTAATAAATTGTGTGCCGTTCGAGGCACATTCGGTGGGAGGAGGACTTTTAAAACTTACCACATCGGCAGGTGATAAATCATATATTTGCCCAGCGTAAACTAGCTCCCGTTTTTGGCTGGATATTATAATTAAGGTTTTCATTACGATTAAATGGCACATTGGGATAGGGAAGGGCTGAACGGAGCCTTTTATTCGATTTGAATATTATAAAAAATAAAAAAAAAATTATATAACATCCCAATTGGAAGACGATTTTGACCTATTTTCGACCGATTTTTGTAACATAGTAAAACTGCTTGTTTAACACGAGCTCAAGAAAAGACAGAATATAGTTTTCCTTTTTTAATTACTGTTCCAACAATAAATCATCGATTTATGTCGCAATTTAACAAACCTACGTTTACGTGCCTTTTTCCCCCTAGCCTCTCGTTTCGTTTCGCTTTTCCTCCTTGAAACACTCTATCGTTTTCCCACTCGGAGAGTTTCATGAGCAAGCGATCAATGCGATCGATTCACGGCACCCGGGCCTGTGGCTGTCAGGTTCGGAAAACCACAAAGAACCACCATACTCGCAATCGCACCAGAACACGCACACAGTGAAGAGAATTGCGCTCAGGGCGAGGAGGCCCGTACGGCTCAAACAGTGAAGCAACGTTAGCAGTTAATTAAACGATTTTGTTCTGTGTTCTTTCCTTCTTCCAAACAAATCCCAACACGGCACCGGCGGGCTCGGTGCGGTGGAAAAGGAGGCGGAAAGACTGAAACATGATCATGTCTTGGTGTTGTCCCTTTAGCGTCTCCCGGTATCGGTCTTCCCTTCCCGTCCGGTAGCGTAATCATCATGCGCGCGTCCAACAAAGCGCATGAATGATTTATTTAAAAATGGTACAAAACTAAGGTCACACGAAACGAGATGCGCCCCCGGGTCGGTGTGCACAGTGAGCAACGAAATGTGAAGAAAATTATTAGATTTTATTTTTGTAATTAAAAACGGATCAAGAAAATGTGTTCAAGAAAATGAAGCAAAACTATCGAAATGATCGTCTAGAATATGAGGTTTTATATGCGAAGCCCTGTAAACCAAACACACAAAAAACCAAAACCGTCAAACAAATTCCACCAAACTGTGGACGGCATGCGACAGGAACGGAACCGAAAACTAACATCGTGTCACGGGTAAGACGAAAAAAAAACCCTCCCTCCAAACTGTAACGAAGCGAACACGCCGAAAAAGGAAAACGTTCACCCATTAAAGGAATCCTGCCATTTTTTCGAGGGTGCGTGCGCGTCCAGCGGCCATGATGATGCTGCTCGCCTTCCCAGAACGGGAAAAGCAAAGGAAGAAAGAACGAGAAAATAAATAGCGCCAAATCGGGCTCGGTCGATCGAAGCGGAGAACCGACCGGGGGAATGAATCTATGGCCGTTCTCGTTCTCCCTTTTACGATGCCGATGGGTTTTTCTCTTGTGCCTTCCCTACTCGTGGTTTCCGTTTTCTGGTGCCTTTTTTTGCCTGTCTTGTCTCTACCCCTCTTTCTTTCTTTTGAATCTTTTATTTTGTTTGGAATTATTCTTTAACTTACCTTTTATTGAGAATTCTTTCGGAACGTAGCCGTTTTTATTACACAGTAGCCATTGCTTTTATTTCGGGCGCTCAAAATGGCCGCTTCTACTCGGCCGTTGCTGAGCAGCGTCGGATAAAATAATAACGAATTTTTCAACATCCGTCTGATAACTGACACTATTTTACCTTGAACATCCGATCCATTAACTCGAACCGCATGTTTTCACTGCTGATGGATGCCGCGTTCATCACGCGTCCCCGCACCGAAAATGACACCTCGACATGGCCGAAACAAAAAAGAAGCCAAGAAAATTCAAAACTGTTTGATTCATCTTCATGTGTTTGCGTGTACGGGGTGGGTTCGTTCGGGACGGGAGGAAACAGAACAATCCTTTTCTTTCGGGGCAAGCATGAAATAATAAGCCAAAAACAAAAACACACCTACTGGGAGCGGATATGAAACGTCACGACTTTCATCGGCTTTCGGACCAGTGTGCTGCCCGGGATCGACGTGGCCAGTTGATTTTCGGATATTTTCAATTATTCGGCCGGCCGCCGAGCAAGAAGAAAAAACCCACTCCCCGCGGAACAAAAAACAATGCTATTTTTACATTCCCATTTGCGCTTTATTCCGTCTCCATACTGCCGTGTGCACGTGATGCAATCACGGCCGGTGTTCGCCCGTTGCTAACCTTGCCGGTGGTTCGTTTACTTGCCTTGCCGGGATGGGGAGAGGAGGCTGTTGGCCTGGGAATTTTGGTACGGTAAAACCCTATGGCTGATGGAATTCTCTTCGATTTTACTTTCAGTTTACACTTGTCAACACTAAACGTCTAACGATGTAAGGTAATGTACAGGAAGGGTAAATATAACATTAAAAAAACACATTGAAAAAAATATGAAATAGTAACTAAACGCGACCTTCGCCTGTACAAGTTGCGGATAAAAAACTGGAAACAAAAGTGTAAAGTGCAGACATGCTGTACTAACTCGTTTCGAACTTTCTCGATCAACTGCTTTCTTGGGTTCTTCGTGAAGCAGTCCCCAGACGTAAAGCGATTTTATCGGCGCGATTGGCGCGAAACGAAGCTCAGTTTGTTCAGGAAGTTGCGGTGGAGAAGTTTCATTGCTCAAAAAGTGCATGCAGCTTACGGTTATCGAATGTGTGCTTTGTGAGGAAATGGAAAATAAATCTTATCGTTTGCCCTATTTAACGCCATATTTTGACACAACAAATTGCGACCGAAGTCGAGCTCGATTGGATTTTTTTCTTCTTCTACATAGAGATAAATGTCAGTTAGCTGTCAAACTTTTCAACTGCCAATTGCGTTGATAAAATCGACTTTAAATATAGAGACTACATCAAATGCATGATCAGTAACCACCGTTCGCAACCTTCGCGAACAGGGACGATCAATTTTAAAATTGAAAAAAATAGTTCTTAGTACTAAAGTTTACAATTGGAGACTTAAAAAACGCGCAACATAGCTTCGAAAAACGATCGATTTTCTCTGCCTCGTAATGTTAAGCATCCTATCGTAAGCACTTCTTGCGAGTTTCTTAAACGTATGGAAATGTATTATGTGCCCTTTCATTTCAAATGTTCAAACATTTCTCCCGAAATTTCGGTCTCTCCCACACACGCTCCGGTGTGCTTGATCCGTTCTCTTGCACCGATCTCGTTGGCTCTTTGGAAACTAGCTGTTGAATGGTGTTGCGCACAGACTTTTCCCGTCTGCCGGAGCCCTCCTTCCGTTTGCGAATTAAATTAGCTTACCACTAAACGGACACGCGTGTCCAACATCTTCATGTTTTTGTTTTAACGCATAATACTTTTCCTCACTCGGTTCGGCTTTCCACGGTGTCGGACTTGCTCGCTTTGGAATTAAGTGTGGGGTGCGTTTAACGACACCCTTGGGGTTTTTTTTTTGATTTCTTGTTTGCCCACAGGTTCCAGCCCCGAACTCATCGGAACCGGAACCGGCCGTCTAGTCAGTCCTTCCCGTCCGCCCCGTCGTCCGGGCCGACCGATGACGCCGACGACCCGTTGCTCCAGTCACCCTCCATGCGCCACACGCTGAACAGGTAGCTGAGCTTCTCGTGCGCCAGGATGCCGCTGCCACTGAACTGCAGATTGCCCCCGGAAACGGCCATGTTCTTGTGTTCCTCGCGCATCGCCGGCATCTCGTTGTTCGACAGCACCCGGTACAGGAAGTCGATGTACCTGGCGGGGAAACGGGAAAGAGAGTGTTTGTGAGAACAGCTTTCAGGTGCGCAAACACATAAGCGATGAGGACGTAAACAAACAAACAAAGCGAGCGGAAAGTACGCGTCCTTTTCTACAGGCAGGCCGGGTACGAGAAAACCGGGACACGGGATAACTGGATTCCCCGGCCGAATCCTGTTACGCGGTTATTGAACTCCCGTGGTTGGGTATAACCGGGTGGGAAGTTTCTGCTCCTTCTGTTCGAAGCCGGAACCTCTCCCGTGCCTGCCCTACTGCCGGGGGTTTTTACTTTTCGGGTTCGGAATTTTCGCTCGAATTTCCCCGCAAAAAGGGATGGTGGGTTTTTTTTTGGTGCTTTTGTCAACACTTTTCGTTTTGGGGGAAAAATAGTGCCCCGGGGGAAAGTTTGGGAATTTATTATTTATTATCGCACATCGAGAGGGCGAAGGCTTTCGGGAACTTCGATCCTTGATACGAACCGAATTTTTGCCGGATAAAATTGTTGTGTACATTTAAGGAATTCAAGAAATTAAATGGAAAAATGCATACTTTTAATTTTCTATATCACACTACCAAGAGAAGAATTTGCCACATAGTTTATGGTACATTTTTTTTAAACATATTGAGAACCTTCCGTGTAGATGAAATTCATGCCAAAAACTAGCAATTAATTTAATCTTCGCTAAACACAACGAAATAATATTCATCTACAAGCTTGGAAAATTATGAAACTTTTTATTATTCGTTAAAGACGAAATGGTTTCAATCATAAATATTTGTTGGGAAAGAGACATTATGTTACAGGAATTTAAACACAAATCGTTCATTCAATGATTTTTCTTGCTTAGAAAGATCACTATAAAATTAACATTTATAGAGAGTATTCTAAAGAATTATCTCTTCATTAAAAAAAAACACTTTAAAAATGTTAAATAAACAGGAAATGTATAAATTATTTGAATGAACAAAATTAAAAAAGATTCCTACTAATAATAATCGATAGCTTAACTGCAGATATATATGATGTATAATATTTACGATATATAATATTTACGAAAAGTTAATATGTAATTTTTGTAGACAATCTGATATATATAGTTATTGAAATACCTATTCGAAGAAGACTTCTTTTAATACCAAGCTAAGTTCAATAAAAAAAACTTCAGTAAAAACTGCAAGGGATATCTTTTCTTGATGATCATAGGGAAACACATACAACGTCTTTACCTAATTTCGTAATGACAAACCGATCTTGATTTCTTATGTCGTCTTTAACGAGAGTACGAGGAAATGTGTGTTTGATTATTTAGTTTTCCAATATTTGAACACGAATTCCACAACCATGACTCACTTATCCACGATCGCGATCGCTCGCACCCTTTACGGTTGTGTCGTTTCCTACCGACCCCAAATCAGCCAAAACTCGGGCGTGCAAACAAACCGTAGCCAATGCGGGTTAGCTACAGCCACTAGTTTGCCCTTCTGGCACCAGCCGGCACCGGCGGACAAAGCCGACGGCTCATGGATGCCGCCGCATCGCCACAAATTTATTACCGGTCTCCGCATAAAGTGACACTTTTTACAGCATCCGGAAATGGGAATGGCCAGATATAATAAAACTATGAAAGCGTTCCCAGCGTCCGTCGCGGGTGACGCGGTTAAGTGGAAATCGTACCATCACGCATTTGCCGTGAGCGAAACAAACGAAACTAATAAAGTCCAGCGAACCGTTCCGCACACGAAATAATAAATAGTTCCCGGGGTGGCGAACGGTTCCGAGAGGTGGAAGGATCGGGAGAGCACCGAGTGAGTGAGGACCGAAAAACAAAAAAAATATATATTCATGTGAAATGTGTTTACAATCAATTTTCTCGACCCCTTCTCGACCCCCGCCCCGGGGAACTAACGCCTCTCCTGCTCTCCAGCTTACTCAAATAAACCGATCAAAAGCTAATTAAAACGCATAAATGCTTTGTGCCGCTCGGTCGGGAACAAAGGCAGCAGCAGCAGCAGCAGCAGCAGCCCCCAAAACCACCTCGGAAAAGCGTGAAAAATCGTCTTCCTTTCCTGCTTGCGGCCAAGACAAACTACTTCCCGAAAAGTCAATTAAAAATCGTTCATCGCGGCTACACCCGTCTTCCTTTGCCTCTTTCTCCCAGCTGCTCACCCTCGCCGTGTCGAACGATCAATCATCAGCGTGATCGTTCGCTTCGGGTGCGTTTCCCGCTGCCAGCTGCAGATTGTTTCCGCTTGTACCCGCGTCGCCCGGGTCGCCTGTTTTTGACACTTGTTTCGTGCCGTTCCGCAAGCGACGCTCACGTCACGGAATCGAATACCCGGCGGAGTACGCGATCCGCGTACCCAGTTCCCATGCGTGTTTCTTCTACGACCTGTCGCGCAAACGCTGCTCCCTTACCTAAGACAAGCCCTAGGACGCGTCCCCAGCCCCTCCAGCGGGTGTTTTTTCGGGAGGTGATAAATTTCATCTGATGCTTGGCTATCCTCACATCATTTTCCCGCCGCACGTCGCATCGAAAGAGAGAGGGAGAGAGAGACAGTGCGCGCTAGAACCTAGTAACAGGTTCGGTTGTACATTCCAACACCCTCCTATGATCGTTTTAGATGGCGATCACGCGTTACGGCGATGCGACTCGTTACGTCGTCGTTTTATTTTTTGTTCCTGTTCCTGCAAGTTACCAACACTCCGAGCCATCGAGCTAAACGGGCTAGGGCAATAATGATGAAACCGAAGTGTCCCGGAGTTGTCCCAAAGTCCCCTTGACACACATTGAGTGCGCTTGCTACGAATTTATAGACACAATTCCACTCCAGTTCCCGCCACGAGAGGAGAACGTCCCGAGCGGGTGTTGACAGCACACTGAGCCGGGTGTGTGGAGTTTTCTTTTTTTTTTTTGTTTTGTTCACGATTCCCAACCGATGTCTGTCTAATTATTACCGAACAGCAACAAACGGGCGAATAACAAAGGAGGGAAAAATATGATGTCATGTTTTCCCGAAGTGAGTATTTATTTTGCGGTTAGCATAATTTATCTCTTTGGTTTCTATATTTTTACTAGGATTCTTTTGTATAGGTTTGTGCAATTTCAATTCGCTTTTTTGCAGAGTAGATCATAAATCCGTTTTAAAATAAACAGAACAGAAACAGATAATAAAACATTAAAAAAAAAACACAAACTTTTAAACATATAAAATGTTCGTAACAAGTGAAAACATTTTAAAACACATGACAGAAACAAATATAATCTAGTGTTAAAACAAGAAGAACATAGAAGATGGTAACCGTGTGCAGAAAATAGTTCCGGAACAGGGCAGAACAACAACGAGTTACACTAACAAGAGCAAAAAAGTGTGTAATAATTTTAGTTAAATTAAATTCTGTAGTTACAACTGTTAACACATCATTTTCTACGTTCAATATTCAGTTTTTGTTTGTTTATTTAATGGTTTTTATAGTTAAGTTTTAGTTTTCCGTCCTATTTTTGTTCTTAATTTTTTACCTTTTTAGATTTTATGTTTTTTATCTGCATATAGCATTCTGAATAAACGTCACTTATGCTTTCAACTTAAAGTCAATTGTATCGATATTTTTCACCTTGTGCATTCCTTTTTATCCATCTTCCTTGAACAACTAAATCTGTACTGAATTGAGCTGAATTATTAAAAAGTATGAAAACATGAAAAAGGTTAAAAGGGAAGTACAAGAAAGTTGTAAAACACTTTAGAAAAGAGAAATGAACAGAAAAGAAAATCGTGAAGAAAAACAACCATCGTGAAGAAAAAAAGTGATTGGTTGTGAAAAAGAATGAATTCAAATGGTACAGAACAACAACGCACGATTCTTTGCTTCGGATAAATATCAATTCGACATGTTTTACGATATGCTTTCGTAGACGATGTTTGCTTTGCCGAGAAGTATGCCCCCGAACGGAAAACGGGAGGATGTGCAAAAATGCGTATAAATAATGTGCATAATTCTTAAAGCCCATCGGAAAACCTTCACTCCGCACGATCGCACGCATTTCACGGGATGTAGCCTCCCCCGGGAGGAGCATGAGTTTTGCCATAAAATGTGATGTTAATTAACTTCCCGCTCCGCTCCGCACCGCAACGGACGGAAGATCGAGCCAAGCACCCGTCAGTCAATCGTCAGCGGCATGCCAGTTGCAAACCGCCAGTGAAGCCATTAAAGGAACGGGAAGAACAAAAACACAACATTCTCCGCGGCACACAAACAACTGGCAGAAACCAAGAGCACAAGGAATTATGAGCGAGGTTTCGCTTTTTATGAGGTGGATTTTGGGGCCGTGAGAAAACGGAGTTCCGCCGGAGAACAGGCAGCGAAAGGATTAAAGTGAGGAAAAGAGAGAAAAACATGGCCACGAATCCGCGTGTGTGAGTGTCTTTGAAAGAAATGACGATCGGCAAACATCGAGTTGACAAACGAGACGTTGTGATGAATATTTTTTAAGCCAATTTTCATTACATTTTTCGTCCACCGATCATTATCCAACCGAAGTCCGAATGTTCGTTATTTTCCGGTCACAATGGCACAAATTGCTGCTGGATACGCAACAACGCCACCTAGACGCACGCACATGTTTCTCGTATCGTATCCGCGGCATGGATTGGAATGCGTGTACCCAGCAGCAGGCGGAGGGAAAGATGGCGTAACTCATTCCAATTCCCCCTTTGGCAAGATGAGAACACTTCCAGCAAGAAGACCGACCCCTTCACGTTGACTCCATCGGAGCCGGATCCGAAAACACCCGGACTCCACCGTGCCCGTTTATGCTTGACGATTATGTTTATGCGCTTTGTTTTACATCTCCCACCCAGTGTGTGGAACAAAACCTTCTCCCCTCTCGCTTTATCCCTCCCTCCCGCCCAAGCGCCCCTCTTTATGACATCATCGCGTTCGAAAAGCGCGGGAACGGGTCGATTTTCCCACCGACGGGCCGGCGGCCGACAACACATGTCGCCGGGGACGGTTCGATTCCTGGCGACGGCAAAGCGGGCGGCGATCCCTCCCATCCCTCCGGGTCCGGGTGATATATGGATACCAGCCAGGGTTTTGCGGGTGTACCGAACTCCAACGAGGGCTTTGTCAGCGTTTCGCGATGCGACTGAAAGAAGCGACTAAATATACCAGTGGATCCAGTTGTGATCAATAGCGGCGATCCACTTCAGCCACTGAACGATCGATCAGGAACATGATCGGATGATGCCTGTTCATCGCTTGTGATCGCTAAAGTGGGCTGATGAAACTTGTTTATGATCAGGAAATCGTTCAGCGTTTTTTTTTTTTTCTAATAAATTGAGCCGAATTATTATCGAAAGGTTAAAACAAAGAAATGTAAATTATTTACTGTAAGACGAAAATGAAAGTCGATCACAAAAAAGGAAAAGAGAATAAAAGCAAAGGTAACTTCAGGAGCAAGCTAAAAAAACCAACACAAAAGACTTTTTTTACTTCGAAACAAAGGAATTGAAACAAAAAATGTATAACATGAAAAAATAGTAGCTTAATAGTTATTTACGTTTAACATTTCAAATAATATACCGAACACAACAATGCATACCATTAATACGATATAAAAGTACGATCACCATAGCTCATGCATAGCAATAATTAGTAAAATAAATATAAAAATTTATATTAAAAATAACTAATTTAACAAAAATGCTTTAGAAGCTATTTACTTGAAATCAGCTTAGTTTATTTTCAAAGTTATGTTTTTAATAAAAAAAATGGAATGCTTATAACAAGAAATTGTATAACCTTATTTACTGTAATTATGAAAGAGAGGATGCAGAAGGGCCAATAAACGAAATTATTATGTTCAATAGTTTATCATATCAAGAAGAAGATAAGAAGCATAGGCGTTTGTTTGAAAAAAATTGCAACAAAAAAACGCGAATAAATAAATGTTCAAGTAAAATAAACAAAGCATAATTACGGCAAACCGTGCTCACGGAAAGAAAAAAAAATAAAAGCCACATGAAACCACACGAGCAAAAAAGTCACACACAAAAATGGAAAAGATGAGCGAAACCATAATTCATCTTTCCTGCACGACACACGATGAAGGCACTTGTCCTCCCGGCCTCGCTTGCTCCCCTCCCGCAAACAGTCCGTTTGATCCTATCCAGTAACCCCCGCACTATAGCTCCCTCCCACCTCCCCCTTTCCCCCTTTTGTATTGCCTCCTCGGGGCGCAGTTTTCCGTTGGAAGATCTGCTGCGGCGGCTCAAATTTCAACAAATTTCTCCACATCACTTTCGCGTCATGCCGCCCTTTTTTTTTACGAGTGGTGTTTCTGGTGTCGTTTTTTTTTCTTTGTCACTGTTGCTTTTTCTGTTTCACGGTGCTTCGCTCTCATCGCGTGTCACGGGTGCTGTTTTTTTTTTTTGTTTTCGTGCATCTTCGGGCGTAATTTATGTCCCACTTGACGGGATCGGTTCGTGAAGCCCGTGGTGACACACGCGGGGCGGCACACGGTCCTTTGTGTGTGCGGTCCACTTGTTGAGAGGCTCGACGGAAGAAGGAAGAAATGATACCGGTAGTGGCGTTTTAAAGCGAATGTTTGGTCTGCATGTTTGATATTTCATGATATTTTTTTAAATTAAATAATAGTAATATGAAAAATCTGAATAAAAAATCAGTTTTATAAATGAATAATATTTTTTAAATAGTGCGCAGCATCCAAACATCCGATCGGTTGCAAAATGTCCTCAGTCGGGGCAAATTTGTTGATCAAAATATTTTATTTTCCACAGCCCACCAGGCGCCTCCATCGCATGGCCCACGAGCTGATTCTCTTCCCATTTTGATGCTAATCGAAACTGAAATCGATGATGACTCTAGTCGGACGACGTGGCTGTGCCGCAGTCGTTTCTCCTTTGAAATGGTTTCAAATGGCGAGCAAACTCGGTCGAGGCACATTCCTGTGCCAACTGTGAAGTTTGTTCACGCTCCCGTTCGGGCGACATAAATCGTACCGGTAACAAAAAAAAAAAACCTGAACGCACAAGCAGCGTGTGCGTGCTGTAAATCAAGTGGGACCGAATCGCTTTCCTATTTGCACGCTCGATCATTACCGCGATCAGCACATCTGGTTGTATCCAACTTTTTTTTTATAGCTCAAAACTAGTTGCGATAAATCAAACGGCGAAACTCAATTGACACTCAAATGGCAACTTAATACACACATTCGCGATCTAAGCGAAATAATGATCGCTAGGGGGAAGCAATAAAACATCGAAAGATAAAATTTACACAAAAAATAGGCAACCAACAGCATTTCCCGTCCAGCCCAAGTGCCACCATCTGAATGTCATTCGCACGATGAAAATCCATTGATCATTTCGGTTCGCTTCGGGGTTTTTCTTTTGCACCAACCTCCCCTCGCCTGGGGTGTTTATTTTTTCTCACCCAACAGCCGGAAACTTTTCATTTTTCATGCCGGGTTTTTTGTTTAACCTCTTTTTCTCTCTCACGCTCTCTCGCTTCCTCTTCACTGTTGAGGTGGTGTCATTAATTTTTCCTTCCTTTTTAGTGCCGGTTTGAGCATCCCGCGAAGACGCTGCCAATGGCCGTTTCCAATGGCGAGCGGCAATTATTAATGATCATTAGCTGACCATTCATCATCGATTTGCGAAGCGAAAAGGGTTTTTGTTTGCATGTTTAAAACGCAGTGCAGTTAAATTTGTGTGAAGTTTCACTTAATTTTGGTGCAGTAAGTGAAGCCGAATTTTTCGAAAAACTCATTCTCGATCAGCTCTCATTCCATGAAGACGGTCCCATTTGACCTTCCGACTAGCAGTTGACTTCATTAATCATGATCACATCGCGGATGATCGCTCACTTGTTGATGCCATTCTTCTGAAAGCAGCGGCCGTTTCACATCGAGTACATTTCTCACCGACTTTCTCCTTTTCGGAAGGGAGCAAGAAGAAACGTAGTGTAGATGACAAATTGGACTACATAATGGAGGAAGAATATTTCAAATTTTCGAGCCCACTGGGAATACTATGGAATTGTACAGAAATTAAAACCAGCTTCATGGTGAACAATTCAAACATTCATATTTACGCATAAATGTGATTTATGCCGACGGAATGTGTTCAACAAGCGGCAATATCAATGGGTTCAATCAATGTTCAACGCTCAAACAAACAACTATTTAGAGTATTTTATAATAAATAACGATATTTCATTAAAGAAGAGTAAAATTAAATATAAAAAAATTATAAATTACAATAATTGATCATTACTATCACTTGTTTTCATCTCAAGAGATTAGAATTATGTACTTAAAATTCAAAAATCTTAGTCTATGTTTCTTGTTTCCCAAAATATTGCACAAGAAACAATGTGCAAAGGGAAAAACCGAATTTTCGGCGATGACCGACTACAAGAGTAAAATGATTTTTATAAAATAGGTTCAAAAAATTCAATTCATAATTGTGCACCGTTTTCAAATAAAATAGACCGCAAATTGACAATACTTTGAACGTACGAATTTCGCGAGTAAAATTATTATAAAATGTTGGGTACCAATAGCTATAGCGTACTATATATTTCTTTTTTCTCGGTTATAAAATGGAAAGAAGAAGGATGCCAAAATCACTAAAATGGTGGAAATTAATGTTTTTGAAATAATATAAAAAAAATTAGATCATTTTTGGATCGTTTCATTTGCTTATTTTATCTAGCAGTTTTTTGGTTTTTTAAAACTAATGTATAGAAACAATTTCTACACATTTCTATACAACAAATACCTTCAGATGTGTCTTAAACACTTAATACAGAAAAACTGTAATTTCTTTCAAACAAATCTATAGCAAAGTCTCCTTCGACCCATTTTTAGGATAAAAAACCAGTAAAACTTGTAAATTTTACTCAACTCAAGATTCCAATAACCCGTTTATAGAAAAAAAAAAAACATTTAAATGTGTTCTTTCATAAATGTTTTACACCTTTCAAGAGAGCAGAAGCGGGAAGGAAGTCTCCATAAAAGTCTTCGAAAACCTAATAAAAATCAAGCAGTATTTTAAAATTTTACACAATTTTACTTCAGATGTGTCATAAACCGTAGAATGGAAAACTGGAAGTCCTGCCAAACAGATCTATAGGAAAGTCTCTAAAAACCCCCCACTTATAGTATCGAAATAAAACAAAAACGAGCGAAACTTGTAAATGTTACACACCGAAAAGCCCTTTCGTTGTGTCTTGAACGCTTAATGCAGGAAAAAGTAAGAAATACTCCCAAACAGATCAACGGAAAAGTCCCCGAAAATCCATTCATAGAGTAAAACAAATTTTCCGATATTTAAAAGACAATAATTAACCAAAAAAAAAACGTATCCCCAATCGACTCACCTCGACGCCAACCGGAGCGTCTGTATCTTGCTGAGCTTGTCGCTCGGCAGGGTCGGAATGATTTTGCGCAGCGAGGCGAACGCTTCGTTCAGGCTCTGCGTCCGCTGCCGTTCGCGCACGTTCGCGATGACCCGCTGCGTCTGGACCTCCTCGTAGCTGACGGACGGTTTGAGCACCCGTTTGCGGACACGCGCCGGACGAGCCTTCCGTCCCGGCGCCGGTTGCTTCACCGACGACGGAGCAGCACCAGCAGCGGTGCTGGTCGGTGAGGAAACGTCGCCGTCGCTGAGCATGGCAACGGTGGCCGGTTGCACCACCACCACCCGTTCCTGCTGGCCATACTCCGCCGCCGGTTTGGCCGGTGAGCTGATGGCTTGACTGACGATCGGGCTGTGCATTGGTGGCGAAGAGTCTTGTGGATGATCCTGGCGTGTCTGGTGGTAGTAAAGCGTCCCGGGGCAAGCGTCATATCCGGTCGGGTCGATGGCCGCACCGTACGGTGGTGGGCACGTTTTCCCCGGGGAAATGTCACAGTGGCTGACGTTTCGCGAACCATTCGAGGATGATTCATCGTCGGCGGTGGCTCGTGACAGTAGCAGCTCGGTCGCGGTTCCGGTTCCGGTTCCGGTTCCATACCCCACCGCCCCATACTGGTCGTGTTGGATGGGTGTTGTGGGCGCGTAAGCCCAACCGCCGTACGTATCGTACCGGGCCCGTTTCTCCTGCTGATAGCCATCATCGTCCTGTGGGCTGAGCGAGCTCTGGTCAAACTCGTAGTCGTAGTCGGCATCGAGCATCCGGCGCTTTTTGGCGCTCTCCGCACAGGCACTCGTGCCGTACGAGGAAAGGATCGAGGGCAGCGTGTGGTCGAGGGGTGGTGGTGCGGCCGGGTGGTCCAACACATTCGGCACGGGGTGAGGGTGGTGGTGGCCGTAGCATGGGAGGGTGGAAACGAGCGACGTGCTGGTGGTGGTGGTGGTGGTGGGTTGGTATGGGTAGAGGGGTGGTGGAGCGCCCGGTGGGGAGTGAATCCCAGCGTCTGTGGGCTGGTGGTGGTGGTGGTGGTGGGTTGGTATGGGTAGAGGGGTGGTGGAGCGCCCGGTGGGGAGTGAATCCCAGCGTCTGTGGGCTGGTGGTGGTGGTGGTGGTGGGTTGGTATGGGTAGAGGGGTGGTGGAGCGCCCGGTGGGGAGTGAATCCCAGCGTCTGTGGGCTGGTGGTGGTGGTGGTGGTGGGTTGGTATGGGTAGAGGGGTGGTGGAGCGCCCGGTGGGGAGTGAATCCCAGCGTCTGTGGGCTGGTGGTGGTGGTGGTGGTGGGTTGGTATGGGTAGAGGGGTGGTGGAGCGCCCGGTGGGGAGTGAATCCCAGCGTCTGTGGGCTGGTGGTGGTGGTGGTGGTGGGTTGGTATGGGTAGAGGGGTGGTGGAGCGCCCGGTGGGGAGTGAATCCCAGCGTCTGTGGGCTGGTGGTGGTGGTGGTGGTGGGTTGGTATGGGTAGAGGGGTGGTGGAGCGCCCGGTGGGGAGTGAATCCCAGCGTCTGTGGGCTGGTGGTGGTGGTGGTGGTGGGTTGGTATGGGTAGAGGGGTGGTGGAGCGCCCGGTGGGGAGTGAATCCCAGCGTCTGTGGGCTGGTGGTGGTGGTGGTGGTGGGTTGGTATGGGTAGAGGGGTGGTGGAGCGCCCGGTGGGGAGTGAATCCCAGCGTCTGTGGGCTGGTGGTGGTGGTGGTGGTGGGTTGGTATGGGTAGAGGGGTGGTGGAGCGCCCGGTGGGGAGTGAATCCCAGCGTCTGTGGGCTGGTGGTGGTGGTGGTGGTGGGTTGGTATGGGTAGAGGGGTGGTGGAGCGCCCGGTGGGGAGTGAATCCCAGCGTCTGTGGGCTGGTGGTGGTGGTGGTGGTGGGTTGGTATGGGTAGAGGGGTGGTGGAGCGCCCGGTGGGGAGTGAATCCCAGCGTCTGTGGGCTGGTGGTGGTGGTGGTGGTGGGTTGGTATGGGTAGAGGGGTGGTGGAGCGCCCGGTGGGGAGTGAATCCCAGCGTCTGTGGGCTGGTGGTGGTGGTGGTGGTGGGTTGGTATGGGTAGAGGGGTGGTGGAGCGCCCGGTGGGGAGTGAATCCCAGCGTCTGTGGGCTGGTGGTGGTGGTGGTGGTGGGTTGGTATGGGTAGAGGGGTGGTGGAGCGCCCGGTGGGGAGTGAATCCCAGCGTCTGTGGGCTGGTGGTGGTGGTGGTGGTGGGTTGGTATGGGTAGAGGGGTGGTGGAGCGCCCGGTGGGGAGTGAATCCCAGCGTCTGTGGGCTGGTGGTGGTGGTGGTGGTGGGTTGGTATGGGTAGAGGGGTGGTGGAGCGCCCGGTGGGGAGTGAATCCCAGCGTCTGTGGGCTGGTGGTGGTGGTGGTGGTGGGTTGGTATGGGTAGAGGGGTGGTGGAGCGCCCGGTGGGGAGTGAATCCCAGCGTCTGTGGGCTGGTGGTGGTGGTGGTGGTGGGTTGGTATGGGTAGAGGGGTGGTGGAGCGCCCGGTGGGGAGTGAATCCCAGCGTCTGTGGGCTGGTGGTGGTGGTGGTGGTGGGTTGGTATGGGTAGAGGGGTGGTGGAGCGCCCGGTGGGGAGTGAATCCCAGCGTCTGTGGGCTGGTGGTGGTGGTGGTGGTGGGTTGGTATGGGTAGAGGGGTGGTGGAGCGCCCGGTGGGGAGTGAATCCCAGCGTCTGTGGGCTGGTGGTGGTGGTGGTGGTGGGTTGGTATGGGTAGAGGGGTGGTGGAGCGCCCGGTGGGGAGTGAATCCCAGCGTCTGTGGGCTGGTGGTGGTGGTGGTGGTGGGTTGGTATGGGTAGAGGGGTGGTGGAGCGCCCGGTGGGGAGTGAATCCCAGCGTCTGTGGGCTGGTGGTGGTGGTGGTGGTGGGTTGGTATGGGTAGAGGGGTGGTGGAGCGCCCGGTGGGGAGTGAATCCCAGCGTCTGTGGGCTGGTGGTGGTGGTGGTGGTGGGTTGGTATGGGTAGAGGGGTGGTGGAGCGCCCGGTGGGGAGTGAATCCCAGCGTCTGTGGGCTGGTGGTGGTGGTGGTGGTGGGTTGGTATGGGTAGAGGGGTGGTGGAGCGCCCGGTGGGGAGTGAATCCCAGCGTCTGTGGGCTGGTGGTGGTGGTGGTGGTGGGTTGGTATGGGTAGAGGGGTGGTGGAGCGCCCGGTGGGGAGTGAATCCCAGCGTCTGTGGGCTGGTGGTGGTGGTGGTGGTGGGTTGGTATGGGTAGAGGGGTGGTGGAGCGCCCGGTGGGGAGTGAATCCCAGCGTCTGTGGGCTGGTGGTGGTGGTGGTGGTGGGTTGGTATGGGTAGAGGGGTGGTGGAGCGCCCGGTGGGGAGTGAATCCCAGCGTCTGTGGGCTGGTGGTGGTGGTGGTGGTGGGTTGGTATGGGTAGAGGGGTGGTGGAGCGCCCGGTGGGGAGTGAATCCCAGCGTCTGTGGGCTGGTGGTGGTGGTGGTGGTGGGTTGGTATGGGTAGAGGGGTGGTGGAGCGCCCGGTGGGGAGTGAATCCCAGCGTCTGTGGGCTGGTGGTGGTGGTGGTGGTGGGTTGGTATGGGTAGAGGGGTGGTGGAGCGCCCGGTGGGGAGTGAATCCCAGCGTCTGTGGGCTGGTGGTGGTGGTGGTGGTGGGTTGGTATGGGTAGAGGGGTGGTGGAGCGCCCGGTGGGGAGTGAATCCCAGCGTCTGTGGGCTGGTGGTGGTGGTGGTGGTGGGTTGGTATGGGTAGAGGGGTGGTGGAGCGCCCGGTGGGGAGTGAATCCCAGCGTCTGTGGGCTGGTGGTGGTGGTGGTGGTGGGTTGGTATGGGTAGAGGGGTGGTGGAGCGCCCGGTGGGGAGTGAATCCCAGCGTCTGTGGGCTGGTGGTGGTGGTGGTGGTGGGTTGGTATGGGTAGAGGGGTGGTGGAGCGCCCGGTGGGGAGTGAATCCCAGCGTCTGTGGGCTGGTGGTGGTGGTGGTGGTGGGTTGGTATGGGTAGAGGGGTGGTGGAGCGCCCGGTGGGGAGTGAATCCCAGCGTCTGTGGGCTGGTGGTGGTGGTGGTGGTGGGTTGGTATGGGTAGAGGGGTGGTGGAGCGCCCGGTGGGGAGTGAATCCCAGCGTCTGTGGGCTGGTGGTGGTGGTGGTGGTGGGTTGGTATGGGTAGAGGGGTGGTGGAGCGCCCGGTGGGGAGTGAATCCCAGCGTCTGTGGGCTGGTGGTGGTGGTGGTGGTGGGTTGGTATGGGTAGAGGGGTGGTGGAGCGCCCGGTGGGGAGTGAATCCCAGCGTCTGTGGGCTGGTGGTGGTGGTGGTGGTGGGTTGGTATGGGTAGAGGGGTGGTGGAGCGCCCGGTGGGGAGTGAATCCCAGCGTCTGTGGGCTGGTGGTGGTGGTGGTGGTGGGTTGGTATGGGTAGAGGGGTGGTGGAGCGCCCGGTGGGGAGTGAATCCCAGCGTCTGTGGGCTGGTGGTGGTGGTGGTGGTGGGTTGGTATGGGTAGAGGGGTGGTGGAGCGCCCGGTGGGGAGTGAATCCCAGCGTCTGTGGGCTGGTGGTGGTGGTGGTGGTGGGTTGGTATGGGTAGAGGGGTGGTGGAGCGCCCGGTGGGGAGTGAATCCCAGCGTCTGTGGGCTGGTGGTGGTGGTGGTGGTGGGTTGGTATGGGTAGAGGGGTGGTGGAGCGCCCGGTGGGGAGTGAATCCCAGCGTCTGTGGGCTGGTGGTGGTGGTGGTGGTGGGTTGGTATGGGTAGAGGGGTGGTGGAGCGCCCGGTGGGGAGTGAATCCCAGCGTCTGTGGGCTGGTGGTGGTGGTGGTGGTGGGTTGGTATGGGTAGAGGGGTGGTGGAGCGCCCGGTGGGGAGTGAATCCCAGCGTCTGTGGGCTGGTGGTGGTGGTGGTGGTGGGTTGGTATGGGTAGAGGGGTGGTGGAGCGCCCGGTGGGGAGTGAATCCCAGCGTCTGTGGGCTGGTGGTGGTGGTGGTGGTGGGTTGGTATGGGTAGAGGGGTGGTGGAGCGCCCGGTGGGGAGTGAATCCCAGCGTCTGTGGGCTGGTGGTGGTGGTGGTGGTGGGTTGGTATGGGTAGAGGGGTGGTGGAGCGCCCGGTGGGGAGTGAATCCCAGCGTCTGTGGGCTGGTGGTGGTGGTGGTGGTGGGTTGGTATGGGTAGAGGGGTGGTGGAGCGCCCGGTGGGGAGTGAATCCCAGCGTCTGTGGGCTGGTGGTGGTGGTGGTGGTGGGTTGGTATGGGTAGAGGGGTGGTGGAGCGCCCGGTGGGGAGTGAATCCCAGCGTCTGTGGGCTGGTGGTGGTGGTGGTGGTGGGTTGGTATGGGTAGAGGGGTGGTGGAGCGCCCGGTGGGGAGTGAATCCCAGCGTCTGTGGGCTGGTGGTGGTGGTGGTGGTGGGTTGGTATGGGTAGAGGGGTGGTGGAGCGCCCGGTGGGGAGTGAATCCCAGCGTCTGTGGGCTGGTGGTGGTGGTGGTGGTGGGTTGGTATGGGTAGAGGGGTGGTGGAGCGCCCGGTGGGGAGTGAATCCCAGCGTCTGTGGGCTGGTGGTGGTGGTGGTGGTGGGTTGGTATGGGTAGAGGGGTGGTGGAGCGCCCGGTGGGGAGTGAATCCCAGCGTCTGTGGGCTGGTGGTGGTGGTGGTGGTGGGTTGGTATGGGTAGAGGGGTGGTGGAGCGCCCGGTGGGGAGTGAATCCCAGCGTCTGTGGGCTGGTGGTGGTGGTGGTGGTGGGTTGGTATGGGTAGAGGGGTGGTGGAGCGCCCGGTGGGGAGTGAATCCCAGCGTCTGTGGGCTGGTGGTGGTGGTGGTGGTGGGTTGGTATGGGTAGAGGGGTGGTGGAGCGCCCGGTGGGGAGTGAATCCCAGCGTCTGTGGGCTGGTGGTGGTGGTGGTGGTGGGTTGGTATGGGTAGAGGGGTGGTGGAGCGCCCGGTGGGGAGTGAATCCCAGCGTCTGTGGGCTGGTGGTGGTGGTGGTGGTGGGTTGGTATGGGTAGAGGGGTGGTGGAGCGCCCGGTGGGGAGTGAATCCCAGCGTCTGTGGGCTGGTGGTGGTGGTGGTGGTGGGTTGGTATGGGTAGAGGGGTGGTGGAGCGCCCGGTGGGGAGTGAATCCCAGCGTCTGTGGGCTGGTGGTGGTGGTGGTGGTGGGTTGGTATGGGTAGAGGGGTGGTGGAGCGCCCGGTGGGGAGTGAATCCCAGCGTCTGTGGGCTGGTGGTGGTGGTGGTGGTGGGTTGGTATGGGTAGAGGGGTGGTGGAGCGCCCGGTGGGGAGTGAATCCCAGCGTCTGTGGGCTGGTGGTGGTGGTGGTGGTGGGTTGGTATGGGTAGAGGGGTGGTGGAGCGCCCGGTGGGGAGTGAATCCCAGCGTCTGTGGGCTGGTGGTGGTGGTGGTGGTGGGTTGGTATGGGTAGAGGGGTGGTGGAGCGCCCGGTGGGGAGTGAATCCCAGCGTCTGTGGGCTGGTGGTGGTGGTGGTGGTGGGTTGGTATGGGTAGAGGGGTGGTGGAGCGCCCGGTGGGGAGTGAATCCCAGCGTCTGTGGGCTGGTGGTGGTGGTGGTGGTGGGTTGGTATGGGTAGAGGGGTGGTGGAGCGCCCGGTGGGGAGTGAATCCCAGCGTCTGTGGGCTGGTGGTGGTGGTGGTGGTGGGTTGGTATGGGTAGAGGGGTGGTGGAGCGCCCGGTGGGGAGTGAATCCCAGCGTCTGTGGGCTGGTGGTGGTGGTGGTGGTGGGTTGGTATGGGTAGAGGGGTGGTGGAGCGCCCGGTGGGGAGTGAATCCCAGCGTCTGTGGGCTGGTGGTGGTGGTGGTGGTGGGTTGGTATGGGTAGAGGGGTGGTGGAGCGCCCGGTGGGGAGTGAATCCCAGCGTCTGTGGGCTGGTGGTGGTGGTGGTGGTGGGTTGGTATGGGTAGAGGGGTGGTGGAGCGCCCGGTGGGGAGTGAATCCCAGCGTCTGTGGGCTGGTGGTGGTGGTGGTGGTGGGTTGGTATGGGTAGAGGGGTGGTGGAGCGCCCGGTGGGGAGTGAATCCCAGCGTCTGTGGGCTGGTGGTGGTGGTGGTGGTGGGTTGGTATGGGTAGAGGGGTGGTGGAGCGCCCGGTGGGGAGTGAATCCCAGCGTCTGTGGGCTGGTGGTGGTGGTGGTGGTGGGTTGGTATGGGTAGAGGGGTGGTGGAGCGCCCGGTGGGGAGTGAATCCCAGCGTCTGTGGGCTGGTGGTGGTGGTGGTGGTGGGTTGGTATGGGTAGAGGGGTGGTGGAGCGCCCGGTGGGGAGTGAATCCCAGCGTCTGTGGGCTGGTGGTGGTGGTGGTGGTGGGTTGGTATGGGTAGAGGGGTGGTGGAGCGCCCGGTGGGGAGTGAATCCCAGCGTCTGTGGGCTGGTGGTGGTGGTGGTGGTGGGTTGGTATGGGTAGAGGGGTGGTGGAGCGCCCGGTGGGGAGTGAATCCCAGCGTCTGTGGGCTGGTGGTGGTGGTGGTGGTGGGTTGGTATGGGTAGAGGGGTGGTGGAGCGCCCGGTGGGGAGTGAATCCCAGCGTCTGTGGGCTGGTGGTGGTGGTGGTGGTGGTTGGGCATCAGCACACCAAAGTCGGGATGATTCTGCTGCTGTTGGTTTTCCACGCAACCACCCACGGTTAGGGGTTGAAGATCCGGCAGGGGGCGAACCTGGACGTGATGTTGTTGGTGGTGGTGGTGGTGGTGGTGTTGGTTCTGTTCCACCTCCACACTGTAGCCCATTCCAAGCTGGCCCGTTTTGTGATCCACACACAGCAGACCACGCTCTTCCTTCCTCGGCCTCACCGGTGACTGGTGGACGACGTTCAAGGGCTTCGCCATATCCGCGGCACCACCCGCTCCGCTAATGTCCAGTATGAGCATCGGTGAGCTGGACGATCGTTCGCCGGACATGGGTGGGTGGGGGGGGGG
>KI915052.1:102018-367731 GCA_000473445.2 Anopheles farauti
GGGGGGGGGGGGGGGGAGGTCCGATCGCTCCGATACCGTCACATACGCGAGGGGGAGGGGGAGTGGAAGTTAGGTGGAAGAACGACTCAAAATCGCAATTTAAGCAATTAACGTTCACTCACCTAAAACACACACACAAGCAGGCGCGCGCTTCACTTAACGTCACTTTTCGTTTTAATTTCTATTTTTTCTTCTTTTTTGCGCCACTCAAAACAATCACAGGCACAACAACGGGCAGCACAGGCGCAGATCGGTGATCGCTCTCACACAAACACACACACGCACACAAACACACTCAAACACGCCGCCGTGAATCTCGACCACAACCGCACGCTTTCGTGGACGTCTCCGTACTGAGTTGGATCGCTCGCGCCCTTCGCGATCGGCATACACGATCATCGCTGCTCTTCTTCTCTGCACTCTCTCTCTCTCTCTCTCTCCTGCCGAAAAAGAAAAACACTTCTCCGCAGCAGCATCCGGGAAATACCGGGGAAGATTTCGTCGGGTTTTGCTCCCGCTCCGAAAAAAAGACGAAAAAGGCAGAGCGTGAGAGAACGAGATCAGTTTTGGAACGGAAGATGATCCTCAAGCCGTTTCTGGTACAAACGTTTTTGTGTATTTTTTTTGCGAATTTTGCATGTTTTTTTGTGTAGCTCCGTGTCGTTCAGGGAAGTAAATACATCTTAAAATATATTTTATTTTCTCTGGAGATCGATTTTTTTTGTTGAGAAAAGCGTAATACAGTTTTACAGATGATCGAATCGTCAACGTAAATTTCACAATACACGAAAAAGAAACTAAAAAGTTACAAATAATTGTGTTTGAAGTTGAGTGAAAACAGTTGGAAAAATATGATTTTATTTATTTTTACTAAATGTGTTTTATTTCTTTTTTTTCTAATACAAACAATTTGATGTTTTTGTGAATTTTGGATGTTCTTGTGTAGCTCCGTATCGTTCAGGGAAGTAGATACATCTTTCTGTTCTGTTGTTGTAATAAAATAATTTATTTCCTTCGATTTTTTGTTTCAGAAAAGCGTAATACAATTTTAAGATGATTTTCAAGCCCTTCCTGTTTCTTCGAATCATCAACGTGGATTTCATAATACACGAAAAAGAAATAAATTAAAAATTTACAAATAAATGTGTTTGAAGTTGAGTGAAAACAGTTGGAAAAATATGCTTTTATTTTTTTTCTTAATGTGTTTTATTTCTTTTTTTTCTCTAGTACAAACGATTTGGTGTTTTTGTGAATTTTGGATGTTCTTGTGTAGCTCCGTATCGTTCAGGGAAGTAGATACATCTTTCTGTTCTGTTGTTTTAATAAAATAATTTATTTCCTTCGACTTTCTGTTTCAGAAAAGCGTAATACAATTTTAAGATGATTTTCAAACTCTTCCTGTTTCTTCGAATCATCAACGTGGATTTCATAATACATTAAAAAGAAATAAATTAAAAATTTACAAATAAATGTGTTTGAAGTTGAGTGAAAACAGTTGGAAAAATATGCTTTTATTTTTTTTTCTTAATGTGTTTTATTTCTTTTTTTTTCTCTAGTACAAACGATTTGGTGTTTTTTGCGAATTTTCCATGTTTCGTATCTCCGTATCGTTCAGGGAAGTAGATACATCTTTCTGTGATTTCTTGTATATTTTATTCTCTCAGAAGATCGCTTTTGTGTTGAGAAAAGCGTAATACAGTTTTAAGATGATTTTCAAGCCCTTCCTGCTTCTTTAGGTAAAAAGGCATCGAATCATCAACGTGGGTTTTATGATACACAAACAAGTTAAAATACAAATGTTTGAGCTTGAAGTTGAGCAAAACGAGTTTCCATTTTTTTGTCTGTTTTATTACTTTGTTTGTGCGTAAGACTTTCGCTTTATCGTTATAAAATTTCTTTCATTTCAGTTTCATATTTGTTTTCGATAGCTTTTATTCTCACTGTATTTTTCCTTATTTTTCTTCTATTTTAATTCATGCCACATTTTTTATAAATCAAAAATAAATACTAAACTAGCATGTTTAGTTTGAGGTACTTTATGGGACAAACTAAAAGTAAACTTTAGAATTAAATTAGTTAATGGTTAGTTTGGTACAATTTTTCAAATCTTTAATTAAATTTTATGTAACCTTCATTTACATTTATATTTGAAAATAGTAATATTTTAACATTTTATTAAATTGTAGTAATTTATTGAATAAATCCCGAACAATTTAAAAACCCATTCTGGTACAACATAAAATCAATCTCTTGTGAGCCAATGAACAAAACGGCCACATTTTGCTCATAATACACATGTAAAACAGCGTGCGGTCCCCGGTTCCGCAAACACTCTCACCCGGACCCGTCTACGAGCTCAGGACCCGAAAAAGCTCGAACGTTGGATAAGACGGGTGATAAATATTCAAATCGCACGGCCCTCTTCAAGCGACCACCGCTCACACCCAAAAGCAAGCTAACGCAATTTTACCCGCGGGTTATCCCGACGGACGGACGAAACCGTAGGAAGTGGGCGAGCGCAAGGACGAGCGAGCTTCCTGGAATTCCTGCTGGTTGCATCGTTTGGCCGCCGCCGGTTTCCCTCGGTTTCCATTTTACTGCCAGCCAGCCAGCGCGTCTCTCGGAACGGTCCACAAACAACCCCGGTTTTTGCATACGCATCTACATAAATCGAAACCCACACAGGAAGCGCCGGCTTTTCCCAGTCCCAGTCCCAGCGCTTCGTCCACCACCACCGTCTTCCGTCTCCGATCGCTGAGCCAGTACCTGAGGCCAGGTCGGTGAACAGGGTGAGGAGAGAGAAAAAAAAGGGAAACTAGCGATCGTGGAAGGGAGATTCCAGCCGACGACGACGATATCGACCTCCATAATTACCCACACCCCGTGTGCGCCAAAGCTTCTTCCTCCCGGTGCCGTTTTTTTTCCCCCGATGCGCCGGCGTGAGATGGCGTTTGGGAAAATTAAGCTTCTCTCCCTCACGCACAGCTCACCCTTCCGAACGAACGAACGATCGGACGGTTGTTTACGTATGCTGATTTTATTGATTTATGGTTTATTGACATTTCGAGCCGCTTCGTGCGTTTGCACTTTTCGTGCGATTTTCGGGGGGTTTTACTAATAAATCGGTCGGTCTTTCCGTTGGGAACGAAAAACAATATAAGCCTTGGAATTCACATTTACATACAAAAACTAACCCGCTCTGAAAATGACTTCTACAAAAAAACTATTATGAAGACATTATAGCATCTATATGGCTTCTATATGAAATATCATAAGCAGAAAATTATGATATGCTGGCTCTATTCACCGACTGATAACATGTTTTAATTTAAAAAACAAAATTAAAATAACAGGTTACAAAAGTGTTGTGATGCAGATGGTAAACGTACAAGATTATAAAGAACATTTGAGGATTTCTAGATCAATCACAGCATCGTTATTTCTAGCAATGTGGAAGCGGTAGTTCGAAAACAAACTTAGGATGCGAATTCGTATGTCTACACTAATATTGGTTAGTGCAGCTAAACGAAAGGGAAAGGAAAGTGGAGTTGAGTTCAGGAACGATTGACTGAATTCTATGCTGTAGTATTTCCACATATGCTCGAGAATTTATGCACGATCGTGTCAATAGCATGGCAAAAAATACATTGTGGTGTGAGGGATCTGTCCATGTGATGACAGGGCTTGTTGGCCTATAGACATTCTGCACGGAGCCCATCTGTAGCATGTCAATGCTTGACGATAATGCAGAAGAAGCAGACCCTAGAACCAGAGCACCAAACAATGTGAGGATCGTTTCAGAACAGTACTAAACTTCCAGGGGTGTCCAACACGTGGAACTATCCTCCAAGCTCCAAGCAGCTTTCCAACCTTAACAAATCAAAAGCGCCTTTGGTTCCGCATGCCCCATACGCAGTTGCAACCCCTGCGCTAAGTTACTCCAGTGGTGTAAACAATAAAATTCCTCAACCTTCGTTTGTCAGATAGATCAATGTCTATCTGAAATAGGTAAAATAGTGGAAGATGTATTCAACAATTTTCGCAAATCCAATTGTTCAGATTACTGCAAAGTATTGTTTCCCCAATGGCAAATGAAGAGGCAATAAAAGTCCTATAGTGGAATGCAAATGGCATCGCAAATAAACGTTACGAGTTTTTCAACTTTATGGATAAACAAAAAATTAGTTTAGCTGCTATAAGCGAAACGTTTCTTAAAACAAACATACGTTTCTCTCATACCAATTATACTGTTCATAGACTAGATAGAATAAATAACACTAAAGGTGGTGTGTCCAAAATCAATAGATAAACTATTGAACACAGATATATCTCAATACAACTCTTATTGTACGAAGTGGAAATTAAAAGTCAACGAAAATAAAACTGAAGCAATATACTTCACAAGTTGCACTAGCAGAAACAAACTTCCCAACAGGAAACTAGTCATTAAAAATCAACAAATAGATTGGAAAAACGAGGGTAAATATCTGGGTGTCACTTTGGATAAACGATTAACATTTAAAAAGCATATTGAAACTCGTATTTTAAATGCTATGAAAGTCTCAAGATCTCTATACTGCTTCACAAATAGGAAATCGAAGCTGAATGTGAGAAACAAAATGTTACTAAAAAAGTCTATCCTTCGGCCAGGGCTATTATATGCATTTCCAATTTGGGCAAATAGTGCCAAAACACACTTGAACAATTTTCCAAAATAAATATATTAAGCAGATATTAAACTTGCCTCCATGGCATATTCCACCACAAATATACATGCTACAATAGAATACGCAGCAATGTTACTACCAAAATACCAATCTAGTTGCGAAATTAGCCGCTACAGGCATGAAAATAGGTTAAATAGATAAGGCTGAATATTAATAGAATTGTAAGGAATTAGCACGCGTAGGATAAGTTAGTATTTTATCTGTTTCATGTTTTTTAAGTATTTGTGTTTTGTTGACCACGGTTTTTATTAAAGTTTTCCCTGCTGAATAAAATCATTTAAAGTTAACATACATAACCGCATGATATAATCAAGATATCGAAATAATTATACTCCATAAGCTATTGTGTAGAACAAGATTAAGTCCGGCTCCAATTAAACATGATATGTAAACATTTATATAACGTTGGAGCACATGTGAGAACAAAATAACTTATTGTTAATTGTTTTATTAACTATTTTTGCACATTTTCCCGCATTACGCCATGTTGTACTTGAAGGCGTGGCATCCTCGGCGTCGAAAATTCAACCAATCATGTGATCGCGAAATTCGAGCAGCTAAATTTTGCGCTTTTTGCATCTCGCTCGCACGATTCGAGCTGCCTATCCTCGCCGGCGATCCAAATGGCCGTTTGTTCGAAATTCGGAGATTGTGCATCTCTTTCTGGGGCGTTTTCGGTACATTTCGATGGATTATGGGCCGAAACGCTGTCGCCGAGGCTAAATTTGGCCGGAAAACTTTAGGGTTTCTGAGCAATCTGCGTGGTGATTAGGAAACGACTCGTTAAACTTCCGCTAGTGTTCCAACAGCGGGGAATCTATGCCACGAATGTGTAGTAAGCGATGAGCTGCTTATATACGAACTACTTTTGATACTATATTCTAAATATTTATTATATAGGTTATATAGGTAGGAAACTTTTAAGAATTGATGGAGTTTCTTTTGGCTAGTGGTGTTGTGTCAGTTTCCAGTTGATGGATTGCTCTTTCTTGGTCGAAACCGTAGCAATCTGTCAGGATGTGGTGTGCGGAGTCCAGAGAGGATTCTCTGATCTCTGCGTTCGATTGAGTCTAATTCTATTGCACATTTCGAGCTGCTGTTATACTAACAAAGTTTCATAGAGTGAGTTAATGTCGCGACACGAATTTACCTGTGTTAAGAAAACCGATCATGGGATAATACGTACGCATTTCCGTCCTATGCGTTGGTCCTACTTAACTAAACCACTTGAGTTTATCACCGGCTACTCTCTACTTCAATGTTTACGAAATGCACGTGCATTCTGTTTCTTACGTTCTTCTATTTCCTTTTCTTCATTTCGGGTTATTTAGGCCAACGATGACGATTCCAGACGAAAAGTTACAACGGTTTTAAATTTAAACCTATCGTTGCTGTCGCATCAGACCGTGAGACTCTTCGATTGAAATTTTGCCGTCAATTTGTGTCGTCCACTGTGCAATATATTTTCATAAAAATGACCATGGCCGCGTCGTGTGTCAAAACCTCCCATAGTGCGGCTGTTTCGGACTCGAGCAGTTTGTCTCGCATCTCGCTCGCACGATTCGAGCTGCCTATCCTCGCCGGCGATCCAAATGGCCGTTTGTTAGAAATTCGGAAATTCTGCATCTCGCTCGCGCAATGCTTCGAAAAACCGGGCCTCACTATGGACTTTAGGGACGTTTGAGGCCAAATTCGACTCCCGGCTTTTACGTTTCTGAGCAGTGCCGGGTAAGTATAGACAGATTTCTCTGGAGGGTATCTGACTTTATTTAAAATTGAGCTGCTTATATATAGGCACGACACGATTTTACTTGCGTTTACTTGTAGTGGCAGTAGCCCCGAAGAACTAACCAAGAAATTGCGATCAGGCTGGATCGATAACTTGCTATACAGATCATGGAAAGGTTCCTGACCACATTTTCGTGGGGAAGATTATGGATTACAAGATCCATCGGTAATTATGTGTCTCATGATGGGCCATGCAGTACTGAAGAAAGGAGCAGAAACGTGGTGGTTGTTTTAGAATAGTTTCAGGAATGATGTTTAGTGACTTGTTTCATTTCACCATCGGACACGCTATGGAACGATGTCTTCAGGACGCGTGTTGGTTTCATGTTCTGGAGAAAGAACGTCATGTTGTGTCAATTTCGATCGATTTGTTGTTCTCGGGTCGTTGTTGAAAAGTTTCCCGGCAAGAAGCCCGAACCACTGGAACGAGGGTGTCCAACGTCCAACATCGAAAGTCGAACATTTGGGACATTACACCGTAGTGTGTCGAAGGTCCAAAATCAGGACGCTTCCCGAACAACAACAATACGAACGGGGGAACTATTTCAAAAACTTTCTGCTCCGCTTCCAACGCAAAGGAAAGCCAAAGTCTCTTTCGTCTTTCGCCACGGGAGCTTCTTTAATTTTGTCTCAATTGAGCAGCGGCACGCGATGACATTCCCGGCGTGCTTCGTTCGGTGGCGTGCGCTGGTGTGGCTTTCGTGAACATCAGTGGAACCACAACATTATGGCGACCCCAAACTTAGAATGAATGACTCTAATGGATGCTCCTTTTGCTGCTAAAAGTGACTTCCATCGCTCACCGGAAGCACCTGGTCTCGCCTGTTCCCTTTTGGATTGTTCATGTCTCGGTAATTAAGAACTTTCCGCTGGGAGGATAGGGTTGAAAACGATTCAATTCTGTCCCAGCATGAATTAATTTGGGTTTCGAACAACCCCCTGCGAATACATTACTTATCGAACTGATTTCTTTTATGTCTTCATTTTCGTTTGACTTCAGCAATCATCACTATAACAAATTGTACAAAGGCATAACGCTGCGAAACGAGAGTTTCACAACAAAGTATATTTCATAGAACGCATTTGGTCAGTAAAAAAGTATCTTCTGCTTGAAACAAACGATTTTAGAGGACATCTAGATCATCTTAATCAGTACACGCACTCGCAAATAGCATCTCGATAACATTTGTATTCGTTTTCCATGCGTTTCGTATGCGGCCAAGTTCAGGGTTTACCTCATGGTCACCTGGGATTAGAATGGTTCTCACTTACTGCACACCCTTTGATACACGTCGTGGCCTTCAACTTCTTCCGATACGGTGCGGGTTTAAGGGGTAAAAACGGTGACCATGGAGATGGAAAGGTGCCACAACAGAAAGGAACCGGCAAGGGACACTACATCGCCAAACAAACCCCCTCCCACCTTCCCACCCCCTTTCGTAGCGATGCAGGATGTGGTGGTCAGTGAAGGATATACTTTGGACTCGCAATCGATTTCCACCACCACCATCATAGCAACCGTAGACCGTAGAGCAACAGAAAAAAAGAAACATAAAAATATTGCATTTTCACTTTCTTGCTAGTATGCAACGGTGTGCAACGTAAAGGTTCTGGCCCTTCAGCGTATCAAAGTGCACACCTACAATCGCGACCCGGTTCGGTTGCTAGTGTTTCCAGCCTTTTCCGGCGTGTGCGGAAATAAACAAGCGTATTTTATCGCCCATTCGGCCATGTAGCATGTTTGCAATTCGGGTCATCCTTTCGTGGGGAGTCTTTCGGCATCCGAAATATTAAATCCTTATTTTTACGATACAGTGGTTTTACCCAGAGAGTGAAGAATATCGTTTTATTTTTTAATGGTCGGTAGACAACCAAAAAAGAGGCATACATTATGAAACATTGCTTCCAAAATGCAACAGCAAGTGAAATACAACAAAGTTAAGAAACAATTTGCTCTTTAAAATTAACAAACTAAACAAAATATATAATTGATTTTACTTCTTAGTCTTGCACACAAAAGGGAAAATTGAATTCAACGCTGGTACTGACTGTACCAACCCAACCCATGTGCTTCTTCTAGGCTCACCCACCACCCATAACCTGGCCGTAATAACCCGTGTCCTGATAGTGGGTATCGATTCCACTTTTCATACTTCCACAACTCGCCGAGAACGCGAAACATAAAACTGCTCCTCTGCGCTTTCCCCCCTCGGGTAGTGATGTGTTTGAAGCGTTTACTATTTTATGGTTGTAGCCTACGTTCCAGCTGTGTTTTCCCTAGTTTCCGGTGCGGGGTTCGATGGGCTACCGGCTGGGGCGAACAACTCCCAGCAAGGCACGTCGTCAGTTGGTCGGTGAAACGCGAACGTGAAGGAATACTTCGCGCGATTCCGCTGGCTGAAAAACAGTGTCCGGTGCCGAATCCGTTCCTTGCGAGGTGTGTGGTGAACTTGAATTGATAGGTCGCCTGGTGAGACAGGATAAAGTAGCTCCTTTTGTTTTTATTTTCAAAGTGAAAAGGAGAACTTGAAGTTTTGCTTCTGTGAAATATTTTTAGTGTTCTACTATTGTTTTTAAATAAAACAAACCATCTGTTGAATCTATGTGATATTTGAATAATATGTGATTTTGAACAAATAAGTATAAGTGAAAAGTGAAACTGCTTATGGAAAAAAATGTACGAAAACATCTATTTTCAATCCACAAATGTAACTTTAGTTTAAAAAAGCAATTTCGTACCGCAGCCGGTAGGATTCGAACCTACGCTCCCAGAGGGAATCTGATTTCGAGTCAGACGCCTTAACCACTCGGCCACGACTGCCTGTTGTTGGACCGGCCGCTTAAAGCCAACCTGATCGCTAACACCAGAATGATCTGCCCGATCATCGCACCGCGAGTGAAAGTGATAATCAACAGGGGAAGCTTTTTCGTGCGTGAAATCCATTCACGGCGCGTGAAACGCTATTGATTAGGCGATGAGTTTGCGTTTTTTTTCTTCAAGCGGAAAAGTAATTTAATTATGCTTTCAGCGGTTGAAGCGAATATGAAAAACGGTGGTGAATGTTTGCTTGCAAAATTGTTTGGCAAATGAATATGAATGAAAATAAGAAAGTGACAATATAGCGTCACTTTCGCTTATCACGTCACATATAGCGTCAAGTGGCGAATTTTAGAATAATATATAATGAAAAGATCCCAAGGCAACCCTCTATATCAAACCTGTTTTCTGTGATTTAAACGTGTAAAACAAAAAAACCGACTACATGTTACGTTACGGCCAGTAGCACGCAAAATGTATTTTTTCTTTCATTCTCGTGGAGTTAAACAACGCTTAAAACTCCCCACAAAGTTTGCCTGAAGGAAGCGTGAGCTCACCTGCGTGTCTCTGTTTTGTGCCGCACGTGTTGAAATAGTAATTTCGCTCGCAAATGTATGTGCAACGCGTCCTGATGATGTACACGGCTCGGTAAATTGCTGTGCTGATTTATCCGCCCCGGGAAGGAAGAGAACGGGGCATGTGCGTGAACCGTTGCAATTGTGATAATTTTCGCTTTCAACAACCGGCAGTGAAGCGGCGGAACACTGTTTTTGCGTTTGAGAAATGGCATTCCGTTTCGTTCACCTGTCATTGTATTGATTTGCCACGCATAAACTTCTGCACACAGCTTTGGCAGGGGAAGGATGGAACGGAAAAGTGGCGATGCTCCATCGAAAAAGCTCCGCTTGTGGTACACGTTACTGTGCAAATTTATTCCGCTCTCATCGCGTGGTCGTCTTTTTGGTTGTTGCTACTTTCCGATACATTTATTGCACGAATTGACAAGAGCTATAAATCGCCGCTCGATAGGCGAACCTGTAATGATATGTAAACAAATGTTATTTCTATAAATAGAACGGAATAGACGGAACATACCTAAAGCTACCACTCGTCACTACAACAGCTGATATGGCCCAACTTTAGCTCTTTCGTCCCAAGTTCTCGTTCCCCACACCGAACGCCAACGGATGGCTCATCTAACGATGCTGAACAACACCGACATCCTGTCGAGCATGCCGCCGATCGGTGGCAAGGATACGGCCCAGCACCGTGAGGTGGTCGCCCGGTGGCGCGTGCCCATGTACGGCAAGGTGTACGAGATCGAGTTCGAGCACGGTACGGCGAGCGGGAAGCGCGTGCTGTGGATCGACAAGCGGGAAATCTTTCGGCGCGACTGGATGTTCAAGCTGGTCGGCGAGGACATGTTCAAGCTGGAGGACAAGCGGTGCATCATACGGGTCGATCCGCTGCCCGGCTTTCGCTACAGCTACTCACTGTTTGTCGACGGCCAGTCGTTCGAACAGTTCACCGAGAGCCAGGCGAAGGCGCTCAAGACGTGGGAAGCGAAGCTGGGCGATAACTTTTACCGCATCGTGCTCGGTATGCAATCTACGAAAAAATTTACATGAAAACATTAGTAACGCAGCGGGTTTTCCTTTACTTTCAAGAAAAAAACACCCTCAACATCTACGTCAATGGAAAGCTCATTGAAGAAAACGTAAGTCGCTTACCATAGGCTACAAACACTTCGGGTGCTTCCATTGCGCACGCGGGTGTAAAAGCTTTCCCCTCGAAAGCTTCCCGACTATCCTTTTCCGTGCTTCCAGGGCGAGTTCGTAGATGGCGGCACCGACACGACGTTCGTCGAGGACAGCAACACGTTCGTGCTGAGCGCTCGAACCAGCGGCAATAAACGCGATGGCATCCTGCACCGGCTGACGGTGAACGGAGCGGAGGTCCCCGATTCCGGTACGATAAACTAGCCCTCCTCCCTCACCGTTCGGACGTTTCGAAAGCAAACGGAGAAATTAACTGTGCCTAAAGTGGTTTAAAATTTCATTTTATAATTTTTTATTTGAAATAGTTTCAATTGTTTAGCGCGATCCTTGCCCCTCGTTCTCGTTCGCTTACTGCTGCTGTTTTTTAGTAGTCAGTGTTGTAAGTTAGTGGTACGTTTTCTACGCCGCGCTTTACTGGCTTCTTCGACTCAACACGAACAGTGGAATAAAAAGACAAAACAATCGCATTTCAGGGCATGGTGGGCGGGTTGGAAGGATCGGGATGAATAGAGACGTAAGAAAGTTGCAAATAAAACTATGATTAGACACGCAAAATCAAATACTACTCATTATCGATACTGATGTGTGTGTGTGTTTTGGGTACTAATAAACAAAACGATACTTAATTAACTTGTTGTTCGAACCGATGCACAAAAATAAAAGGCAACGGAAAGAAACAGGAATACTTCATAAATGGAAATCTATGCTCTAAGGTAAGTACTGAAACAAAAATGCAATGAACCAAAACAATCTCATCGGAAAATGAACAATAAAAAACCTTACATTTCATCTGCACAAGAAAAGAAACCTAAATTCATATCCGAATGTTTGCTCCTTTTCGCATCCCAGTATTTCACGACACGCTTCCCAGCCACAACTCTTCACTTCACATTGTTTTGCTTGTATGTTTAGTTAAATTTTTACGAAAGGCTCAACCAGCTTCCCCAGCCTGAGGTCTCATCTTTCACGCAACCCTAGCCTATAATCGCCTCATTTTATAGTTCGTTGAACAAACAGTGTTTGTGTGTGTGTGTGTGTGTGTGTGTTTCTTTGTGTTTTCTTTTTTGATTCAAACAAACCGGCATTATTATCACGAACAACGATTATCAACAAAGAGTCCTGCGTTTGGTTATGTGCAAACGTTTTGTATCTTGTTCTTGTTTCCTTTTTTTTCATTAATAGTTAAAAACAATTTTGCGATCAATAGATTCATTTTTCACGAACAGTAAGGTACATGCAACGAACAATAGGTTCCGGCGGACGAAATTTGGAACAATTTGTTACTGAGCATAGCCAATTGGAAGGGCTGCGATGTGTGTGTGTAACGAATCGTACCCGTACACAGAAGAAGAAAACAACAAATGAAAATTAAACAACATCCAATTGCTACCACCGCAATGTGCGTAAACAAGAACATTTTGCCTAATACTCGAGACGGTTAAACTTTCCACTTTTTTCATTTTTAAATTTTTCTATCTTCCTTACCGTATTCAGTGTAATTTCAGTTTCAATTTTTGTCTTTTGTATGTGTGTGCGTGTGCGTGTGTTTCTGTGTGCTCCTAAGAAGTTTTGCGTTTTCGTCTGTTAAGTATTTGTTCATAATATTTGTTGCTACTAATACGTCCTGAACGCATGTACAAAACTGTCACCTCGTTACGTTAGCATTCATCATGTTCATGGAATGTTCTGTTTATGATTTTTCGCCACCATGTTTCTGCACTTGGATGCGCATGATAAGCGGACCTCAATTTGGAATGTATTTTCATATTTTTTGCAATTTCCTAAAATGCTTAAAACTTTTCCCGCACGCACACACGCACGCACACACCCTCTCCCGGCTTCTCTTTGTCCTTTAGTATTTCTCTCGTTCGGATTGAATTTGTATAACTGCTGCGAAATGATTTTCCGGCCCTATCGAATCTCCTCTCATCGCTCTCGCTTTGCTGCTGTTGTTGTTAAATCTTAATAATAAATTTGTTACCTAAACACCGCTGCTGGCTCTCCTTTCCAATTTTCATCCGCCCGTCACACTAGTAGGCATCAGCACGTACTGCTGTTTGCTCCATTTTGATTCTTCAATCATCGACTGACGCATCGCATCTTCCCTTGCCAGGACTTTTTTACGGAAGCCGTTCTATTAACAACATCCCGCAATCCCGGTTTTTGCCATTCTCTCTACTACGGAATGTTAACGATACTGTGCAATTGTGAGTCTGTGTAACTTTTTTTGTTCGTTTTTTCTTTGTAACATGCTTCTGATTTAATATTTAACTATTCTTTTTTATATATAATGCGTATAATGTTCAATCGCTGGCGACAGCTCCTCTTTATCCGACAACCACTGCACAGTAGAACCGGAATGCTTACGAAAAGGTGATTTCAAGCAGATCGATTTGATTTCCACCTTCTCACAGTTACTGTTTGCTGCCATCGCTACTTGCTACGTTATGCCGTTTGCTCTTTTGCTGCTCTTCATTGTAGAATAGGGTAGGATCTGTTTGATTTTTCTTTTGTGTTTTTTGAAACTCTCTTTTGCTTGTTATGATAAGTTCATGTGGAATATGCCTAGTTCCCGCGTTCATTTTAGTTTTTTTTTTTTTAGTTGCTTCCTCACATTTTCGCTGCTCATAATGCAACCAAAGCAATTGTTGTCACGGATTTACTTCGCTCGGTTATGGGTAGTTGTTTCTTTGATTTTGCTACTTTTTACTGTTGGATTAAACGAAACACGATTAAATGCTGCTGCAAACGACTGACTGTTGATAGATATGTTAATCTGCCCTAGAAACGTTCGGTGAAAAGAAGAAATGGACGATCGAGAAAGAGAGAGAGAAAGAGAGTGGGGGAGATAGAGAGTGTAGGGAAGTGGTAAGCACTTCCTGTAAGCGTCATCGAACGAGCAACCAGTTTGATTATCCATCCATGTCTTAGCTACGTAACTGTGCATGTTTAGCTTTCTCTTGTACGTCACTACTGGTGCAATTGAGAATGTTTCGTATCTTGCTCTTGCTTTGTTTGTTATCTGACCGCCTTGTTCACAAGCTTTTTACAGTAAGTATGTATGCCATTAAAGTCTCCTCTATATACGCCATAATACCATCCGAAAGTGCAGCAACAACGTTCCCAAAAGCCAGAAGCATGTCCCGTTTTTTAACCTCAAAACGCATAAATGATGTCCGTAGATTGTGTGCCTCTATATGTGTATGTTGCTCTCTCTATCCCTCTCCGTTCCCAGCTGCTCTTTCCTTTACTCTCGGCTAGTCGGCAGCGGCTAAACTCGTGGCTAGTTCAATGGAAGGCAAAACATGTGCTGCAGTAGACTCTTTGAAGGTGGTGGAGGTAATTGAAGAATACTCAGCTCATCGACAACGGAATCGTAATCGCTAGAATCGTCACCGTATAGCTGCAATAGATGTGGATGGTATGAAATGCGCATTAGTAACCGGTCTCAAGCTGGGCCGCGAGTGCGAAGCCAGAGATAGAAATAGAGATAGTGTAGCCATATCAGGTGAGAGTTGGGTTCGTAACTCCAAGTGGCATATTTGAAAAGTAATTGATTGTAGTAATTGTGGTAAAAAAAGGGGATTACAAAACAAATGCAAATACAACAACACCGAACAGCACACATGGATAACAACAGAGAAAAAAAGATCTGACTGTATTACTGCGTTGTACATCCTGGTGGGAAATGGTGATAGCACTAATAAAAAATAAATCCACCCTAATGAAGCGTTGATGCAGTGCAGATTGCATAATTTAAGCCGCGAAATATCCATGACAAACGCTTTACCGACGCATTACTAACGATTGTTTCTCGCCCGTCATAACAAAGCAAGTCGGCGGAGAAGGAACAAATTGATCATAAACTGGAATTAAAAAGTGCTCGAAAGAATTTTACACCAACATTATTCAAACAATAGAAAAAAAAACGCAATGAGTGTAATACGAAACGACGCAAGTTCAGCACAAGGTGTAAAGTTACAAATGCTAAAGCCGATGGATAGCACACAATAACCCGTTTTCTCTTTACATTTTGAACCACGAGCATCGAACATGCAAGCAACATAGAATTTCAACACAAAACATTTAACCTGTTGGAGTATTTTCAACAAATCACGAACATAAACATATGAATGATTTTTTTACACAGCAGGATTTTGTTTAAGAACGATGCTGCTTGATGTAAATTACTAAACAAAATGTATATTACTTTCGTTTTCTCAACCCTAATTGGACAAAAAGTCTAGTGAAATGAATAAAAGAGCTGCGATAAATAAACCCACTGTGAATATCTTAGCCAACGCTTCAGTTTAGCAATGATGACGCAAATAGAATGGTTGTTTTAAAAAAGCCCGCCAGGCTCCGGTGAATGAATAATTTTGCATGAAGCATATGCTGCTTGTAATTATACACTTACTTTAATCATTTTTTCACTCATCTTGTACTATTGTAACTAGTCCTCCCATCTCTCGATCAAACTGTACCCCATTTTTATTGTTCATACGGCAAGAGAAGACAAACAACAACGGAATACATAAATAATGTTACGGAAAATAGGGACATTTTTAATGCATCGATTCAAGTTATATTAAAGCGATGAGGAAATAGACGAAAATATCATGAAACACACATACACATACTACTAACAAACATCCTTCGAAAAAATCTAAACACGCAACATAGTTGGGAAAGAGAGTCAGTCGGAGATAGTCGAAGCGGTACGGTAGTGGAAGTAAAAGTTTGTAGAAGTAAACGCAGGAAACGAAACATCGGTAGATTTTGGCTAAAGAAAAGGTTTGCCGCATTCCGATAACTGGAAAAAAAAACATTGTACTACTTACACGCGGTACAGTACTTATTGACTGCGTGTCAATCGGTCAGACGGAATGTTGTTCCATGCATTTAATGTTCAATATAATTTCGATTCGAATTTGAATTGCTTTTGTTAAACCGCATTAAACAAATTTCAAAAAGCGAGATGTCTGTATTAGATCCTTTTGTTTTGCAGCATGCACACGGTAAACTTTATCTTTAATATGTTGTTTTCTAAATGCACGTAAACGATATGAAATACTTTAACAGTGGTAGTTTAAACTGAGTTTAAATGTTACATTGTTTGGTCTTTTCTTTCCAAGAATCCACAGCAACGCGCTTCACAGGACGCATATGGTGGTGCGAATCAAACTTTTCGTTTCCATTACGTTTTCATTTTACGTTGCACTGCAGCCAAAATTGCATTGGTGAGGCATTCCGCTTCAACAGATTCCGTTCTGTGCTAATGTACTGAGACGCATCTGACTTTCTCTTGGTGTCGGTAGTAGTGATGGTGGTAGTGATAGTTTTGATGATGATAGTTGGTGGTAGTAGACGTGATGGTAGTTTATGAGACATAAGACGAAACAACACCGGACGAAAAATGGACAAATATAGAGAGAAAACGAAAGACACATTCGAAATAGAGCAAGTAAAATCAATGCCCCTAATTGTTACACGATTGGTGATGCGCATGTGTTGTTGTCTCTTTAACGTTTTAATATGCATCTTGCAATCATGAACATTTTATACAGTGTCGTTAAAACCATCAACGTCTGTCTCTCTCGTTTTGATTTGCATTCGTTCACACAAAATCTAAACACAATGCCAAGAGGTAATAATCTCGTAATGTCGTTGTGTTCGTGCCACACACACACACATATACATAATTCATACGTCTCGTGTGATGTATATTCAGGGTGCTTGGATGGTGTTATATCGTGTGCTTCCGTAGTGTGGAGAATGGATATTGCGTGATGCGTGCGTGAAGTAAGCGAAACATACCTGCATGTTGTACGGATGCAGCTCGCAGGATGCGTGATGTCAAACGCAGTCTTCCAGCGACATCAGCAGCGGGTTCACATACTCGAATCCTTCGAATTCGGACTGATCGATTTTATCGATGACTCGACTAAAAAAAAAACAAAACAAATCGAAATTATAATTTGTTATTTTAGAACGGTTAGCTGGGGATGATTATCTTCTCGTTTGAGCAAGGAAGATGAGGAAACGTTGCTGGATCCTCCGGGTCGGGCCTGTGCCAGTGGCGAAAAACACGGTAAATACTCACTCATCATCCGGCGTCAGATGAACCGGTTCGTCGGTGAACTCGGGCGGGAAGTTCGCCAGATCACGGTCGGAGTCTAGCCGCGGGCGGAACGGTGGTGTAATTTGCTTTTGCTCGAGCTAATCACCAGCAACATGAACGCATATAAAAATCGGGTAGTAGAGAAGGCAAACACGAGCATGAAATAAAATTTAAAAAATGGAAGCATTCCAAAGAAAAAGAGAAAAAAACGAATATAAGAATCAAAATTATTATGCAACAAACGAAGAGCACACAAAATTATCAATTAGATTAGAGTTTAAATTGAAAATGGATTTGTGGTGTGCGTACAAAGACATCAGCATCGTTGGATTTAAAGAAAAACTTATCGTCAATATAAAAATTCTTCCGAACAATGGATTGAAGACAGAAAGAAAACATTTATCTACAGAGGACCGTTTAAATACAACATACATGCAAAAACTGAAAGAAGAAGCTGCGTAGTAATATAAAAAACCATCAACACAACAAATAAAAACCATAATACTAATAACTAAACAAACATAAATAAAAAATAACAAGAAAGAAATAGTAAAAAATATAGATTATAATTAATAAGAAAAATAAAATATTAAAACTAAGGACATGGGAAAACACTAAAAATATCACATGATAAATTTCGATAAACCAATGGACATTTTACAGGCATTTTAGATAAAAGCATTATTAATTAAGCATATAAACAGGTAGTTTGAAAAGCAAACAAACAAGTGAATAAATATTAACCATAGCTTAAGCGAATATTTAAATACAGTATCGGTGCTTTAAAACAATATATTTACAACAAATTCTTTAATTCACGCTCAGTTGTAACCAAAACACAACGCTTGCAACACGGTACGACGCCCCGCAGGAGGATCCGCTAACGTTATCCTTATCTCATTCGCCGCGAAGAAACTTACGGATCGTCCGGTGTTAGTTCGGCCGGCTCACGCGTAAACTGTGGATCGAAGTGACAGGTTATGTCCTGATCGCACCCGTCAAATGAGGGGATGTACGGTGGCGTCACTTCCTTTTGGGCAAGCTGAGAAATCCGGCCATTATGGTTAACACAGTTGCCGTAGTGTGAATCAGTGATAATGGTGTTGTAGTGTTATTAGCGTACATAATACAAACAACGTGTATGCGAATAATACAACAAATTTTACGTTGCTTAAATTGTTAGTCTAAATTGAACCAAATATCGTACTGATAATCGTAATTTGAGTGTTGATTTCAAACAATTTTGATAAATAGTTCCTTAAAAATTGAAAGAAAATAAATTTGTCATGATTTTTGTCCAATTTTTAATAAATTCTCCAACAATGGCTAGGTGTAATGATTTTGTTCAATGTATCATGTGGGCAATTTCATAATATATTATCTTGCTTATGTTAGCTGCTATTACTAATTAGCTTGATTTGGTGATGAATTATTATGTTGATTACTAACTAGTGCGATAAGCATGCTAACACAAAATACTAATACTTCATGAAAGTGTACGTACAAATTAAAAACAAAAACCAAAGTTAACTCAATAAACTTTCACCATGCCATGCCACCACGCTGATTCCTCCATTTATCAGCCACTAAACTCTGCTCCAAATGTCGGTTATGATGGAGATAACTTCCAATCCAGCACGAAAGCTGTACCAACTGAATAGAGAATCCCCGTACGGGGGGATGATGATAAGTTTTTGTAAACCTCTCCCTGCCTATCCTACCGTACAACATGAACGCTTTTGTCCCGCCGTTTTCATATCAACCGATCCAATTAAATACTCTTCCACTAAACCACCCTTAGAGCAGTGGCGGTTGCGGTTTGGTGTGTGTTTGTGTGCGGCTAAGCTAGCAATTCTAGCACGATGCGTGCGGGCGGGAATGGGGTAACGCACAAAACACTCCTAGTGCTAGGGGAAGAGAAAAAAATCCCCACCTACCAACATAAATAGCTTGCCATAATCCAATTATATCTGCGCTCCATTTCGACATTTGCGGTTAGCTTATGCTTTAGCAGGGAGATGAAATAGAAGGTGTTGTATGTGTGTGGTGAGGGTATTGTATTCTTTTTATCTTCCTACAAAATCCTTCACCAAAGGTTTTCCCGCAGCAGCAGTGACGGTTCAACGTCCAAAAACGCATCACCAGTGGGCGGCATGTTAGTAGCGCACTACACCCAGAATTTCACGGTACACGCGAATAAAACAAAATTAATAAACGTACGCACCATAAGCTACCACTGCTGCTGGTGCGAGTATCGCAATACAACCGCCGTTACCGACAACAATCAAACTAATGAGTGGCCCGTTTTGGTAAATATCTCTCCAAAAATTTTGCTATTGGTTGATTTGCAACCACGTTTAGTGGGAGCTAAACTTTTTCGATGGATTTCAAGCAAAACCACGTATCGAACATGTATTTAACCTAAATACGTTACGGCTGTATAGTACTTATCAAGAGCATTTGCAAGGCATAACGCTATTCATTTTCAAACTCGAAAGAATGCTGACTGACTTTTGTGAAAATCATCCTTCCCCTTTAGGGGTATGGAACCCATTATCATAGCTCACCATCAGCATGCGTCATTTGATTGAAATGTTCAATTAAAAAAACATGTGAAAATCGTAAGTCAACAGAACACCCACAACAAGAGACTATATTGAATATCACCAACCGCAAATCCCTTTACATCACACGACCGCGACTGCCAAACACAAGGTCAGACCATCGACTTGCGATGGATTAAAATTATTCACAGTTTTATTTTTTCCTTTTTTTTTTTGTATTTGCAGGGAAGGTAAACATACCCTGTAACTAACATTAAATCGATTTACCACAACAGATGGTCCCTCCATCATTGGCATTGGGATTCGATGGGCATTATTTTAAGTTACCATTGATGAAAAATAATTTATACACACTCCTACCGTGAGGCGGTCCATCCACCAGCACATACCAATCAGCCGGGACACGCGGGCTAACGGAACAGATTGGACAAATAAATACGGCAAAGCCGGAAATTGACTGCTTAATGGCTGAAAATGGTGTGAATATTAATGAGCGGATGGTAGGAAATGATAAAATGACAAAAAGTATTTTTTCCGCTTCTTTCTTGTGCCTTTATTGGCCGATTCGGAGCCAATAAACGCACTATTCCCGCCACACAACAAGTGAGGTTCCGCAAAATAAAACGAAAAATAAAAGCTCGCGAATGCGGTGAACTACAAGCGAACAGAAAAGGAATGCAAACTGAAATCAATAAAAATATAATAACGAATAAGGGACGTGCACAAGAGCGTCGATGAGGTTCGAGAAGGAATGCTACTATCTGCTATCAATCCAATTGTAAGGAAGTGTTTGTTTTCACGTTTGTCTGTATGATTGATTTTCTTTTCCCGATTGATTTCCCGATCGAAGCGGAACGCGAAATGAAATAAATAGTAACTCATCACGGCGGACCGTGCACATCAAAATGGCGATCCGTTTACGTACCATCTCCCAGTCGATGCTCTTGAAGAACGAATGATTCATAATATCCAGGAAGGCGGAGTCGCGGTTGCATCCGAGACGGTCGGCCGGATTCTTGTTCAGGAAACCTTTCAGCACGGAGGCGGCCTTCACGCTCAACGAGCGCGGTATACGAATCGTCTTCTCCAGGATCACCTGGAACAGATAGTCTTCGGTGTTCTGCGAAACGGAAAGAAGAAGGGATGTTTTAGAATTTAAAGTAAACTAATTAGTTAGTGCAGGCTTTCAGCCATTCTAACCTGATCGGGATTTTCTGAGGCGCCCGCAATATCGAACGGACTGCGACCGGCCAGCATCTCGTACAGCAGCACTCCCAATGCCCACCAATCGACGGAGAAGCCTAAAAATGTACCATAATTATTAGAAGTAACAAAACGAAATCAAGGAAGAAACGAATCTTAATATAGTAAGCTCATAAAGACTGTACAAATCTATTCATTTAAAACCATTCAGTCCTATATGGTATCACACTTGTACCATACTGTACTACACCGATAGTTCATCAAATATTTATTATACGCTACGCTTACCATAATCCTCGCCGCGTAGAATTTCTGGTGCGATGTAGTTTGGCGTGCCACAGAACGTGGACGTCGAGTCGCCCGGTCTGATGCCCTCCTTGCACATGCCGTAGTCCGTCAGCTTGATGTGTCCCTCGTGGTCGAGCAGCACGTTATCCAGCTTCAGATCGCGATAGATGATGCCCTTCTCGTGCAGGAAGTTCAACGCCAGACTGATCTCGGCCGCGTAGAATCGCGCATGCTCCTCCGGCAGGCGGCGCTGCCGCTGCATGTGGAACATCAGATCACCACCGCGCACAAACTCGATCACGAAGAACAGTCTGGTAACGAAAAAGTCGATGAGTTCCACTGAGCTCCAACATAGTATAGCGCACCGGCTTACCGCGAGGGCGTCTGGAAGCATGAATGCAAACCAACCAGGAACGGGTGGTTCGAGGCCGTCTCGAAGACGTGTTTCTCCGTCTGCACCCAGTCGATATCTTCGTCGTCCGTGACGAGGGCTTTCTTGATGACTTTCATCGCATAGATGCGACGGGTCTTCTTCAGCTCGACCATTAGTACCTTCGCGTAGCTACCGCGACCGATGACTCTGTAAGCGAAATCGAAAAGCCACCAGCGATATTAGAATCCATTGTGTAGAAACTTCCGCAACTGACCATCCCGAAACTTACCGGATCAATTCGAAATCGTTCAACGAGTACTGCCGCTGGGTGACGGGTTCCAGCGGTTCCTCAACGTTATCGTTCACCTCGACCGGCACCTGGTCACAGCCGTCGCTCGAATGCTCGTACGAATCCAACGCACCCGGCATGACATCACCCGTGCTGGATTCATCGTTCGGATCGTGATGCTGGGGGCGTGATGGGGGAGGAAAAAAAGAAAATCACACACCTTTATAGCATTCCGCCGCGCGTCAGTCAGCACTGGTTTGATCACTACACTGCACACTCCCTCCCAGTCGGGCTAGCAGAGAAGTCCCTGCTTGCAAGGTGAATTTAATTTAATTTTCCAACTCCCTTCGCTATTTGAAAACGCTATTTCCCCTCTCCGGTCCACGCAATATGCAATGCTCTGCTAAGTCGTACATGAAAAATGAAAACACAAAAAAACTCTCTCTGTCTCGAAAATGCACGAGAGAAAAAAAAAGCTCCAAAGCTTTAACGAACGAACCACCACACCGGTGCGCTGCCCGGTTCAGGGACTCATTTCGTTCGCTTCCCTTCCGTTCATGTACGATTCAGCATTATGTCATGCACACTTGCATTATACTTACATCGCGCTCCTTGAACACCGGTTCGACATGCTCGTTGCTGCACGGTTTATTGCCAAGCTTGTGGCACTTTTTGTGCACCAGCAGCTTGCACTGGATGCACTTGAATCCCTGCCGGCCCAGACCCCAGATACGGTCGTGGCAAAAGGCGCAGAAGGCTTTCTGTGAACGAACGAAATAGAAAGAAGAGAGTAAGTGAGAGTAAGAAAAAGAGTACAAGTATAAAGTTTTCATTTAAAAAAAAATCCACCACAGCAAAGGATCTAACGTGTGCGCTGGTAAAAAAAACGGTTGCTAACTGCTGGCACCCCCGCTGGTCTCGCTTTTCGCGCCGATGGATAAAAATTAAATTTGACGGCTTTAAATTAACGGACTCTAATGAGGTTTTACCTGGAGGGTTCACCTCCACACCGGGGCTGTGCTTTTCTAGCTGTGAATAACATTTTTTTCTCCCCAGCACATTTCGTTACACGTTAAATTTCATCTTCGGCGCGCCGTTACCGTCCCACACGGCCAGGCGTTAAGAGTACGAAGTCTAATGAAGAAAATTCAATAGTCGCTAGGCGAAGAGGGCTGCTACCACGCCGTTACTTCAGGTGCATTGAAAGTATGTGCCTGATGATAGGATTAAGGTGTCGCTCTCGGGCACTTTTCTGACGTGAGATCAATGCTAGACTGAAATGGGAGCTCGTATTAGGTTAGAATGTTTGCATACTTACTCGATTGAAACGCTTAGCTTGGAAGATGTGTCCATTTATCCGGTACAGCTTGCGCCATCTTCTTGCTCCTCTTCGATAGATGCTGCCTGTAAATATTAAGAAAATGGATAAAACGTTAGGAATGCGGTTTTCCAACTATCCCTGCGCTTTGGAAAACTTCAAAATTATCCGAAGCTACGCTACGGTTAATACGACGACAGTACGAGTAGCTCGTCTAAGTTATACCCCCGCCCTCTAGAACGCACCGGAGAACGGACAACAACTTTGCACAAAGTTCAACTCGCAACAAACTGTCCCCAAGACTTGCAGCTGTCACGCTACCACCGCGATACATTGCGTGCGCCGGACGACGCATTACGTCGTCAGGCTTACCAACAAAGTAATACGATGTGAATACAACGATTTTACGAGCGTCCACCGAACCGTCAGCAACCGACCAACTTCGGCCCACTTGAGCGAAAGTTTGCCTCAATAAAGGATGCTGTGCAGACGCGTGGAACGTAGTAACGGCGCGCGTTGCAACCCGTAGGCACCTGAGCGATAGACCTTTGGGAGTCGCGGTCCTGGGACATCCAAAACCACTTTTGACGATCGGAGCGAGAGTCGGTTCGTTCCGCACGAAATTCCAGCAAACTTGCTCGCCCATCAACCGGCGATGCTAATATTTGCTTTTTGAGTCGGGTTTTGGCAGAATTATGTGCGCGCACACACATGCAACCTAATAAAATTGAATTCGGTCACGCACTTGAGTTTACCCGCAGCGGATGCTGATGGATCTGACGAAACCAGCGCAATGACGATGCCACCGAAGAACCGCAAGTACCTGTGGTACGACCGAAGCAACAGTTGAGAGATGTTTTTAAGGCGTATTAAGTCCCGCCACAGTTAATGGGATTGAAATGGACGAGAGCGCAGGATTTTGGTACGCAACAACATCCACCGTGTCCTGTCGTCTGCTTTACACGGCTGACGTTTCACGTGTACTACAGGAATGTCGAAAGAACGCATACATAACCTGTAGCTGAATACATCCGGTTGTCATTTTGGACATCTCTTGGATAAGCCTGTAATATCATTTAGTGAAGATGTATCGAGATGCCTGTACTCAACATCGTTCTCTGAGAACTTGTATTACTAGCAATGCCTATATAAAAGCCTATTCCTCTTCAATAACCACTTTGCTTAAACCATCCACAGTGCAACATCATGCCATATCATCCAATTATCTCAGTAAAACCCAGTAAACACAAACTGGACGGTCGATGGATTTTCCTAGAACGTACAGAACGCTTTACCATACGCATCCACGCTTGGAACAACACCATTGGATGAATGCGCGGAAAGTGTCCAACTCTTGTAGCTATAAAAAAAAACACACACACACACACACACGATTCAAGCCTTCCGGTGAAATGTACATCCGGTGGGTTAATGCTCACCACCAGCCAGCATGTGTCAGCGTCAGCAGCTAACCTGCTAAACGTAGCAACCAGAAGGCTCAATCGACAACATCCTACCAACTCCTTGCTCGCTCTCCCGTAGAGCATGGATAATTGGATTAAGTCAATTAAGCTGTTAACTGCCTGAAGGCACTGCCTGTCCTGCGTTAGTCCGTGCTTGGAAACTAGGTTGCCCGATCGAGTCAAAAACGAACTCCGTGAATCGTGAATCCCAACGGGCTGCTAAAACGATAGAGCTATGTAGAGTGCAAATTAATTCATTATCTATTTCTTTTCGGTTCATGTAACATTCGGAACAAGATATTGAAAAAACTGATTTTCATATAGTGAAGTTTTGCAAACATGAATGTGATTCGCATTCACTGCATATTGCATAAGTTAGGCTTCTCCTCTTTTCGTGTATCGGATTGGTTTACGTTTATGAAATATTTTGAATAAATCATACCATGCTTCAATCACAAAACCGCACATCAGAGCTCACCCATTCCGAGGGGAACGGTGGTACAAACAGAGATAAGCAGAATTAATACTTTGGTATGTATAATTGAAGCGCAGCCGAAGCCCGAAAACCCTCACGCCGACACGATATATACAATTTCCAAAATTTCCCCCATTTGAACGCTCGTCGCTCTCTCCGCTGTATTTTTTCGCTGTCTCTCTCTCCATTTGCATCTACTGGAATGAGATTGGCCAGGGTTTTGTTATCCAGAATCAAAAACTACCATTCCAAATAATTATAATTCACAATTTACATTTACAGTTTGCTACTTGCTCGTATCCCTAAATGGATGCATTTCATACCATGGAATCCGTACCCAGAGAGCTCAAGCTTAAGTGGAAAGGGTTGTAGCGGGTCACTGCATTTTAACGGGGAAAATTAATATTCCATTACTGTTATCCATTCGTTACCAACACACGATCCGCCCCCTGCCCATTGTCCTTTGTTGTATACGTTTTCCATGGGAAAGTTGTGTTGTTCGGTCAAACGAGGCTCGCGCAAGTAAGTTCAACGTTCAGTTTCGTCTCGCCCGGGCTATCGCTTTCTGGTGGTAATTTTAGTGTGGATGCAATTTGGGTGAACGAAGCTTTTTGGGGCCTTCATGAGAGCGGGAGCAATAACAAATTGTGCGAATGCATTTGCGTGGAAATGTTGTATCGTGTCCCGTGATACTATGCCGAAGTCTTCTCGATGATCCAAAGGAGAATTGAACCGAACGATCAAATTAATTGCAGTTGGTTGATATAAGGCTTCCCTAGAGCATTATTTTTAACATTCATTAAAGCTATAATAACCTCAAAATGATATTCATATATCGATAGTAAACAATAATGTGGTTATTAAGGAATTACAACGCCACAAAACCCATCATTACTCATCTCACCGATGAGAGAAGCATCATTCAACAAACTTCATTATAACGCTCTTTTCAAGATAACGCTGTTCGTAGGACGGCAGCAAAGTGAACAGCAAATACTTCAGCGTTTAAACCCTTGCTAGGTGTTATTGTTACATTTTTCGTCCGAACTCTTTAATCGCCGTAGTTTTCCAAACTGATAACAAGATTCAACACTAATGTACCAGGAGGCAAGATATTATTAGGCCCAAAGGCTCGCCACAACTAAATACTCTCATCGACCCGCGGGAGGCTTTCGGAGGCCTTCGGTGGTTCCGGTGATCTTTCCCTCTTGTGTGTTAAGTACGTTATGCATTAAAAATTCAAAACCTAAAACCCCACAGGGAGTCTCTCCCGGCCCTTCTTGTGCACCACCCCGTAGTAGCTGCACAGTTTTCGGGCCAACAAAGTTTGGACCGGTTTCATTTGATAGCGGACCACAAAATTCATAATCCTTTTTCCCGGTTTGTGGATTAAAATGTGCCTTTGACGATGGTCGCTGCGGAAGGGAGAAGAATTCGCTTGCTGCGCAAATCACTGCCACAAGTTGGGGCAAGAAAAATGTCATCACAGAGTGGTTCTCTTTTTGTTTCTCCTTTCCAGAGCACGCGGAAGCCACCGATGTCGATGAGCGACAAAGATGACGAACGGGTTAAAAGGATTCCGATTGTCCGGTGGGCTTAATACGGTAAGATCCTACTTGACGGCGCGCGACGTTTGGAGTGGGACGTATTCTTTATTCACTACCAACATTTGGTGGAATGAGCTACACTGCTCCGTGCTGGGTTCCGTCGACGGGGTAATTTATCTCTTTAATGGCTTCCCGGGATAACAACTGCCGCAATCAAACGCTAACATTCAAGACACTTTTTACTCATTTGCGGCATCCATGTGAGAGCGTGTTGGCAGTGTTGACATGCGCGTTCTCCTTTGTCGTCTGCATGGGTGAACACTGTGGGTGCATAAATTATGTGGGCTCATTTATACCCCACCATCCACCTAAGCCATCTTCCAGCGAGCGGTGGTTCATCATGAGCCTTTGAGTGCTCCCGGAGACGACGACGGGACTAGCCGAACTTTTACTACCAACGACAGTTTGCGCTGAAGCCTTTCGGTGCTGGGAAGGGAAAGCCCTTTATTACTCACGGCTATGACGAGCTTTCAAGCATACAGCATATGGTAGGTTATTTTACACCTCCACTCATCAAAATTCAGAATCCAGCGTTAGTATTAGCTCTCACGAAAAGTTGTTATGCATAATTTTAATGCAAAGCTTTTTCATACTTTACGGTACATTGACAGCGAATGAAAATGAACGAATGAATGAAAATGACAAGAGAATACAGACATTTTAGCCCACAATTATGCATTATCTTTTCAACACAATACAACGCTGGACCATTCGGTGGCACTGTCTAGGTTCTTAGGGCTATGAGTCGTTAATCAACAAAGGTTGTTTCGGTCAGCGAAGTAGATGAACAAATAATTCATGGTGTTCAGATAATCTTCAGATTAACAACACGCCCGCTCCTACCACGATACTACCGGTTCGAGGAAATGATTAAGCTGCTACTCACTTTATTGAAATTTGAAATAAAAATTTGGAAATTTGGGCGATGTCAAAATACTCATAAGCTTCTGTACGGGCAGTAAATCGGATTTAAAGCGGGAAGAATGTCTGATCTGGGAATGGTTGAAACATTTCTTGGATCTTTTGCTCGATTTCAAATAAAAAATACTTTAGCGAACAAGAGCTTATTTTAGGCTGATTTCTCAAAAACGACAAAAAAGATCATCCGACAAGTTCATTAGATTTTCCATTGAACTGATTCGATGAACTGTTCTAATCCATTTCTTGCTGCTGGAAAAAACACTCACTTGATTCCTGATGCTTAGACAAGGCAAAAAGCTGTTGCTTCACCTAACCTGTTGGTTACACACACGCGAAAGGTGCCTATCGTCGTTAACAACGGACACAAAAACACAAGGAGCCTTAGACGATACATTCGGTGGCCAAACCTTTTACGAACGGTGGAGAGCGAATAGGTGAATCGTTCCGGTGAGCCACAACGTCCATGCTCAAAATCAAATTCCGAAACAATCCTCTTACACTGCGGCACCAGTTGCGCTACAACGCGACGCCTTTTCCGCGGCAGGAACAACGAGCAGCAAGATTGACATACTGCTGCTAAAAATGCGGATCCATCCCGGCGCGGCGCGGTGTTTGTTCTGGATAAGATGAAGCACCACCGGCAGCTACCAGGAAACAAATCAAACATCAACAACACCATCCATCGATGGTGCCCCGAAAGTCATCCTTCAGGATCCCGCGCGAACAGTTCGAAGCTGCTCCTGTGCAAATGTTCGCGAATGTTCAAATTTACATAGCACAATCAATCGGGCGCGGATGCAACCGGCCCGACAACCGCCAACCGTCAAGCGGGTGGGGGGGTTCAACGGAACGTCTGACGTTCTGGCATCTCCGAGCGCCCGGAGAACGATGGACGGGGATGCTTTTTATTGCCCATCCTTGCCCGAACGCCGTGGCCCGCAAGATGGAGATTTTCGGGAGCTTGTTGTTTGTCTTTGGAAACGGGTTGCTGGTCGCTCCAGCTTGGCACGGAGTAACACGAAGGTGACAGAGTATCGTTAAAGCCGTGGAGCTGCGATGGGGCTGACGAGAAAAGTTTTTGCCGCACTGATTAATTTGCTCTTCCGGAAGTGAAAATTTGGTTTGGTACAATTGATTTTGCACCATCCCGTCCCTCGGCCGTGCGGAGATTGCAACAAGTAGGAACACGATTTTCTCACAGGCCGTCGAGAGCTTTAGCGATCCGAAGCACACGACGTCTCACCAGTTCGTCCTCGTCTGCTGCTGGTGGCAATTAGGGCAGCCCGGCAAACTCCAATATTAACAGTCCATTTAACCAAAAATGTTCGGCCCGAAGTAAATGGTGTGTGAAGCTGGTAAGCTGATTCAATTGATTTGCCCGATTGATTGTTTCCCGTTTGCACAAGTGACGTACTTTCCCACGAAACTGTTGATTTAACTTTGCCCGGCACGCCCGGCTCGTCCTTTGACCCGCGAGCGTGCCGTTAAATCGTTGTCCGTGAAGCAAATTACACGGCGATTACTTGAATGGAAATTCGACGGCACAAGACACTTATCACAATTTATTTCCGCTTTTTAAAAATCAAAGGTGTAAATTGAGACGCGTTTCGCCGCCGGCACGAGGCGACGGAAGTTAAATGGAATAAGCTACCATTGACGCCATTAATTAGCGCCTTGACCGATAGGACCCGGAGATCAAAGCGCTGGAGGAGTTCTGGAGCACAGTCTGCTAGGTTGCTTTAATTACAGGGGTTTTTGAAGCGTTTGGCCGTGTTAGGATGTCATCCAGGTGTTCATTAAAACTACCTCTTATCCCTGCGAATCTGAGCGTGGCAGAGATACTGTGAAGTTTAGCGCATCGGTGACAACAGAGGTTTCCATGGCATCAGTGCACTCCAAAACAAATGGCTACTGCTGTCATTCGAATCGCATAAATATGCACGCAACAAACGAATGCTCTATAGTTGTCCTGTCCGGATCAAATCAAGATGAACATCAAGCAGTTTGTGGGAACAGCCGGTACGAAGGTCCTGGACCGCATTACACACTTCACGGACGCGTCGGATTTCTTCATCATCCAGCGATACTTCGAGAAGCTGTACGCTCTCCACTACGCGGCACGTGGTTGGCGTGACCGTACTCTTTGGTACATGTACCGATCGCTTTACGTCCTGATCTACCTAAGCTACCTCCACAAAAGCTACTGGGTGATCTGCCACTGGCAAGCGGGTAGTATGAGCAGCGCAAACATCCTCGGCGTGCTGTGGTATTTCAGTGCGGTCGTCTTGCGCGTCGTGATTCTTGAGTGGCACTACCCGCTGATGGAGCGTATACAAGCGTTTCTGAATGACCACTCGTACCAACGCACCGATCGGTGGACGAGAGCGAAAAGGGCCCGTTTCTATCGCCGAAGCAACCGGCTAACGATCGCCGTCATCGTGATAAACTTTGCCGAGATCATCTGCTTCGCGGCGACGAACGTGCTGAAGCTGGAGGACTTTATGCTGCAGTACCGGGGCCGGATCGTCGGTGGCTGGCCGGTGCAGGTCGTGTACGGTGTGCTGACTATGTTCTGGGGCGGTATGTACTGCATGGGCTTTATGGTGTGCTATCTGCTGATGAGCACGTTCAAGCTGGAGATGGACGTACTGCTGCACTCGCTGGAGGAAGTTGGTCGGACGTTAAGAGCGGCTGGTGATTTTCAAGACGAAGATGGAGTCTTCTGGCATGACGTCGTCAACCGGTTGAGGCCTCATGTACATCGACTAGAAGAGTTCGTCAAGTAAATGTTCTTAGTGTGTGGGGTGATAGCGAGAAGGATGGCGGTCTGATCGAAGTGTTAATTACAAAATTTTCCAGAAATCTACAGCAACTGAAATCTTTAATCGGTCCAATCGCGTTCGTGCAGTATTACAGCACGTACCTCGTCATTGCGGACTGCTGCTTGATTCTCGCGTACGATGGACTGTCCAGCTACTCCATCGTGTACCTGATCTCGATGATGGTTTTCCTAACCGAGTTCTTCTTTCTCTGCCACGGTATCGAATGCTTGCGCGATTTGGTACGTTCGACAAAGGTACGCAGAACAAAACCACTGCAAATTTCGCATTCTCGTTTCCATCTTTTCCCAGAAACCACGCATCGCCACCGTACTGTACAACTTCGACTGGGCGCTACAAATGCGACGTTCGGGCAGGGAACTAGCACCACAGTATCGGCACGTCCGACGCACCTTTCTGCTGATTACGGCCCAATCCGGAAACACGATTCACTTCAGCTTTGCCGGCATCGGTGAAATCTCGATGAACAGTTTCGCGCAGCTCCTGGAGAAGAGCTACTCCATGCTAACGTTTCTGTTGCAGTTTGCAAAGTAAAGTTGGAAGGAACAAATGTTACATTATGTAACAGCAGTAGGAGAGATCACAAAAATAGGTGAAAAAACACTCCCATACACACGCATAACGATTAGTTTCTCGAATTCTCTTGCCGTTCGTATCCGTTTTACGACTACCCAATAGAAAAAGCGGCACATCAATTGTAGAAACCACTTTATTTGATTTATGTACACCGGGATTGCGTTTGCCCTCCACACGTACACACGTGGGTGCACAACCAGACCCAGCACTGCAGAGTTTGCAGAGGGAGAGCAAAAAAAAAAAGTAGGCCGAGAGATAGATTCGCCTTTTCGGCAAATAAAGTGTCATAAACAAATTTCCACTGCAATTTATATGTGCCTGCGCCTAAGGGGTGCGCGCGCAAAAAAAAGTAAAACTTTTCCTAGCACACACACACACACACACTCTCTCGCTGAAGCTCTCTGAACTCTACACTCCTTCGTCACATATTCGCACATTTCGCCCTAATGGATGATAAACATATTGGAACATAGAGCTCGGCGCACACATGGGAGGTTTTTTTTATTTAATTTTTTTTTTCTGACGCCCCCCCCTTTTTAGGACTTTTTCATCTGCTGCTGCTGCTGAAGCAGTGGGGTCTTACGAGTTGGCTATTTTTTCCGCTTGTGCTTTTATGTCACCCCACTTTATTGCAAAACTTTGTCCCATTTTTGCACATTTAGCCCTAGGAGCGGACATGGTTAGGCTGGCCCGGGGCCAACCGTGGTCTCTCGACGATGCAGCCCTCGCGGGGTGGAAAATACACGGGAGACATTTTGGCAAAAAACCCACTGCCCCCTTGGGCGGAGAGTGTATCGTAGAGTGGAGCAGATTTTCCTACCAACTGTACACAATTTAAAAGCGAACGCGCGAGGTGGGTTGTAAAAAATGGCAACATTTGTGCTGTGTTTTTTGTTGTATTTTTTTCGCACATCTTAAACTTCTTTCGAGGAGAGAAACAACAGCAGCCCAAGCTAGATAAGCTTTCATCGTTCGTTCGCCGAACACCGCAAAACGTTGCATTGCCAACCGGGTGCTTCATGCACAATTTCTAATACGAACTTGCATGGCGGTAGAACCTGACCTCGTTCTACGCGCAAAGGACCCAACAACAGAGAGGTGTTTCTTTCTTCCAACGAATTTTTGCTCATTTATGTTAAAACATGCGCATGCTGCTCAATAAAAAAAAACCAGTCTCGAGCACGGTGATGAAAAGCTGCATATTAAATCATGCTTTGGCAGCAAGCACAACTGAACCAAAAAACGAAAAAAATTGTAGACGAAAATTCGAACGAATGTCACGCTGGGTGTAAAAACGCGTTTGTGTACCAATCAGAAAGAACTAACGAAAATAAACAACCTCCGCTGCGACCTGGCTCCCCGCTAGTGCATCAAATAAAAACTCCCAGTGGACGAACGAGGAAGATATGTAGCGAAAACGAGTTTGATGTTCAATGTTGCATCGTGAGCATGTTCCAATTTTTGTGTTCCCTTCCAATTTGTGACAGCTTTGCAGGAGGAACACATCGAAATACTCGCCCTTTTCCTCCCGAAGGGAAACAGTTTTATTTCGCACCTCGAACGCAACACGCACGGTTCAAACAGGGTAAACCAAATTAAAATCAATATACGACATGTTTAATTTGCACGTGTGTTCGTATGGATAACGTTGCTGATAACGGTGGGTGGCCCTCGCCCAACCACCCTTACCAACCGTGCCGCGTAAAACATTTACAAACACACACACGCAACCACACGGGTGTTTAATTTATTTATTTGATGTTATTTTGGCTGCACTGCCGATCCGTTGCTGTATTAAATTTAAAAACAGATCACAAAGGATAGGATAATAGTAGGCTATCGATTGCACGAAGATGGTCGTGATGTTTTGAAAACGAAGAATGTTATAGTCAATGTTTAACCTGTTTATCATATAATTGTCATATAATTTTTTTTTGAAGAATTTTAAAACAAATTAATTTAATTTTTTGTTTTAAGAAGGAACAAACGAACTATTTTATTTTGTAAATTGTATACCAATGACGTCATTAGTATAATTAGTATACATTACAGCTCGATAAAGAAACTCTCCTTACAAAAATCAACTATGCTCAGCTGAGAATTCAATGCTAGTTAATCATGGATTTTTTAGATGGAAATGATTACCACGTTCACCATGAAATACAATAATCGTTCTTACAATAATTCCTTCTTGGAATTATGCAAACTGCTTCAATCCAATCATGTTCGATAGTTCTACAGGCACGGAGAGTATTAAAAGACGAACAATAACAATTCCAGGAGCATACACCCATTTATCCTGCACGACGTGCTGCCTTAGCGAGCTTTACCAACGCAATATTTCAAGGAAGAGCGAAATGCGCACTATGTTTATAATTGCTACAACGCAATTACGATCAGATGAGCAAGCAACTTACCGGCGTAGAATATATGCCAACCATGCAAATGGCTTCTAAATTTCCTGTAATTTTACACCGCACCGAGTGTTTCGGATAGTGCCTTCGCACAGACAAAGCACGGAGATTACTTCCTTCCTGCTCAAGGTGCTCCCGTATCCCCCATTGTTTTCATTGCTTGTGTGTCGAGAACAAACCGAGACACGAAAAGCACATCACACCACGTGGCGCCTGACGCAGCAGCCCTGTGTATCGCCTGGCCGCCTCCCTGCGCGGTACCCAGCGAATGGTTTATCTGCTGCCTTTCACATTAGATTCGATTTAACATACACCCACTGGCAAACCGGAAAATTGGTCAGCATAATCTACACGCATGCTTCACGCTTGGCGGCTCCGACGGGCAGGGATGATTTAATTACAATTTCACCCTAAGCTGCCTCACAAAGCGCCAGATGATGGTCGCACCTGAAGCGTGGGTGCCCGTTGGAAAGGTTCGCGGAAAGCGACACCGAGATTGAGAGCGATGCGGAAGGTCCATCAAGGGCTAAGGCCTAAGCTGACTGACTGACTAACAAGAGCCGCTGCACGCTACCAAAGAGTCTCAGATATCCTTAGCTTTTCAAGATTCAAATAACACGGCGGACATTGTTTGTGCTGCGAGGGCAGTAAATAAATTAAGACTTATCGACCTCCCAGCCAGCTAGCCAGCCAGGTGATCACTCGGCCGGAGTATTGGAGTGAGCAGCTCTCCCAGATGTAATTTTCTAACTCCCCGAACAGCTAATGAAGCCCAACTCTCCGTAAAGGGACGGAGCACGTAGGCTGGTAGGCTTTCGATTGCATCCGAAGTGTTGCTGAGCCAGAGCCAGAGCATTAAAGCCTTCGTGAACGCTGGGGAACACTTCGGAGGGGAACAGTTTTAAAGGCCATTCCGTTCCGTTCGCACGCGACCCTTCTTCGTCTCGGCTCGGCTTTAACAACTTGCGAATGAGCACGGATTTTGCATCGATATACGCGCAATGGAAACGTCTGTGTAAATCAACGCGGATACAATCAGCCAAATCCGACATTGCCGCATTGGACCCTCTTCCTCCCCCCGAGACACACCCGCCCACTCGAGAAATGAATAAACTATCAGCCATCCGACGACCTCCCTGAGGGCAATATTTGGCTTCCCGTCCTCGTCCCTGAGGCAAACCCCGGCGCACATTATAGGGTGAAGCCGTGATTGCGCCAGTGATTTCCCATTGTGTCGCCATAGACACCCGGACCGGCTCGCCGTCGTCGTCGTCGTCGTCGCTGTCTGAAGGGAATCGGTTTAATCAGTTGGAAAATCCCTTGTCGTGGCGGGTTCTATCGTGCGCGCGTATGCAGATGTCCGGGTGGATCCGTATTGCGTACACTTTCGTTGCGTGTCGATTAACACCAACGGTGGAACCGATGGAATCGAGTGGAGTCAAGGTAATAGGGTTGTATCGCCACAGGATTCGATCGCTCCACAGTCCACCACAGTCCAGGTCCAGACTTACGCGGAGAGGCTAACCTCAAAACGTGTTTGGACGCCGCTTGGATAGCACACACTTCAAAGGCTTAAAATCTATAGTACAAGCCATCGAACCTTTTGAGGTTATTGTACGTCTATCGACCCTCTTCTCCCGTGCGTACAAACTGGCGGTGAAATCAATCGCTGCCATCGTTGACTCGTTACGTTCAGTTTTGCAATTCGCGCACCGAATTCGGGAGAATCGAATCCACTCCCGCGGGTTGTTATCATTGTACCTAGATGACGCACCAGGAGAGACCGCACTCATTTACAAAAGTCATACGAAAGTGACCCGAGTATCTCCCGGTTTGATGGAAACGCATGTCCGACTTCCGGTGGAGCTGGAACACCTGCGTTCTAATCAGATCATTCCCGCGGGCACCAGCCAATCCTTGTACGCGTCGCGCAGTTTTTCATGCACCTTTTGCATTGCGTGCCGGAAATTTACGCAACCTTCGCCACAAACGCAATAACCGGCCCGGTTTCCGGCCGGCCAAATCGAGGTTAATTGATGCGTACGGCAATCGGTCTTCGGGTCCGTTCGCATCAGGAACCGTTCCTTTGCGATTCGAGCGCGATTCGCGTGAGATTGTCAAGCGTATGGTGCTTGCCACCTGAAATAACGCCAACTTAATGGAGGCGCCGGGCGTGAGTAAAATCCAAAGCGCGCTTTTTTCCTCCCCCTTTGACCAATTAAGACCGCTTCCGGTGCGTTTGTTGCTGCTCGTTTATTGGGGACGGCATCACGTGATGATCGATTGAGAGTTAAGCGCAGGAAATAGGGTGAGCGAGAAGCATCTTAAAAAGAAAAACAATTTAGTGATAAGTATTGCACATTTGGCAGCTATAAATTTTACGGTTTGTTACAATTGAGCGCAGATAATTTTGTACTTAAGCATCCCTTTCTCGTATTCACGCTACCACTCCTGGAGCACAAAACCTTTGCTGACCTTTGCCATCCTATTGATTGTAAATAATAGGGATGGAACCGACATCGTACAGATGGAAATTTCAATTTCTACCAAATGGCTGCGGACATAAATAGAACTGCAAATAGCGCAAGGTCAATTTGCAAGCCGTACCACCGCTGAGCGTATGCAGAAAACTATACCCTGACGTCCGTATTATCCGTCTCTCTTGTCAACATCAAACGAATGTACACAGTCCAAATGCGGCGACGGCAAATCAAAGAGCATCAAACAGCAATTATAGGACATTTGATACTCGATGCCGTCTAAAAGGCAGTGCGCTGATGATGCAAAACCACCCCCGGATCGAATCGGGTTTGTAGGAACAATCTTTCCGCCTGCCTTCGGGGCACAGGTTCGAGCGAAACATCAAACGGCAGGCGGAGGGTTTCGTTCGCTAAGAACATGTCTTTTGCTACAGGAATGTCGCTTTAATGAAGCCATTACCGTCACAATTTACTGGTAATAATATTGTACAGAAAATATCGCATAATTATTGCTTCCCCGGCTAATAATGGATAAGAAAGGGGAGTGAGCAATCCTTTATTTTTGTTACGAAGGGGGAAATCCCGCCTCCAGGCACCATGGTTGAGGTAGTGTGGGATTCAACAATCCATTACTACAGAACCCGACAGCAACAATCCTCCCGTAGTGTTTTATTCCTCCTTTGGTTCGTCTTTCTGTTTTACTCTTTTTAAACGCCTGCAAACGCGGCGCATGTTTTGAACACTGGTGGCACTGGAACAGCACGGCTTTATGCAGGCAAGAGAAACCTCAATCCCGCAACACGGTGCAGTATTCCTTGCACAGTGCTGCCAGCCGTCGGTGTTAATCGAAAGCAGAAAATAAACGATGAATCACGCCACCTCGGCGGGGAAAGAGAGACCGTGCTATTCTCACCTCCACCATCCGCCACGCTGTTGGCTTGGGTAACATGCCGCATTAGGCTGCAGTTTGGACGATATGCAGCAGAGGCTGCACCGTCGTGTCCTCGAAGACAGTGTGCCACGCGGCCCGGTGTAGCATGATTTATTTTCGAAGCTAATATTTATGGCGCAAAATACGGCGCGCTGGTTTCTCAGGGAGTTTTGACCAGAGTTGGGTTGAAATGTCGCAGCAGTCGCCTGGATGCACGGTGTGGCACTGCTGCCAATAATGCTATCGAAAGTGGAGTGGAAAATCCCGGCGACAAGTGCCACCGTAGCAGATGCCGGTCGGTCGGTCGAAAGTCAGAAAAATGTTGGACAGCTTTTCCCCTCCCGCTCTAATGAAGATCATGAAGCTACTTTTCGGCTGTCCGCCTGTGACCATCGTCACGCTCCCTTCCCGTCCCGTGGGTCGTGCAGCACACGGCGGATGAAGTAACAGTTGCAGTTGACTATTTTATGATTATGACCCGCGGCAATGGCGGGGTGCTCCTGGTTCGAAATTTGATGGCGTAGCGTTGGAAGAATAGCCCAGTTGGCACAGAATCTCTGGCAGTGGCCTTCGCATAGCGCAGGTTACTATCCGCCATCGTGAGGATAATATCTTGGAGCGTAATATTTGGCGCACACTATACCAAAAGACCGTAACTTTCCCCCCGACAGGTCCCCGCGGTTGCACCACTGCGGTGGACCATTATTTTTAGGTCGAAATGACACAGATGCGAGCGTTTTGGCCAACGAGCCATTTCAATTTCCGCACGCTTCCTGCTTCTCCTTCGATAGACTCGGTGCAGTTAAGTAACTCCATGGAACAGATTCGACAGACAGCTCGAGCGATATTGGTGGAGCGATTATTATAAAAGGGCTTCTAGGAGCATACAGCTACTTACGGTCTTCCCCGACGCAGGACAATCCCGGAGCAGACGGCACGTTTGGAAATACTGTGAATGGAACAATGAGATGACAAAGAACAATGTTAGTGCATCATCAAGTGGATCGATTGTATTTAATCGAAATAAAATTGAAAATAATAACTTAAATACATATAAAAATAATAATTGTAATGGAATGTTTAACGAATGTTTTAATATAGCATTAAGTTTTTACACATGAATCATACACTTAGAAACAAACCCTTCAAAAAACGCTTTATCATTCTATAGGAAAGGATCGATTTACTAAAAAGGTAAAAAATCATCCACCCCAAGATCGCCTGCATCCTTGCGGGAATTCTTTCTCCAACTAGCACCGGATTCGACTCTTCGATCCGTAATGATAGAGAGAAGTATAAATTAAGCTTAAAAGCTTCGATAACAAATTGCCAGCAATTCATCGCACTGCCACCTTAAACGAACGAATTTTTCCACCTCCTTTGCCGGAGCTTAGCTCGGGAGCTTAAGCTCAATTTGCTGCCCTTCTCCATACGGAAACTGAGCCAGGGAAACCTTTAGTTTTTTTTTGTTCCGCACTTTTACACCACTAGGGATTTCGCAACGATCGTCCCATCGGGAGAACGGATTTTTTGAAAAATCATCACTTGTCGCCGTGTTATGCGATTTTGGCGCATATTATGCATCTGACAGCAGGTTTGCTAGTTCCCATTTTACGCTTACCCGGTGTGCGAATGGGGTTCGCAGGGAAGCAATAAATTTGCACCGATCGTTTACATCAATTTCTACCGATGCAATTTTTATAAATTCCTAAGGTGGTGTTTTTTTCCTGCTCAGGTGTTTCTCTGCCGAATGCAACAAGATTACAATCCCATCGGATTACTGAAAGAGCATGAAACGAGAAGCTTGTTCTTTTATAGCGCTTTTAGAAGATCGCATGAAAGTATTGTGAAAGATGATTTACCTGTGAAGGTATATATTTAAAAATAGTTTTGAAAAAAGAACTCAACTAAACCACGAAATTAATCTTGAATTGAAACACATTCCCTAGATAACAGTAAGTAAAGAACAAAATTAACCCGATTCAGATTGAAAGTACACATTAAATAATTGAAACTAAAACACACTCATTACCAAAGCCAAAACAAACAGAAGATGCATGCGACGTGAAAAATGTCTCTAAACGAGATAATTGCACTTCTGAAGTGGATACACACTTCGAAATGTTTGTATAACAAATCAAGCAAGGGAAAGCATACATAAATTAACGTCCGACACTGTTTGTGTCTCAACGCGCTGCACGATTCGTTATTCTGCGCTACTTTTGATCTGTTATTCTGCGAAATCGATACGATGAAACAATAATACTCTTCCCATTAGCCAAGCAATTAAATGTGTTTTGCAAACATTTCCCTTCAACAGATATAAACCACCAGTTCCTCATACACTAGCGCTTAGTTCAAGATGTGTCTCCGAAGGGTGCAGTGCAGCGTTCAACGGTTTTTCCGACGCTTTATCGTATTTGAGGATGGAGCAGACTACTTCGGGCTGTACAAAACGCTTGCTACTATATCGGCCATCCACTACGACGCAACGTCCTGGTGTGATCGAACCGTCTGGATCATCTACCGGATGCTTCCGATTCTGGTCAATGTATCGTACTTCTACAAAGCCTACCGCCTAACTATACTCCCAGAAGATAATGGTTCGGCCGCCATCATCATAGCATCGGTGTGGGGTTTCACCGAGGGCACGCTTCGAATTGTAATCATCGAAATGCGGTACGGTGCGCTCGCCCGGATTATGATGTTCCTGAACGATCGCTCCTATCGGCGGCAGGATGCGTTGGTACGCTCCCAAAGAGCCACCCTGTTTACGGAAAACAATCGCATCCAGCTTACGCTCGTCGCAACGATGCTGATGGAAGCAATCTGGTTCATGAAGACGCAGCTCTTTAGCAGGGACGCCTTTATGTTGCTGATCGATGGGTTCGTGGTGGAGAACGTCGTCGTTCAGATCGTTTACGGACTGCTGTGCAACGTTTGGGGGATGATCTACGTTCTGTCGTTTGCTATTTTCTACATCATCATGAACACGTTCCAGCTAGAGATGAAGATATTGCTGGATGGGATGTGCAGCGTGGAATCGACCGTACTGGAACGGGTAAAACGTCAGATTGGTGGCTTTGAAGTATCCGGACATTCATCGACTTTATATCAGCAATCATTCTGGAGCATTCTACAGACGGAACTGAACAGTCACATCTCTCGACATGTCCAACTTCTCGAGTAAGTACTTGGTTGGTGATGTTTTTTTGCTGGATGTGTACCCTTTATGATCTTCTCCACAAAGCAATCTGAAGGAGTTTAGCTCGATCGTTGGTCCATTTTCGTTCGTCCAATTCTATGGTACGCTGGCACTGATCGCTGACTGTGCGTTCATTCTGTCGATGGAAGGGATGTCCTCGCACGGCATGATTTATTTGCTGTTTGTCACCGTGTTAGTGTTCCAGTCGTTCATCATTTGTCGCGGTATCGAGAAGATAAATGATCTGGTATGCTTTGGTTGTTCGAAATGATTTTATCAAGCTTTTACCCAATACACGTCTCGTTTTCTACCACTTGTAGCACGAAGCCATTGGCCATGCACAGTATGCAGGGTTTGATTGGCCCCAACTTCTGCGATACTCCGATCGCTTTCGCATCCAGTACAGAACGGTGCGCCATTCGCTGCTACTAGTTGTTGAACGCTCTCACATAAGATTCCAGTGTTCGTACGGTGGGCTAGGCGGTATTTCAATGGAACGATTCGCTCAACTGATGCAGAAAAGTTACTCGCTCTTGACGATTTTGCGTCAATTCGCCAAGTAAAAGTTTTTGAAATTCGGTGTACCACGCTCGGACGATGATATGAGCCACAAAGGCAGCGATAGAGAAATACACATAGCAGCACCAACCACCAGGCATTCGTCAAGTGCGATTCGCCGCCATATGCAAACTATCCCAGCGCAGAAACACTTCATGCATTAATTGCACGTTTCCGGCAGAAACACTCGGTAATATGGCTTGCTGAAACACAACGATAAATGAGAATAATTTAACATCTGTTTGCATAAATTCTAGCTGGCTTGCGGTGACGTTTTAAAGCACTTTATTGTGCATCAACATTGGACACCCATGGATGAATAATGGTCAAGCAACAGTTTGAAAAGTAATATCTAAAAAATACGATTTATCCTTATACTCTAGCAGCAGACAAAAATAAACACAAACACCCAAAGTCGATCGAATAAAAACCCTAAAATAAAAAATCACTTCACAAATACTTCCGTATGTTTCGGGTTGAAAAAAACTAGGTAAAAAAACCTCTTTCATGTTTGCGTAGCATGTGACGTTCAGGGCACCTCTCGCAACCAAAGGCAGATAATTTGATCAGTAAATAAATCCACCACCTCCGGTGGTTATTAGTTCAATCTTACACACCCAATCCAAGCGGATGATGCCCCCGACGGAATTCGGAACCGTGCTACCGGAGGCACCCGAAAGATGATTGATTACCATCAATTTGGAATCAATAGAGCGCGAGACGCAAGACTCTACCGGTCGGACGACTCTCCTGAACAGCTTTTGCTGCTACTGGTTCCACTACCACGACTCGCACTACGTTCGGGGTGGATAATTACCGACCCAAAAATTGGTTTCCAACAGCGTACACGATTGTGGTATGGTTGGGGGGATATTGCCGCACGGGAAACCTGATGTTCTATGTAACCGACGGGAGCTATAATTGAGATCTTGCACCAGGCGCATGACTTCGAAGCACTTTCCGCTTCTAATCGGATCACTTCATCTAATCGTTTCGGGTGGTAATTTGATTTTTCGGCAAGAAGCCTTCGGTGTAACAAGTGAAGTGTGAGGTATAGCCCGCACTCACAGCCGACTATACCTTCAGAACAAACGAACAAACTCATCTGATCCATGTCGAGAGACAGGACTCGGGAATCGGGACTAACCAATATTTCCCTACCACGTAGGGCTTTAATTACTTATAATAATTCTATTATCCTCACTGTACCGGTTAAGGCTCAGTGCTATCGGTTTGTATACTAACATTCTCCAGCTGCAACCACCGGCGAAGGTGTGACGGCCGCCACTAAATACGACGAACCGTAGTACAGACCGGCATCCATGAAGTTCCACATCGCGCTCACTTCCGCTGTTCCCGTAGGACGACAATGACAACAACACAAAACTCTCGGTATCGCACTTATCAGTATTATTACCACGCTCACTGCACAACCCGTTGCCCGGCTTCTCACGTATGATTCATGGTGCACTTTCAACCTTCGCGAGCGGTATTTGTGCTGCCCATAACGACACACCTACGGGCGACGCTGTTTTGTCGTGCAGAAAACGACATTCACACATAACTAAACATGGAGCAATAATAAACTCAACGTTTACACTGGATTAAACGAACTAGAATTCAAGCAAGACAAACTTTAACAAGAACTTCCCGCTGCTACTCCCGATTACATCGCCTAATGCACTGGTAATTTCTTATCCCAGTCGTAGCCGTGTACTGTATCGCGTCTCTTACAAACAGCCAGACAGACCTAAGCCTTACTAACACCCATGTGATAATTTCCCTGACCGATGAAGTAGCGACACACGGCATCCATGTAGGACCTAGTGCGACAGTGTGCGTGTGTTAGTCGTTATCAACAAACGGAACGAAAAAGCACTGCCGAATATGTTGTCGCCACTTGCGTACCCCGATCTAAGCAAGCAAACCGATAACAGATAAGTCGCTTCGTACGAAAGTAAACGTGCCAGTGTGAACAGGTGTCGATCGGTTCTATAACTATCACATCCACATGTTCAGATAACGAGCTAACGGACGACGCTTTAGACGATTGCAACTTGAAATTTTAATAGAAAATCCAATATTATTGGCGAATTCCCTTCACGAAGCCAAGTTAAAAATTTATTTTACAGCAATGTCACTTAATTCGTTTGCTTGCACAACTAACAGTTTGCAAAGTTAATGCTAGTGAAAATGTTAACAAACGTTTCAAATTATTTTGGAACATGAAGGAATACAGCCAACTTTTTCCGAGAATATAACGAATATTTTACCTATTAAATCAAAGACAGACGCTTGGGATATTGTGCTTTCATTACATTAAAAGAGAAAGATCTTTCAAAAGAAAGCCAATATAGTTGACCTCGAAGTGTCAGTCAACTAAAATGAAGAAGCTACCGACAATTGGAAGGTGCTGTCGTCTATTTGCACCTTAAGTTTACGGATGAGCATGGATGATGTTTGATTCGCGCGTACATACCATGGAACACTGATAAAGGAAATGTGGTACAGCGGTCTCACTCAAGCGCTGATAAAACTCTTCTATCGGTCAAACAAACAATGCTGGATCAGAGTGTGAGAGTGAGTGTGTATTAGGAGTGCTTGCAGAGGTGGTTTAACTGTTACTGATCAATAGTAGTGGTGTATGCAATTGCTATTGCATCGGCTGAAACATAGGAACACGAGGATCTTTAGGCGTCTAGTCAGAACTTCAAGTGCAATTTTCACTTCAAATAATGTACCATAGCTAATGATCATTTTTGAACTAGTTCTCAGAACCTCTCAATGGTGACAGCTTACATTAGAACCAAAATAAATTATAACCAATGGGCTCATTTCAGAAGCGATAAACTAGACCATCACCGTGCCTACATTCAAGCTCCGAAATTTATTGCCCCATGCCGGGCAGTTTAAACATCTTCCAATATCTCGCCTGCGGGCTAAACTTGATAGTCCATTGTCAGTCGTGCTCTGTCTCGGACGCTTTGATGACACATTTTTCTTCTCTTCTTCTTATCCCTAAATCAACCCCTAACCAAGATTTATGATAACACTCACGACCATCGGCAGTCATTGTAAGCGGTCCGACCGATTCCGCCCGAAAGGATTTTGCAACAAGAATAAATCATAGTTTCGCCACCGCGTAACGATGGACATTGCCATGCAGAAGTTTCCCGCCCAAGGCGCCGTACTTAAGCGCAAAGATGGACGGTTTTTGTCTGAAACGATTATGAACTGTTGCTAAACTGGATAGGGGTTGTTCAGGGCGAAAAATGGGGCGATACTTTAGATAAGCTGCGCGGTAAAGTACCGGTAAAATCAATCATTCCCAGGCCGCGGGAACGACAATACCGATTTGCTCCAGTCGGTACTGTCGAACAAAGTTAGGCACACTTTGTCGCTAAAGGAGGAACGTATTTGTGAGCAAGAACTAAACGTCCGCGTTAAAGACATACATAGAAAATTAAAGTTAAATGTTCAACTATAAAGCTAACCTCTTCGCTTCGCATGGTTGGGTGCGCGCAATATGTTTTAGATTTCTCTGCGAACGTTTTAAAAGGCAGGTTTTATTTCTCCTTCCGCGACACTAGCAAAATTATTAACTGATTTTTAAAACCTCTATCAAACTGTACTAGGAATTGGCAGTTCATTGCACTGACCTTACGAGTATCGTTTGGAATTTAGTGTTGCCATTCTAATGCATCCAAAGCTACATCAACAACGTAAATAACACCCATAGATCACACACGATGTATCTATTTGTCTTATTCCGGACTCGACGACCCAAAGCCTTCATGTGGAACGCCAACATCTGAATGGTACCTGGCAAATGATTTCCTTCTTATAATATGACAGAGAAGTGCTTTAGTATAAACGCAAATTCAACAGCATTAGCATATTATCTCGTGGTAAATATTGGGGATTTCTGTGATTCCCAACTCGCGCGGAGCATTTCGATCAAATTTGTCAAAAAAGTAAATGCAAATCAGGTATTGTTAAAAAAAAAATGCAACACCCATGAATAAATTAAGCAACCCAACGGCGTCAGAGCTACGTCATATGTGACGTAAATACTAAATTGCCGTCAAAAGTGACACACGGGCAGAACAGAACCAGAATCAGAGGAATGCCACACGTAACAGGGCACAAAGTGAAACTGGACCGTGCTGCATCATGACCGTCCGATCGGCGAACTGGAAAGTCATGCTCCTCTGCTCTCTGGAGCTGTGAATCTGTGTATAATTGGATTTATCGCTCATGCCAGCTCGGGTCGAAGACGTAGAATTGTAGGTTCGCTCCACTTTACCTCAAGGTCGTGGCTAGATATGGCCCGTTCCAGACGCAGTGCAGAATCGAAGATAGAACGGACGAAGTCGAAGAGGCAGACGTACGGAATTACTTGCAAATCCTGATCGGCTGGTTGTTCTGAGGCTCATTCAAGTCCAGAACCGTGGTTTGTACTGGGAAGGGGTAATTTACCCTTCTGTACGACAGTTACATCGCACAATGTAACACCAACGTGATTGTGTTCATCTCTTTAGTTCATCTTCTCTTTATATTCATTTTGATCTCTTCCCTTCCACTGTGTTACGGATGGTCAACAACCGGTTTCTGTGACGAAGATAGCACGCTTCGTGCGTGAGAAACAGTGATTCATATATATTGTAACGGTATTAGAGAAAACAAAAAATTAATTATCACATTTTTTCAGCCCAGTTTTAAACAGTACGTGAAAATATCATAAAATATTATAAATATACAATAAAAAATAAAATATTTATTTTCGAGGAATTTTAAATAGCATTAAATACTAGCCACATTTAACGATCCAACTATTTTTACAGAAAACCATGTTAAACAATAGCTATTAAACTATACACTAGATCATCCCAAAGACTTTACGTGCGTAGACACCCTGTGATCAGCAGTGTTGAAACGTATCTGCCAATGACCGTAACGCATTGAACCGAACTGAAGAAGGAGGGCGAACTGAGCAGCGTACCACATTCGCGATGCTCTGCCCATTGTCGCTCACCGATTCGAAACCTGTTGTTCTGAAGCCTCGCACCGCGATGAAAAAGCATTAGTGGCGGAGTGTTCATCCGTATCGATGACCATTCCGCGTGCGAGATCGTCCTGTCAGTTGCGAAAAAGCGACGTACCAACACGGACGTCTCGATTCGGAGTGCGAGCAACCGAGATAGTGCGAAGAAGATGGTGGGAACGGTCCTGAACGTAGTCATTACAGCGTTTGTGCTGCTTGAAGTTACTTCACAAACCGAAGCATACAAGACGAGGAAGGAGGTAACATTCAACTGGATACGAGACAGCCGGGACGTGAGCAGAAATCAAACGGTAAGAGTGCAAGTCTCGTATGTGACGTCAAGACAAAAAAAAACCCGAAGGAGTGTTCTTGAAATTTGTGTTGTGCTCTCTACAGGCCGTACTGCTCCAACGCGATGGCTACGAAGCGGATCGTCTGCAAGTGCTGACGGAGGACGGTTACCGGCTGACAGTGTACCGGATGCGGCCGAGAAAATCCCGCACCAATGGTGTAGTAGTGTTCCACCATGGGATTCGCCAGTCCAGCGATATGTGGATGTTTCTCGGACCGAAGCGATCGCTCGCCTACCAAGTGTATGAAGCCGGGTACGACGTGTGGTTCAGCAATTCCCGTGCATCCCGCGAATCGGACGGACATGAACGTCTGGATCGGGACAGCGATCACTACTGGGACTTTAGCTTCCACGAGATTGGCACGCGGGACCTTGCTGCCGTCATCGACTACGTCCTGGAAGTGACTTCCCGACCGACGCTGCACTTTGTCGGATATTCCGAGGCAGGGTCGGCGATGCTAGCGCTGCTTTCGGAGCTACCGGACTACAACGGCAAGCTGGCGAGCGTTGAGTTGATGGCACCGCCCGCCTTCATGCAGTACGGTCAGTTCTCGTGGATCGCCCGGATGGTTCAACCGATCAGGGCCCTCTTCCCCTGGAGTGTGTACTACGCGCGGGACGCCCTACCAACGCAGATCTGTACCATCTTCCACAGCGAGTGCTGCATGCTGTTCGGTCAGATGAACGACCGGGGCAACGGAGGGGTTGGTACCGGTGGTCGACCCGGTTGCTTCGATCTCGAGGACGTCTCGCTGAAACAGCTCGAGCACTACCGGCAGATAATCGCGAGTGGACGCTTCCAGCAGTTCGACTACGGGTACGCGGTCAACCTGCACCGGTACAAGCGCGATCCACCGCCGGACTACTGCCTGTGGGATGTGACCGCCCGGATCGGGCTGCACTACAGCAACAAAGACCGTACGGTCGACTATCGGGGCGTCGAGCAGCTAGCCCGGAAGCTCCCGAAGGTGGCCGACCTGCAGAAGACACTCTACAAAGGCTTCACCCACCGGGATTTCTACCGAAACCCGAAAGTGCAAACGTCGGTCTACCCGAACATCCTGAAAGCGATCAAACGCCAGTCGGTGTTACAATAAATGCTTTACTTCTTTGGCTCCCTAACATCTGCGGGTAGATTTGTGTTTTAGGTTCTAAGATTTTCTTCCAAAATATCGCCGTTTGCACGTTGTGGTATTTTAAAACGAGCTTACATCACAACCGGTTTTGCGCTGGTGCTAGCCTAAAGCGATGCGTATGAAATGTAAAGCAGATAATTTATTCTCCCAAGCACGTGTTCGCTGCTGATCATCTTCACACAAGCCGGCTTCCGCTTCAAGCACCAGCCGCGCGCGTGCTCTTGTAAACTTGGCTACGTTGTAAGAAATGAGCCGACTTCGTCTACCGGGGTGTGTTCCCGCGCAACGCCATCCTCTTTCAAGGTTACCGTCGTTGAGCGAGTTTTCGAAAATCGAAGCAAAGCAAAACATCTAACCCAACAACGTGCGGATTTCAACGGGGTGGTGGATGATCGAGCACTCGACGCGAAGAAATGATTGTCCACGACCTACAACAAACACCTTCCTCTTCGGCCACGGCCAAGTACACACTCAAAATCGGGCGCACCGCTCCGTTCGGTTTTTGGCAATATATCTCTTTCATTTATTGACCCGGCGCGCGCACACGGCCGGTATATGCAGTTTTACCACCCCGTCAACTACCGCCGAAAGTGAGTGAGTGCCGGACGGTGAAGAGTGTACGCGCGTGCTGTGACGCGTACGCGAAGGTCTGCTGATTGAAACAGGCTTGGCGGTGTTGAAGATGTGCAGCGGCAGTGAAGAACCTCACGAACCGCCCGAGGTCCAGAGGGGTCGCCGCGGTTGTTGTTCACCGGTGTTTGGTGCGGTAATTGACAGCAGTCGGACTTGGATCGAAGGCTTCGAAAGCTCTTTTATGAGCCAAAATTATCAAGACCTTGAAACCCTGCAACGCGGCTTAATAGATCACTAATAAAACCAACATAAACAGTGCTCCAAGAGACTGTGTCGGTTTGAAGTTTAGCCTCGCTAGATGACGCTGTTGTAGTTTAATTGACGTTCGAGTATTTGAGGAAGCAGGCCGAAGACCATATTTTTTTTCCCTAATTTAACAAAAGTATCTGACCAGTAAGCGTTATCATGTTTGATTTGACTGCTAACAAAATTCTCATAATGAATTTTCTTAATGACATAATTCATATCGACAATCACAGTTATTTTATCTGAATGTTCAAAAATTGTAAATTAATGTAATATTCGCGAAGACGCCCCATAGCGATTCCGACATTCGAAGCATTCCCCTCGTACTATCTTTAAGATAAGCTGCAGGCAACAAGCTACCGGACGCAAGTCTTAATCTGGTTTAATTCGGTTATCTGTTTCTTTTTGCGATTTTTCTTTATCACCCCCGAACAAAAACCAGAAACCATGGATCGAGACCATGTGGCCCTATTTACTTCCTCTCGTCGGAAGGTAAGCTCACCAGCTCTCTCTCTCTCTTCCTCTCACTTGCTGTAGCGTTCTTTTTAAAATGATTATCTTAATCCTGTGAAGCAACAGTAACTCGAACTGCCATGGTATTTTGCTAACTGGGACAAATACAAAAAGAACACTCGCCTCGCTGAGGGGGAGACAGGAAATTAATATGAAAAATCAACTTCATCCCCACCGCTTTCCAAGACATTCAGTGTCCGAGAAACCTGACTCCTTTGAGAAACTTGCTCGTAAGTTGCGCACATAGTAGAGCGAAAGTGCCCGAACAGTGGGAAGAAAGAGAAAGTTTTGAATAGGCACTACCAGACCATTTCCATGTTTTACCATCTTCCCGACATGATCTTCCCCTCCCGGCTTTGCTGGATGATGTCCTGAAGTTTCTGCCTGACTTATTGGCTCACAGTGACAATTGTGCCTTCTCCATGCCCGGAACCGCACGGGTGGAGCGGTTGGTAACACTTTTCAAAACCGCCTCTCAACAGGACGAGCGAAGAAAGTTCCTTCGGGCGTGCTTTTGTTGCTGTCGGCACGTGAATAGCGTAAGTACGGTCGTTCCGGGAAGGATGGTGCCCTTTTTCTTTGGTGGTTTGTAATCACAAGTGAAACGACGAACTAAAAAAATATCTCAACAAGTACAAATTCCACTACGCCATGGATTACAGAACACAGCCCATGTCCATGTCCGCTCAGGGCAGGTCGACAATATGCCTCACTCGCGCGTTCGTTAAAGTTTATTCTCTGGATTTCGCTTTCTGTGCTACGCTGTGTACCGTCATAAAAAAATACTCCCACTTTTGAGCTGCACTGATGAAATTAAGAGCTTTTAATTATGAAAATCTTTCCAGATGGAAGAAATTTTAATGTGGAAACTCGGTACGCGTGGAAAATTCTACCGTGCTTCGTTATTCACAATTCCTATCACAGCATTGTAAAGGCTTCGTACGACAAAAGAATTATCGGTGGGTAGAGAAAAAACATGAAAATATCTTCTCCCACGCTTTAAATTGAATTGTCAGCACATAACAAATACAACGGAATTGCCTATCAAAGAAAATGTGTTGCTAAAACACTTCCGAAGAAAATGGGATGGGTCGAACATCGCAACGTGATGTTACAATGCAAACGATCTGTCAAAATATTTCAATCAAATTCCATCCAATTGAACCCTATGTTGAAGGCTCATTGGTGTGTTCGCTTATTCGGGCCTTTCGACACATAAAAAATCAAATGTGAAGCATTTATATCCAGAGGGTGTAGGTTAGAAATCGGGCCAAATAAATAAAATTGATGAGCGATTTTCGTTTCTCAGAAGGACGAAATTTTTACCCTTTTTCCTATTCATAAAAATCTGTTTTTTTTTTGGGTAACATTAAAATCCTTGTCAAATTATTGTCAAATTTAAACACCAACTAGTGCTGAGTGTGGAACTGCATTTCGATTGTTTTATCTGGAACGGCCACTGAGGCGATTTCGGTGGTTATGGAAACTCGCCCCCGTACTAAAAAGCCCATGTTCCTAAAAGGCGCAGCCAATCATCTCTCACAACCCACGTCACAAATTGGAAGCTGCTAAAGACAACTCGCTGTCGATGGGGCCGGAAATTTGTCAACGCCAAAGGATCGAAGAAAGCTTTTGAATGTCGTCTTTTCATGCGGATGACATTTTGTTTCGCTTCACCGCCATCATTTGACTTTCCTAGGAACCATATCGGCGGCCAGGCTCTACTATGCGACACACCACAATGGACGGGTGCGTTGTTACATCATCGTCGCTGCACAGGGCGGACTGATGCAATTTCCGGCCCTGCCCAGCACGTGACATCGGGGTGACGGTGACACCGAAAAGGCAGACGAGACCACCACCATCGCAGTCATCATCATCTTCGTGACTGACGCAAAATGAACCAGGCCGTTGTTTTAGCAGAAACGGCGGCCCTAAGCGAACGTCCAGGTGATGCGGCAAAAACCGCATCGGCTCCGCCGCCGACGTGGAGCACATTTCTGACACCTCTTTACTGTCGTTTATCTCCCGGTTATGATGATGAAATTTTGGAACGACACCTAGCATGATTAGTTTTTAGAGCGAAGGGTCATCAAACATAGACGGTATCTTTTTCGTCATAAAACGAAAGCATATTATGCACTCGGGCAGTTTGACACGAACCATGTGAACCAGCCATGCTTTCACACTTTTCGTTCCTCGGAGCTCTTTTCGTTCAGCTCCGAAAACATCCGCAGCACAATTCAAAGTCAATTACACTGAAACATATTGATTGCAAAAGGTTAATTCCTCGTTACAACGCGCACTGCGTATAAACACTTCATTTCGCAAAACGCTCTGCGGCAAACCCGGGTGTCGGCTTTTACTGTCCAATACGGAATCAAGCCGATACGTTTTGTCGTGGAAAGTTTCGATCCTATGGGAAAGGTTAGCTCACGGCAGCTGTGCCCTCTCGTAATTAAGAATTTAAATGAGATTTCTAAACGATTGTCAGCCACGTCAGTCAAACGACGTCAATGGGCTTGGTAGTTGCGAAAAGAACAAAATTACTCGGAAAAAAATAAGGAAATAGAAGCAAAAGATACACAAACATAATGAAAAAGGATTTTAGAGATTCACAGCTAATATTTACCTTGAACATAAATGCTTTGTTCTGTTAAAATAAATATGTTCCATTGACTCATAACCACAAACAGATAGTCACAAAAATTTAACATAAATTAATTCAGTTTCGTTAAACACAAATTTTCTGACAATTTGATATAAAAACTTCTATTACAATCAGTTGTAACGCAAGAATTTAACGGATAATTTTTTTATACGTAAAAAAAGTTTTGTTCCATATATATCTCAGCCAACACATCGATTTCTGGAGTACCCGGACATGCAAAAAAGAAAAAATCTACGCATGAACTTTCAGTGCGACTGCCCCTAAAGAAACCCTGAACCGTCACGTCACCCATGCAAAGCCATCCACAGGACGGATGGTGCCAGCCTCCTGCACTGGTGAACATTTGTTAAGTGTCATCTTTTTCGGGGCCAATTACTTCGTGTAGCAATTTGTAACCGTCCATCACACGGCGGTGGTGGTGGCTGGCGGTGTTCAAACACAGCTTCACATCCTTGCTGTCAATCCTCCCGTACGGAAGCAGTACCATCGTCGCACAGCTGTTGAACCTAATATTGCCGGCCCGAAACCCCCCACCCATCCGACCCCTAATACGCAAAAAGGCATCACACATCGCACAGGCAGTGCACTCGACCGAGATAAGGATCGGAAAACACTGAAGCCAAACGTGCCAGCAACGTCGGCAGCAACCAGCAACAGGGGAGTACCGACAACGGCGACAAATTAAACACTTCCCCGGCGCAGCTGCCAGTCGAACAAACCGGAAATTTGCTGGAATTTACGCCAGCGCGCGCCCCCATTCCCCGAAAGGACAAATATATGCAGGATTTTATTACGTCGGGAGGATGTGTGGGTTAACCACGTAGACGCTCCCAGCGCCAACAGGTACCAAGAGCCGGCCCATGGGAAATGCACAATGGTCGTCCGTGTACTCGGGTGGTACGAACAGATTAACAAAAAAAAACCTCGCTCATGTGCGACAAAAGCAGCAATTTTCTAATCACTCAAACAGTGCCCCGCCTTTTCGCAACGTTGCTGACCCGCGTCGAATCGATCGTTATCGGGTGTAACACGGCCTAGTGATGCATGCTGACCACCATCATCAACGTCCAGGTGTATTGATATATGCAAATGGATTAACTCATGCGTAAATTTCGATCGCACCGAGTTGGAAACCTGCCGTATCGCGAAATTGCATCCATCGGTCGGGTCGACGGTTCAACTTGATTGATGAAATACTTTAATGAAAAGCGAAGTTTCATGGAAATTTCACTGGTTCGTGGGATAATTGGAATAGCTATTTTATCGAAAACAATAAATCAATTTCGCTGAATAGAGTGGTGCGCAATTTTTCATGAGAATACGCTTTGCCTATTTCCTGTTGGCAAGAAGAGTCACAAGCACACTATACATATGATAGGTATAAGGAACCGGTTGAGAAAAGATTTGAAAACCCACGAGACAAACTTTATATGCCAATATAAACATTGCAGTTTCCATGATAGCCAAACGAATACGTTGAGGGGAAGAACCATTTAGATATTGTTAATATACAAGTGATTTGTTGTGGAAATAATTGCGAAAAGCTTCTACAGGAAATACTAAATCCTGTTTAAACACGTTATAATAAAAGAACGTGTTCCATTGTGGAAAGAGAGACAGAAAATTTTGACGTTCCAACGTTCGGTCCATAGAATACCTCAACAACCCTTGCGCATTGTGTAGAGGTAGAGCAACACTGCAATTTATAACGATCTCGTTCCTGCCCCTGTTCGAAACACCCTAGCCGCGAAAAATTTACACACAGCTGATTACTATTTCATAATTAATTAGGCGTGTGCACGGCCGCGGCAGTGGTTGTTCGTTTACGAAACGTAACACCGAATTACCTGGATTACGAATTTGCTCCAGATATATGAATACTCCAAATATGAACGGTGGGAGTGGGTGGTTTAATTTTCATTTTGCGTGACCGACAGTTGAGTTGGCGAATAAACGAGCCGACTCTGTGTAAACTTACAACATATATTTTCGAACCTGTTCAATCCACGTTTGAACGATGTAGACCGGATCGTTATGCTACCGTGTAAAAGTGAGCAAAGGAGGGTTTATTATTACACGTAATGCTTTTAGAAGGATTTAAATTTTTAAGTCTCCGGTTTTCGTGGGCATCATAAAAATAGCCTGCTTTTATGTAAATTGCAAAACGGAAATTTTGTTTTAACTACACTTTCTAATCGGAGTATTATTTCACTTGCTGCACATTTATTTATGGCCTTTGCTACAATTCAAATCCAAGTTCCAAACCCGCAACAGCAACAACAAAAACTACCGAAAGCCAAAATCATTAATGAGCGCTGTTCCACTTCCGAAAAAACCGGTTCGATAGCGGTGGAAAAAAGCTCCTCACTTTCCTTATTCATTGATGCACTCCACAATTCACGGTAACCACATTTTTCAGCGCCCTCCATTCGAGCCGGTTTGAAGGGCTTGTTTTAAACTTCTTGCTGCTTCTCATCTCGCCCAGACCCCGTCCGTGGACCACGCGGGCAAACCATCAGCCGCACCAAAAACGCACCACACTGTTTGGGTGGGGAGAAAAAAAACACCGAACCTAAAAAAATACTTCGAAGGTACGTTTTTAATGGGAAAAGTTTTTCGACTGCTGCCTGAACAAGTAGCCGGCCCCCGCCCCGTAACACTCTGGAGTGGTTGATATTTTACATTTACCGCCATCGACCACCGACGACCGCCTGTATCAGTTTTCATTACGGATTTTAAGTGAACAGTACACTTTTTTACATCGTTCAACTTTTGGAAAGAAGGGGAAAAAACCTGCAAACGCTGTTAACTAGGGCACGAGCCGTGTTGAACATGGAGACGGGTGGGAACTTCAAAATCGAGAGGTGTGTTAAATGAATGGAATACCTGGAACCGGGTGACGCAAATCTGATGTCTGAATGTTAGAGCAAAATCGCACTAGCTTCCGATGAATCCGATAGTAAAGAACACGCATATGACCACAGTAAAACGAGCGCAAGGAAAACACCTTCCTCACAGGAAATGCGTGCAATAACCACATGCAATAACGCACTACACCCACCTCGTTCGGTCGATTTTCCTCGACATGGAGTGTACTTTAAAAATCAAAACCTTAAACCAACCGGTCGTTGAGCGGCGGGCGTAAGCATTACCCGTCTCCACAGCCCGGCATGGAAAAGCTCTCGTGTTTTTTCCGGACCGATATATTTGCAAACACAATGTGTTGTGTTGTTGTGTGCGAGGAGTTTGTGTTATTGGACCATAAATTGACGCCAAGTAATGGCTACCGAGAGTTACACACATAAACGGTAACGGCTCGAGAAGGCGAGGTCAGTCGTGAGTGGGATGCGGGTCGTACGAACCAGACGGCTTGTGTGGCTTTTTGTCGATGAAGCAGAAAAGAAAAATACTTTAACGATCGAACGCTTTTAATGAGCATACAAAAAAATCCATACGGTTCGCCTGTTGTCGAACTCCTGCCGCTCGCTTTGAGTTGAGTGTATGGAAAGATAAAGCAAGATTGATAGATAAGAGAATTGGGCAGGGTTGCAGCCGGAATCGAAAAAAAAGCGGCCATGCTGAGTTAATTTATGTGCTCCAGTGTGTCGAAAGTGCGACAGGAAAATAGAGGTTGAATGATGTTGTCACGTTTCGAGTGGTACGGCAAAATAGCACCACAAACACACACGTATCCGTCAGGAAACTCTTCAAGTCGATGTCCTCCAGTCGCTGTGGGCGATCTTCAGGACTGTCACCCTATATCGACTACATCAAGCTACCGAGCGCTACCCTCTGCCGCTTTGTTCATTATCCTTGGAAGGATATACTTAGCTCAACAAGCGTTTTGCAATAACACAAGCAGCCTCCCAACGGGCGGGAGATGGAGCGAGGGCACCGTCTCCTGAGTGTCTTGCCCGAACGAATCCGCTGTCCGAAGTGCTGCTGAGCAACGCAACGCAGCTACACATCCTTCATCACACACTGCCAGCCGTCGACGCCATGACGCCAATCGAACTTGACTTAATGAAATTGAATATAATTACACTCGAAAGCTACTCCAGCGGGCCCCCGTTGGGGTTGCCACCCGCTTAGGTTTGATTGATCCCCTGAAGAGAAGGGACGGAGTCAACTTTCGCCAGCGATGGAAAACTCCCATCATCTTCATCAGAATGCGACGCTAAAGGCGAACCGCAAACACATACTGCGAATGAGCGGTTCTTCTCCCGACAAACATAGCGATAATGTTTTGATAGATGAATAGTGTTCTTTTCGGTGTGATGGGAGAGTTCCTCCGCTTTTTGTCCACTGACTCTAATCCTATTAAGGAGTCTATCCTGCTATGTGACGCTGCGATAAATTGATAAGCCAGTGTTTCTTCACATTAGATACGAATGCTTTAATAGAACCCTTCTTTTGGGGAAACTTAAATATTTACCAAGATCACTTCACAACGCAGCAGGTTCGAAATAGAATTTTGTATTATTTTCACCAGCCTTTGATATGAGCAAGTCTTCAAAAAAAATCAACCTTAAAGCTTAAAGTTACGTCACAAAAATGTTAAGCTACTTCAAGCAATAGAACACATTTGATCAAAACTTTAAATTTTTCCCAACGGATTGAGTTGTATGACGCAAAAAAAAGAATATGAAGTTAAATTAATGAGCAAGGAAACGTCAGGTGCACGGCTATGTAAACTACGAAAAGCCATGCGCCCGGTGGAAAAATCAATCAACCGGATGCAATCCAGATGGTGCAAATTAACGCAATTTGAACGTCATTAGAGAAGCGAAGATCGCTTGGATGCTTCTGTTCGCTTGCACGGATTCCTTCCTCCGATTATCGATCGGGCGATGGTGACGGTAGCGTAATTAAAATAAATTCCCACCGATTGGAAGCGGCGAGCGGCAAGCTTGGTGCTTCAAGTGAACTTGAATTACTTGTGGTAGTTGAATTGCTTCTCCGGCAAGGAGGTATAAAGAAGCAAGCATAAAAAAATTACACTCCAACAAAGATAATGCGAAATAAAAACCCCACCATTATCAGCTTCCAGCACAAATATGGCTCTCTAGGCAAAAGCAGCACCACCAGCACCAGCTACGATGGGTCAGTTTGGACCGGTACACGTTTCCTGTTTCCACTTGGCCAAAGAAACACTTCACTCAACGAGTTGGCCTGTTAATGAGCAATCAAATTAACAAAACCTCACCGCAGCCCACAACAACCGTCCAAAGCCCCAATGTTTTGACTACCTTTCGCTTCGTCGCACCTCTGCCCAGGGTCTTCCGCTTCCTTTTCTCGCCCGTACCCGTCCTCAACTCAGTGACCGGATATAATAATATCAATTCCTCACTTCATCTTTCGAACGACCAGCATCCTCGCTGCTAGCGGGTGGAAACGACTCGCTACAAATGTCCAACCGTTTTCCGGTTCCGGTTCCGGGGTGGCAAACGAACAATCGAATCTCGTCCGATCGGCTATGAAGGGTGGCGAGGTCGCCCGTACCCGTCCTCAACTCAGTGACCGGATATAATAATATCAATTCCTCACTTCATCTTTCGAACGACCAGCATCCTCGCTGCTAGCGGGTGGAAACGACTCGCTACAAATGTCCAACCGTTTTCCGGTTCCGGTTCCGGGGTGGCAAACGAACAATCGAATCTCGTCCGATCGGCTATGAAGGGTGGCGAGGAGAGAGTGGGGGAAGAGAATGGTAGGTGGCTGCATTTACATAAGGCAAGCGAAAATGGGTTTCTCTTTCACGAACCTTTCCACTCGCAGGGAAACTGGTAAAACTGAAAATGGAAGGTACCTATGCGGACACTCTCTCGTCCCAACAACTTCCTTTCCATTGTCGATGCTTTCAGTGAGGATTTCGGTAAATCGCAAAATCAACATTGAAATATGTTGAAACGTGAAAAAGTCACATCAACCGTTTTGAACACTTTGAATTTCATTTAAATAACGAGCGCTAATTTTACCGGCGTTCACGCGTTTGATGACATTTTAATCTTACTTGGTGGGAAAACAACCTCATCACAATGGAAATTTTAGCGTACCTGAAACGAGAAGGATAAAAATTTGATTCTAACAATATTTGCGAACAACAAGAAAATGTTGCTATCATTATTTTGATTAGCGCAAAAAGTTATATACCTTTGAAGTCAACTTATCTGATTATTATTATCATCTATCATTCAATATTTACGCCAAATCGGTATATTTGATGATCTGATGTACTTTCCGACCCATTGCTTCAACGGTAACTAATCATCATTTTGCGCTATGAAAATGGAATCTTAAACAAAACACCAGTAGAAGACAACGCCAAATTCGAACCCTCGCCTCGCTCTCGTTTCTTGGCGAATAATTTATTACCTTCGCGTGTACGATTTATTTACTGTTCCACCCATCGGAGCAATTTTTCTAAAAGGTGTTTCTGCCGGTACATTGCTCCCCCCGACGTGTTCGTTCGAAGAGCTAATGCCCTGCTTTTTCTTCCCGAACGCCGACACCGGCCAGCGTAGCGCCAGGTAGGTTTATTGTTATTACTGTTTTTGCAATCGATCTTTATCACCCTGGTTTGCTGCAAAAAGCTAGGAACGAAGGCTCTATATCGTACGTAATATCCTGCCCAACCGTTCGCTCTGTTGGTCGTACCCGTTTTGCTGCTCGCGACACTGACTGACCACACACGAAGAAAACTGAACGAGCGAAAAACTTGCACCAGACGGTGGCAGTAAGGTGCGAAAGTAAATGAAAATTCATCACAACCCATTCCGCGGGCGGAGAACATAAAGCCCCCGGCCGGACAATGTGCGCATCATCACACCGTCCTTTCGGCAGAAAGTAAATGCATAAAGCCGGTGCAACGTACCGACGTGCGCTTTATCGGGGGAAGATGTGTGTCCAATGATGGAGTGTTTATATTTGCTCGCAAATGCGGACGAGGAAATAAATCTGTCGTTGCACTTTGGAGACAAATTCGTAGGTAAACAAAGCCCCAAACCCACTCCGGAATGATCGCGATAAATTCAAGCGGAGGCATTAGCGAACAGAGTGGCAAATGAAAATTTGCATACAGTCGGTGCGGAAACGAAACGGACTCCAGCAAGAACCATCAACGAAAAATGGGGAAAGCGCAATAAAACTACCTCTAAAACCCCATCAACAAAATTAATCGTCTTGAAATTGACTTCAGCGCACGGTGCGAAGAGGAAAAACGAAAACCGCTTTTCGATTCGCCATTCTTTCAAATCACCCGGTGGGTGGGTAGAACTTTACGCGCTAGCGATTGGCTGCGGATGGAAAACTGGGCGCCTCCACCCATTGTAAAGGATTCTTTTACCATATTTGTTTTGAAAGGATAAAACAAAAATACTCAATAAAACGCAGCAAAAACTGTACCCCCTATTTTTGCACCATTTTTCTTTATTATACCTCTTTCTAAAGCTTTTCTATAAAAACTGCAAAGAGTTTGAACCGGAATGGTGTTTACGAGGATTTAATAAAAAGCTTCAGTGAAAACCACATCCACCCACCACGAGACCACGCCGAGGAATTGGGTCGTGGAATTTTTATTTTTTCATTTCAACTGAGTAAAGGTGATCTTCTTTAGGTTACCGTGGATGGTACAATAGCACAATAACAAAGTGAAAATAACGAACTAGCTTTTATAACAAACCATGCATCCTCTGTGTACGTGTTAGGTACATGTAATGTGAGTTTTGTTTACTTATTTTGTTTGTTTTTTTTTTGAGTTTCAATCGGTTCTGCATCCTACGCTACGGTGCAGAGCGTGATACGAGAAATTTGATCCACTTTTCATCGTATTAGATACTCCGGTGGACCATCGGATGACGACATTCGCGTTTACAAGCGCTCCAACCCGGTGCGAGAGGTCGTTTCTTCTAGTTATTATTCACCACATTCGCAAACGACGGCGACTGGACGACGTCCAAGCTTACGAACGAGAGACACCTAGGCGCTCACGCAAGAACATGAGAACACGCAGGTCGACCAGGCGGTGCAAAAAAATACCATAAATCAGCGTGCAATTGCGAGATGAATTCAAGTCGTCTCCTTTTTCTTCGCCGGTGTCACGCGATCATTGTCGCAACTGGACGCGCGGCTCGGTGGAACTAGCAGCAGCACCAGATGAGACTTTACGCGAAAATATACACCTTCACGTAACCACAATCACATTTCGCAGCTTCAACGACACTGGCTGCTAAAAACGGGATGGTTTTTTTTTTGCACATGCAGACCACGAAGTATAAAAGTAAATAAAGCACCGAGGATAGCAACAATAGAACAAGGCGGTGTGTCGGTGAAGGAGATGGAGAAGCGGTAGAGGTGTGGACACGTGCCAAAAACACACACACAATATCTCGGTCTCAGCGCACGAACACAACAATTTTCACCTCGCCTCACTACCCCCCTTTTTTCCCTGCCCCATAACATGTCAGTCAAGCTCGGATGCGAATAAGGCATAAGGATGGGTGGGTAAAGGATCGGAAATAAATTACATTTTACTCTTAGTGGGACACGCGTCATCGCGGTGAACATTGCCCTATCCGGTGGCATTGAAAGCACGGCCGATTTTATTACCTACCTAGTTGCGATCGGTATTGGATGTTATATAACACTGTTTTTATTTTCAAAAATACACCAAAATGCATGTTCAATGACATGAAGAATTTAAAACAAAAAGATATTATCAATATTTTGTTGTTGCATACTTTCGGGAATATAACAATAAAATTACATACTTGCATACTTGCATACTTGCTGGCGTAAATGTACTATACTCGCCTGAAAGTTATACAATTTGCATCATTTTTTTAATTATATTTTGATAATGAAAACATTAATAAAAATATAAAGAAAATTGTTGTGTAGACAATAAAAAATCTAAGATGTTGTACTATAAAATAGTACAGCTTGGTATGCCTTGAGGTGTTTAAATTCAAGCCACTGTATCAGACTGTGCCTATGAGCAAAAACTATTAAAGTAAACATAAACCATTTCCATTGGATACAAGAAAAAAAATGCACAAGAGACCAGCATATAGGAGACCAAGCCCGGGTAAACATAAAACCATCGGAAAAACCCATCAATTATGTTGTGCCCGCACAAGACGGTAGAAGTAAGACACTTTGCACGCGGCTGGCTGCTGTCGCTTTTGTGTTTGCCTATGCGTCACAGAGGCACGACCAGCTCGGCGCGGTCTCTGCCGGACCCGCACCGTTGATTTAATACTGATGAAGAGCCGCTCTGGCCGGGGGCCACACGAGACGTACACAGGAGAACGCGGAGCGAACTTTCCCTCCGAGCGAACGCGATCACAAGCGCGACCGCAACCGAGCGCGGGTGGAAAATTGATGGCGATGTGCAAGACGATTCCTTTCCGGCGCGCTTTTCTTCCACTGTCCCCGTCTGAAACACTATCCACCCGAAGGACCCGTATTTATGAAGCTATTTCAGTGCGGATGAAAAATGTTCGATGCGCGGGCGCCAAACGGCATCTTAATACGGGAGCAGTAATTTAATGATGAACTTTTTTCATCCATCCGCCCTCCGGTCGTCCGACGGGGTTGTAATTTTTCTAATATTTCTGAGGTAAAAAAGGACAAAAAAAACTCGCCTCACTACACCCAGCTGATTAGTGCGCCGAAGTGAATTATTGGTTTTCCACGTACGAATTATTACGGTCCAAGTAAAACAAAATCGGTCTGATTGGGTCCTGAGTCTCGGGGAATGATAAGCCGTCGGCAATGCCAAACGGCTATCGGTATGTTATATTTTTTGGTTCGCCACTGAGCGAATGCTGCTGGTGTACTACTGTATGGAGTTCATTTTTTGCTACTTCTGGGAGAGGAAGAAAAAGGGAACCAACAACACCACGCCCTATCGTTACGCGGTGCGAGATTCGGGGAAGATATCGATGAGCGATCACGGGCAGAGCGTGATAAAATTATGCTTCGTAATAATTAATGGTCAATTGATATTAATCAAACTCGTAGGTCAGGCATATTTTTCACTGGCGCTGCGGTACGGTATGGGAGCAACTTCCAGCACAACGAACGACGGCGTAGGTAAGCGATCGGTTATGATTAATGTCATTATGAAATTTCCAGCATGATGCAGAAAGTTTTATTAAATTTGCTTCGATTAAAATTTTATCACAGTGCAAAACGCCACAGCATTAAATAAAGAGAGCTTTAAATCGTGAAATTTACCATGATAAATGTTTTCAGGCGAATGAAAGAGAACGCGACACGTGCAAAAAAAACTCAGAAGGCATTTTGGATAACAAAAATGCGCATATCATTAATGATTCATACAATGATCCATTTTCTTCTTAAATTCATTTTTCATATTTTAATATTATTTTTATTAATACTACCAGATCTGTACATGTTTTCAACAAGTAAAAGTATCCTGCTGAAATGTCCTATTTTTTACAAGAAAAAACGCGATAATCCTGAAAATTTTCTGCGTGGAACCAGTACGTACGTACTACCCACCCCTCCCGCAGCATAATCGCTCCGGAGTGAAATAAATAATACTTTATTGTAATTTTCGAGACGTTTCCGCAGCTTACACGACATGATTTACATTCTTTATGGTCTAGCAAATCATTATGACTACCTTCCATTGCGCACAGCGCTTCGTACCGACAAATATTGGTATTAGCGCGAGTATGGCCATGGAGGAAAATGGCAAGCCAGCCACAAAAAAAAACAAATTCTCTTTCTTTTCGACACTCACACACCTAAACAAAAAACATTACGTGTCACCCGAACGTCAACGAACGGTTTAATCGCAGAGAATTTATAAACTTTTCTGACAGTGCTGTAGGCTTTTTTTCGGACATTTACTTCAAAATTACTGTTCGTTTACTCATTTTTATCGAACGAATGAACCAAGTGCCGGTCGGGAAAACAAAGCAACGTTTCTGCTTCGTTTCCTCAAGACGACGGCAAACCGAATATACAACAGCGTGTTTCTGCTAGCTGCGCGTGGGTGTCGAAAGCGATAGGACCTTTTTCTTCTGTGGATGCTTACGAGAAAATGGGCCTCTTCTTGCCGAAGGCGGACTATTCTATTTTCTTTGGAGGATGCCGGCCCGACCGCGATTGACCTGCGTCCCGTGGCTTACGTCCTTCCGTACGAAACAACACATTCTCATATTTCAAAGCAGCTAAACTTCTGGCCTACGTGAATGGATGACGAATGATTCATCTTCCTTTAATGATGTTTTTTTTTTACTCTCCTCCTTCAGACAAATATCCATCGGAAATGACCTTGAAGAGGCGTAAACATCTCTTGCCGAAAAAAAAGTACCTACAAAACGCGACATAACCGAGCGAAGCAACCGACGCCTACCATCGTGTCTACTGAGGGCTAAAATTTAGATCAAATTTCCCATGTTTATGTGGCAACGACCATGAACATGACCATATCACCGGGGCGAGCTAGAATCAAACGAACCGGAGCCGAAAGTATAGCTAACAATTTTCTCTTATGGAAGCAGAATTTCACCCCAGGAACAAAAAAAATCACGAGCTTCCCACACACATACACACGCAAAACCGGAACGCATACATTTATATGTAAGAACAAAAAAAGCAACAAAAATAAGCCCACGAGCTTGAAATGGCACAAACGTACCGGCAAGACCTCTAGAAAAGCGAAAACCGATAAATGGGGCTTCGCTGAAGTAAGAAAAGAAACGTGTAAGGACTTCTTTTGCGCACCCCACCACTTCTGCGAAGCGAAATTGACTGTAACGAATAAGAATGTCTCGTGTTACTTGCCCCCTTTCCTCTCCCAGCGGATCGTGCGATACATTTTCACTTCAAAACTTCGAAAAAAAAACAACCGGATCGAGGCAAAAAAAACAACGGCAGCACAGGAAACAAATACCATCAATAAAATTTGAATATTTCCCGCCCCGCGAAAGCTACCGGAATTAAGATGTGTGTTTGCCGAGATTGAGCTCACAAGTAGTGCCTCACGCGTGTGTGTGTGTGTTTGTGTATCGTCGCGTGCACGAAATGCGAAGGAAAAATACGTGAACCATCAAAATTGCCAATATTTCAATCCATCAACGAGAAATCGAAACGAAAGGTCCCGACGGTACCCTAACGATGCGACAATTGATGCGAGTTTCCCGAACTGATGGGAAAATGGAGAAGCCGAGCGGAAGGGTGGATCGAGCCGTCAGTTTGAAATATTTATTCGAGTCAAGCCGAACATCAACCTCGGTGACACGAGGGGCAAGGTGGTAATGGGGGTTTCTTTTTTACGACGGGAAAGATTTTTTGGGCTTCTGCGAAATTTCGTGCGCGGATGGCTCATTAGGTTTGAGAGGGCTGAGTATGGTCCGAGGAAGAAAAATGTTAGACAAAGGGCAAAGGAGATTCTAACATTTGCAGGGAGGAAAGATGGCATCGGAAAAACATGCCAAATAAAAAAAACTTTTCGAACCATTTTTACACAAATAGCTTTCATAAGTAATTGGGTATATAGTGCGCACAGCTGCGTGAAGTGATTTATGATCTTCTGTTCTGTAACTGTTCGTTAAAAAAAAAATTGGGTACAAAAGAAAAGTGATCAATTCCCAACTGGGATTAAAAATTTATCATTAATAATGCTGATTTTTCATGGAACAAATATGAGAATTGCATACTTTAAGACGCAAATTAGAAATGTCTCTTTCCAGATTATATGCAAGCCACTCCTAACAAACATCTTACCAACACAATTTTACCGATCCGTTCAATCATTTGTTGAAAAATTCGGTCAGGATTTACATGCAAATCTGAACAAAAAGTCGTTACACCAAACGTCCCAAACACTGACGCAATCGCATGTCAGTGTAAAATTACTGCAATTTGTTACGAAATTGCCCTGTACCGCAAACATAATCTCTTCAAATATCCTCGTTTATCACCTGCCATTATCGAAAGCGAGTGCGTGCATCACAGCGTACACAGAAAATGTGGCAAACGCTATGTCCGGGAAGCGAACGGCTTGCTTTATCGTTTCGCGTTACAAACGCGCCAGGTTCGATGCCGGTAACATCATAAGTCAGCCAAAGTGTCCCGGTGAGATTTCGGTGAAAGGATGCCGGTACATAAATCCACCCTTTTTCGCTAGCCGTTGACGAGCCGGCCGTGGAACGCAATCTCGGTAAAGCCGGTCCCCGCTGCGGGCGGTAAGATTTTCCGATTCAATAAAAATCGCTTCGGCACGCTCTGTTAGGGTACGGAATTGTGACGTTCTACAAGCATGTTCACGAACGCACTGCGCATCGAACCGTTTTCGCCGACGTCCCATGAAACAATATTGGACATGGTTAAATAAAAGAAAAACGTGTCCCGCTTATTAGAGTTCGTTTCTGGTACTGGCTGTGTCCGATGTACCTACGAAGACAAAGCATGTGTTCGACCGTGTTCGAAACCATGTCCCTATAAATTCATCCTGTCAGCTGCAACGCGCAGTGTTCCAGCGTACATGGTGTGGACTACCGAACGCAACTTCGACTCCGCTCGGTTGTGAGCCTCCGGAGCCTCCTCTTAACATCAAACGTTACCTTTTTAATCACCTACAACGATGCGTGGCTACAAAACTGTCCCGCCGCCCCCGGCGGTAGAGTTACGCGTGCCAATTTACAGCCGTTAGCTGGATTACAACAACTTCGAAAAAACAAACGATGGACAAAGGATAAGAGACGTCCCTAACGCGTTGCTGAAGCACCCTTGAACAGAGTTGCTTCTGGTGCACTATGCAGATTTTGTATGTCTGTGTTTTTTTTTTCTTTTTTTTAAGCACCCAACACATCGTGTGCAATGTTTCATGCCTAACGTAACAGAGATAGTTCAACGTTTCGTTTCATCGACACGTGAAAGAGGATTATACCGATTCCGTATTACATCCGGTTCAGAGAAGAACTATTACCACAACCATTTGAACGTTAATCTTCCGGTGCACTAATGAACAATTTTAAACGATCAAACAAGTGTCCTCAAACGGAAATTTGATCCTTTGTAACACAAAACGCGAAGCGAAATGGTTTTTAAAGATTTAATTTCAATCGTGAAAATCGCTCACACGTTACGTAAAATTCTACGTAACGCTTTGTGTACTTCTGCGCTCTTGCACATCTGCAAACTAAACGACCCCATGCACCCAATAACACCACAGCGAGCAGGCACGGGACGACACGGTGCTGTTTTGCTGGACAGATGAGCAATAGAGTAATGCGCTCCACTGGAGCGCAAATTTCCTACTCGCTCCAACTGCAGCTTCCGCAAACGATGAGCATTCGGGCAATGGGCGCACTGGTGAGACCATGGACCGTCGGCGAAACCCAACGTTGGTCGATGTCGGAATTCGCCCCGGGAACGCGCATCCGCACATTTCCACGTTTCCGTTGAACGTGTGTGAGTTTTTTTTCTCCCTCACGTCTCTATTATGCGTAGGCTGCAGCAACACATTACGGCGCCGCATGCTTTCCGAAATCGAAAACAAACGATCGTTTCCAAATAAATGTTCGCTCTGCGACGACTATAAATTCATCTGCGACGTACAGCGCGCGCCAGTCGGAAAACGCAACGAACCCGAAACGTGTTTGAAGCGATGATTGCGAAAATAACGATTGCAAACACACCGATTCGCTTGGAATGGGATTTTGTACGGGATTTGGGTTGGGTTGTTGATGGCAAGTAAAATACCCTAGCACCTATGGTGAGATCCTGAATGCGTAAGTTACATACCTCTACGTTTCCATACAATAATTGGCTAAATTATTCGATTCGATAGTAATAGTTCCGTGTACTTCTCGCACATGTTTTACTAACTAAAGTATGTCGAGTTGGTCTACACTCACTGCTTCAGTAAAAGTCTCATGGCTGAACTCGAAAAGTACAGTAAAATCCGCCCGCATTTAGGCAACCCGCACAACACCATCTAATTGTGGTTCACGAACAAATAATCTTAGTCTTTATCTTTATTTTTTAATTTGTATGCACATTCATGTTCAGATTTTAAACATGTTTTACTCGTAATTGATCCTAAAAAGTAATTGTGTCAATTGGACTGTTCCTGAAGATTCTCTCTTATATGAGAGAGATGTCGAAAAAAGCCTCACTCAACCTTCCGATCTCCACTATGCTTACCTGTAGCATACGCTGGTTCGATCTCGTCCTCCGAGTGTAGTTGCGGTGGCGGCACGATAGGAATTTGTACCGGTATCGGCAGGGGCATACGATCGTAATGGGAACACTCGATATACTCGAGCCGACCCTGACTGCCACCCAGTATGCTTCCCCCGCAGATGCTCACCCCGCTACCAACGCCACCACCACCACCCCCTCCGACGCTTCCACTGCCGCCACCGCCACTCCCGGGGCCACCGCCCGGACTCGAACCCGATCCGGACCCGTGACCCGATCCGGATCCACCGGTCGAACCCGGACAGGAACCAACGCGACTCAGCGACGGTGGCGTCGCCGAGGTGGACATGTAGTGGTGCGTGTGCGGGTGAGGATGAGGTACCGCGTAGTCACCGGTGTCGCGCAGCGAGGTCCCGCGCGTCAGTGTATTACCCGCCGACTGGATCGAGGGTTGCGTCGCCCGGCAGATGATATCCGAGAGCTGGTTCGCCTGATGGTGCCCCGTGTCGAACAACGCCCGCGATCGTAACACATGCACAAAAATACACAACACACAACGAGATAAGGTATTAGCAGCAGCAGCAGCAACAGCAGCAACAACAGCAGCACCAGATCATGGTGTTCGAATGCAGAATATTGGGAAATGGGATTGAAATCGGGAGCCAAAACATGTGGTATAGGTGGGAGAACAAACTAAAAAAAATCAATTATAAAACCTTTACAGGGGAGCCAAATTAATAAAAAGGGTGGTAAAACAAACAGGGAAGCCCACTGAAGGGAGCCATTGCTATAGTCCAAGGATAAATGAATGCAGGTGGAGGCAGAGATCGTCGGGATGAAGTTCCATTACTTGGTTGAGAGACAGGGAGTAGTCCTCCAAAGGTACCAGGTCGGCGATTGCATCGATTTAGCATATCTGACCCAATCAACTGACCCATCAATCTGTTCGCTACATTTTACAAAAACAAAATCAATAAAACATTTTGGATAGCGGATTGTATACCTTTTGGGCGAATTTTGTTAACTTGCGCCAAAAAGTATGCAATTTGCATTATCGCTCGCTTTTCAGCACATCTGATCTGCTGTTTTTTTTAAATACATACATCAAACTAGTAACTGATAGAATTGCCCAAACAAAACCGATGCACCACCGTCCCAGCGAATGAAAACCCTGCCCAATCCCGATGATCTGCAGCCGCGCGCGATTGCATGTGTGTTCTATATTTCTACCAGGTTCTGTGCGCATCGCATCAAGTGTGAGAGGTGCACAAAAGCGGTGGGCAGTATGCTGGCGGCGACTGCGGTCTGGATTAAAAACCCCTGGCCCCACCCGGGAAAGCGCGCGGCACCGGAACGGAACAAACCTCGGCGCGCCCAAGTAGTGCTAGCGATTGGCATCGATCTACCTGTGGACTATCAAGTGACTGTCTACGCGAGAAGGTACAGGGTGTGCAGGGCAGCTCCGGCGGCAGCTGCTCGATAAACTGCGGACTGTGACAGGGACTGTGGCACGGGCTCGAGCAGATCTGCTGTTGCTGCTGGTGCTGGTGTAGCTGCGGCTGGGAGCCGTTGCCGCAGATGAGCTGCTGCTGCTGAATAGGCGGCAGTTCCACCGCCTGCGGACAGGTGTTGAGCGACAGGGCACTGCAGTGCATCGACGGCTGTTGCGAGTGGCTCGAGGCCAGGCTGTACTGCTGCTGAGGCTGTTGCTGTTGGTGCTGCTGCTGCTGGATCGGTTGCTGGTAGCCCTGGGCGTGGTACTGGGTCTGCGGCAGCTGCGTGTTGCGTCGGGGCGATCGACCGCGATCGACCGCCGTTGCGCTCCAGTATCCCCAGGCCATGGCACTATACTTTCACGACGCACAAACAGCAACGGTACACTTTCACCGCAACACGCCAACACCAATGCGATCCTTCACTGCACTAGCTTTGAAGCCGATATGCACACTTTTCCCACTGATGCAATTATTATTTTTATGACTTAATTTTATGCCACACTCTCACAATCACGCAAAAGCACTATTCTTAAAGCATACACTCAAAGCCTAATGAAGGACAAACATTTTCCTATTATTATTAAAATGTCTTATGTCTTGAAATATTATTACAAAAATTAAAAAAAACAACATCTATAAATTTAAATTTGAGTAAATAATTCAAACGTTAAACTCAACGACATTTCCAATATATTACGAAAATTTGATAATACAACTATATCAAGCCCAGTGTATTCACACTCAGCCCATCTTCGAAAGCCCTCGAGAAACTGTTCACAAAAAAACTACCATAGTAAAGCTTCTCTCGACGTGGACTTGAATAATAAATATTGCAATAATGATATGCATCCGCTGGGTTGAAGATAAGGATGGGATATATTTACAACGGATGCAGTACTCGTCTCTATACGCTCCATTTACACATTCTTTCGTTCGTCGCACAGCGTTAAAAATACGCGTCCCATCAAAAGCGAAAGACAGCGACTTCAAAAACCCAGCAGCAACCAGACTACCCTGCCATACCATGAAACACGCTGATCTGGTAGCTAGTAGCGCTTACCACACATCATCAGATCTCGAATAACGTACACTTCATTTTTTCGCTACAAACGCGCCAATCTTGGAGCTCGTTTCAAGCTCAAGGCTAGAGAGTAAAAGCAGAAGCCACACCGAAGCGCTTGAAACCTCGACGTCATGAAAAAAGCGCGTCTCTACCAGCGTAAGATGACGATCCCATCACGCAAACCCACCCGCATGGAAGTATTTTCCTTTCCCTTTGCATGGCTCATTTCTTGTTGCTTGTTCCGGAGTGTGCGTGTGTGGGTTGCAGCCCTTTCAGGCGCAACGAAGCGCAACCAAAAAGCCACGGATGGATCCCGCATTTGCTGCACGCGTTGAAGGTTGTTGACCCATGTGTGTGTGTGTGTGCAATGTGGAAACAATGTCTCTACCGCTGAGTGTACAGACGCTACCACGCACTGGGCTGCGCTTCGCATAAATCTCACAACACCCAAACGGGACGCGAACCCAACCGTAGATCTTAACAAAGGACGTCTGGAAAATTTGTAAGGATCTTATGTGCGACGGTGCAAAACGAAGGCAAAAACACAAACGAACGCATACGACGGCAGGATTATTCGACGCTTTGTAAAGGTGTAGATTTCTTTGTGCAGGTTGAATAAAATCGTTTCGTATTGCCGTGAAGTGCTTCCACTTCAACGTTGCTGTTCTATACAGAACACAGAATAGGTAATCAACCTGCATCGAATCCCCATTAACGTGGGTAAAATATCTGTGTATGAAAACGAAACATAAAACGAAAGTCTCCTTCCCTTAGCAACTCCGACTCCAATAAAGTAATCTTCCATTCCGGTTGCATACTTTCAAGAGAACCAACAGCAAAAAGCGCCTAAAGGTATGCAAATGGAACCTTTCTTCAAACAGCGCGCTTGAGATCGTATGATTTTCGAACGAAATGTTCGATAAACTTCTATCGTAAGTACGAACATTCCCTCTTCTAATATAGATCTCGTTCTGCTTGTTGGCGTGATGTTCATTGAACTTGAAATGTTAGCATGCATTCTACACGCCCGAATCAAAACAAACGTAATCATTAAAATGTCCTCTTTCCGAGAAACACCCACTTTGACAGCCCACCACGGGGACAGCCCAAACAACACCGTCGGCCGGAGAATGTGCATGGTGTGGGTTCCACTGCAACTAGTTAATAATTTGCGCCGCATTCTTTTCATCCTTCCGCACACCTTCGTTTTTCCTTCCCTCTTTTGCGATGCTCTTTAGACTTTACAAATCTCCACTTTACCACACACACTCCCAGCTGACTATCCCTCCTTGGCCGTCCGACGGCGCACAGTTTCATTCAGTGTCTAGCGTCTGGAATTCAATTGCATGCATGCACCAACTTCAAAGTCACTCTTGCTTCGGCTAGTGTGTGTGTGTGTGTGTATGAGTATATGGCCCTGAGTATCTAGCCGGGGCCACGGTAACGCTCGCTCGCACAAAGACTCAACGAATTCCAACGATTCCATCGCAACTCCAAACGAGCCATCGTCGTTCGTAACTTCTGGGGGTTTCCGCAACGGTTTCCCTCCTCCACCGCGTCGTTTGCTCCTTCTCCCTTCACACCTCGCACACAAAACACGACGGACGGTGGGGAAATGAATTTTCGTCCTTGCCGTGCGCACCATCGGGATGATGCATACTGCAGTGGGAAAAAGAAGCATAACATAATTTACATCTCTATCCGTCCTTCAAAATGCCGCGCCTGAAAGTGTACACGTGTGTGTGTGTGTGGAATCCGTTGTGCGAATAAAGCTATGCCATTTCCAACGCCTGGTAACAAACACAACGTGCACCACCGTTCTTTTCGCAACAAGCATCGTCAAGCCAACAGCAGCATGAAAGTCTATCTTTATGTGCATTTTTTAAAGCACCCGCAGAAAGATTCCATGCGCTGACAAACAAATCAACCACAACAGCGAGTCCGGATGGTGAGTCGAAAATGCGGAGGCAAAAGCTGAAAGATTTAAACACTGCTCACCTCGAGGGTGAAGGTGAAACCTGTCGGTCGGGGGCAAGAAAAATCAATCTAAAAACAAAGGTTGTTTATTTATACACACCGGCAGGAGCGTGAACTTGCCGACTGGCGAAAATAGAACGCACACCGGCTGTGTTTCCCCCTTGCTTGCGGGAAAAGATTGCCATTTTGTAGCTCCGTACTTGCAGCCCACAATAGGCCACACAATGGCCTTGTCATTCAATCAGCAGGAGCAGCACACACACACGGAGGGTCGTATGAGCATTTATCGAACCCATTTACCACATCGGCGCATATTAACGCGTACGGAGTAGGCCAACATGTTGTGGGAAACGAAACAGTGTGTGGTTTGAAACAGCACGAGGATGATAGTTTTAAAATGCATACATCAATTGTTATCAAAATGGAAGAAAATTACGAGCTACTAACACAATATCTTACACAATAATGGGCAATTTTACTACTAAGAAACTGATGGATACAAACACTCATAATAATTAATTCGCTTTGTTCCAGCTGGTAGAAGTACTCGCCACACTACATAAAGCAAAGCAAACAAAGCAAAGCCATTATCCCATCATGTGCACGGTTTGTAGTCTTTTCCCTCCGCTCGACCTAGCGTTAAACGCATGCCCAAATTTAATCCTTACCGAACGCAACGATCGTTAGTCTGTGTGCAGCATAATGGAACACGTAAAGTGCCGTCGTTACGCTGCCACTCAAGCATCAGCGTCAAGAGCGTAAGCATGAAATATGAGACGCTAGAAGGGTCCTGGAGATTTTTTGTTTTTTGTTCTGCGGGATGTACGCGTCGTCAACTCGACAGACAATTGGGGGAGGGGGGGGAGAGACTCTCTCTAGAGAAGCTTTTCCAAAATGTTCGAACCCTAATTCGTTCCTGCTCGTGTTACACAAGTAGTTGCTTTTTTAACTGCCCTTTCTTTATGCGCCACTTGTACGAGATACGATCTAGCGAGGGGTGAAAGTTCGTGTGAGAAAAGAATTTCCAATCGTATGTGGATTGCGACGATATCAAACTAAAATTAAAGATTTGCTGCAAGAATTTAAAAAGAATAAAATTCATCCTACCTGTCCCCAGCGCAAATTGGTGCAGCAATACAGAATGCATTTCAAATCAGATTTAATATTATTCAATTATTTTCAATTTAATTCTGCAACTGGTTTATACTATTGACAGCTTTACAAAGCCTAGTTCGCACCACTTCAAAACAACATTCACGTCATGCGATCAATCGAGCTTTGTAACACATGGTGCATATGAACATTTTTTTCCACTCGCTTCATGGAGACGCCTGGTGGTTCGCTGTTTGTGTAAAATTAATTCTACCTTCAATACAGCTTATGTCATTGAAATACCAAATTAAATCGGATTTCCAGCAGACCACATCAATAAAGGATACCAATTATGTTCCAACTGCCTCGCAATCGCGCCGTAGTAGGTGGGAACGAATCGGCTGCAATAAACTATAAAATAAACCATTTTCTCTACTCCTGCCCAGCCGCCAAGCCATTCATTAAATTTCATTGAATTTCAATTAACAACTAATTGAACCAAATTTCCTCCTAACACGATCGATCGACCGATGAGTGCAATTCGTTCCGATTTAGATGGTTGCAAGGCAATCAGGAGAAAAGAGAGAGAGAGAGTGATAGTGCACACTGAGGTAAAAAATAAACAGAATCCTATTTAGACCGTCTCGCTAACTCACACTAACACCCGTACACAGGACACATTACTCTCCTGGGATGAAGCTGTGTGCAAAATCGATCCATCAATCCCCCCCTGACATCCTTCCCACACGTCATTGCATTCGGCTCATCCGAAGCCATGATGGAGGAGCTTGGGTCGGTCTTTACCACAGGTATGCCAGCCACCAGAATGATGTCCATGATGGCCATCTCTGTCAGCGGAGGGCGATGGGCTGGGTACACGTAATTAATTACATCCCCACGAGAAATTCTAACCATTCGCCGGCGGATCCGGTTTATCTATTCCGATGAATTTTCTGACTCCCACCCACATACACACTCATTCATCCATCCATCCTAGGTGCCTTTTCGAGATAGTCAACCACGTCACAACTACAATCGTCAACCAGATCGGATGAACACCACCTCGGCGCGGAAGCGTAGAGTCACGCGGCTGGGACGCCTAATTAGTGAAGGTATGAGCAAAAAGGCTACTCCGGCACATCCTTAACTCAGGAGCATCAACGCCCCGCCGCCCCACATCGAGCCATTCTGAAGCATACCAATTGCAGCAGGAAGAAGGTGGCCGACGTTTTGCAAAGCTGATTCGATGAGATTGATAGAAAGCATACTAACAAGCAAGCCCCGTCCCTGACTCCATTCGGTATCATCCCGGCCTCTCTTCGATACCATTAGTGATTAGCGAACCTAACGCACACAGAAAAACCCGTCCCAGCCCGCTGTCACCGACCGGGGTGATAATAATGGGCTTCGTGTTCGATCAGATCAGGTGTTAAAATTCGGGCAGATTTCGTGCTTGAGAAGGAATTTACAAAACCACAATACCTAAGCTGATAGGGTGATGTTTTAAGGTATTTGTTTTAAGGTGCTGCTAAGATTGCTCGCGTTGTTAAGGAGGGGATCAAGGAGGAGCGCCCACAGCGGACTTAAAGTGAACCAATTAGAGTAAACAGCCGCAAATGGAACTGAAACGGTCTTTTGACATACGGGAAGCATTAAAAAAATTTATGTGAAAAATAAAAAAAAAATGAAATCAATGAAAACAATCAAATAGTGAACCAAAATAGGAAATGTACAATAAGCGCAATAAAGAAAACACTTTAAAATTAAAAATATCGTGAAATTATCGAAAATGAGTAGAAAAATGGCAAATAATCTGCTCCTGTGCGGACCTTTAATTTTATCTAAACCTGCATCCTGCAAATAAGGAAAACAATCAGGTCGTCCATAACAAAAAAGATAAATCAATACGAAGGAAAAAGTATTTTTCGGACCAAGCGAGCCGTTTCAACACACTGGCCCGATAATTTCACTACCGAGCGGTTGCGGTTGTGTTTCGGACTTAATTATTTCCATTTAACTTTTTCGCTTACACCGAGATGCACCCGACCCACTGCAGCAGCTATTTCGGAAGGGTGCAACACATGAATAGACAGAGAGAGAGCACGCTGGATGGGAACGTTTTACTTGCAGTGTGCAATTTTCATGCAATCCTTCCTTGTGCATTCCTTGGGCGGTATTTATGTAACTTGATTTTACATATTTTAACCAAAGGGGAGGGGAAGTAAATGCTTTTGAATTCCCTGAAATATCGTACCGTGTGGTCAGTGATTTTTATGTTACTCGAGACGTTCATTACATTATTTGCATGGTCCTTGTTATTCTTTTATATATAGGCTTCATTTAGTTAACATCTATTGCAGTAAAAATATACAACCTAACTCGCCACCTCGCCGATTACGTTCATTAGACGGTCACCCAAGGTTCCATTAGCGATCTACCAACCAGGAACATAAAGATCAAGGTTTATGCAGACCTCTCTCATTCACCCTACACACTCTCGTTTACCACCGCATTGCGATAGAATTATACTCGAAAATATGGCCCACAAAACGTCATCCAAATAAGGGGCTGTCTTACAAACAAACCTATTACGGCCCTAAACACGGTGATCCCAGCAGGATTCGTGTGCCTTCAAAAGAAGCACGACTAACAATGACCGTCATGTAAAATATCGTCAAACAGCATTGCGGCTAGAATTTTCTGCCGCACCGTCCAATTTCTTTCGATAGTTTGATCATATCAGAACGCTGCAGTTACCAATCGCATGCTAGGTAAATGCAACCTTGATCATGTGTGCCGCAAATAATAAAACAAATTTACGTCATAAAATCGAAAGTGATGATACAATGCTTGAAGCGAAAAATTAGAGTGGTCTGTTTATAATCAATACGACAAATTGGACAAAAACCACAACTTCATTAAGACATAATGTCTTAATGTTTCAAAAGCTCTTTAAATTTTTGCACACTTCGAACGACCGCCACAAACCAACATTCACCCTTGCTGGTCTAAATGCACTCGTACGGCAACGAAGATGTCATGTAACGTTTTCCAACGCTGCTTGTGTCCTTTTTCATGTAATTCGCTGTTGTAGTTTGGCATCGAAATGTTTTTCGCCTCCAATATTTCCGCCACACAAACCGCTCCTCCACATGGGAGCTCGCGTACCACACAACACGGATGCGGGAGTAGGAAACGACACGAACGGGAAAACACTTGCGCGCCTGGCACGGGTGTGTCCTTGTGCAGCAAACACCAACGTTCCGATGTGTGTGCCAATGCTATCGCCAAACAGTCATCGATTTGGCATCGAAAAGTCAGCACTTTCCGTGCCGAACTCTGCCCTCTGCGCACACATACCAACGTACCGGCCCCGGGCTCCCTGCAAACCCACTAAATCCCCTGTCAGCTGGGCGGCACAGGGAAAACACACTTGACCTAGTTGGGCCTGTATGTGTTGCTTCTCTCCTCGCTTCCTTGCCTTTCCCAGCGCTGGGTGCTGGCGTTTTCTGTCGCTGTTACGCTACAATTGAAATCTATTGAACGAGAGCCTTGGAGGCCAAGCACAAATACGCGGGCGCCACGACGAATAGGGTTATAGATCTAGCGAACGAAGAAAAAAGTTTCCAAACAGACAACCACACGTGCACAGAGACATGGGTATACGGGTGTGTATGTGTGAGCGAGGAGGGAAAAGTTTCCTGTTTCTTTTACATTCCATCTAAATTGGCTTCAATTTTAACCGAACACATATAAATTTGTAATTTTCTTAAATTCTGATTAAAAATTATAAACTACCAGGCGCCTCCATGGATAGAAAATTCAGGTTATACACTTTTTTCTTTGCATAATCTTATCACAAATACGTGAAATAATTCCTCCTTTCAAAATATCTATCTCAATCAAATCAAAGCTCCTCTAGTCGCTCGCACATAAATAAAATGTGCTCGCACCACTCCAAGCTCAAATTGTAAAATGTGTTGCACTGTTACAAAAAAAACGCTCCATAAAAATCGAACACGATACAATCTACATTCCATTTCGATTTTATATGTTCATACCCCTCCTCTCGAGAGAACCCTTTACTGCTTCCCCTTGTCTCTCCCCGTCTCTATCTCTCTTTTCAACTCCAATAGACACGTGACGGAAGGATAAAATCGAAGGATCATCAGCCCCTGCGATATCGCCAACGAACAGCGAGGAAGCTGCCACGCTGGTCCCACCCCGACCCGGAAGTAGAACGGATGCACGGTAAAATCGGGGCCTGAAAGCATCCGGAAACTACGGGCCGAATCAATTTCGATAGTCAAAGAGCAAACGGTGAGCGAATGAAGAAAAGAACTGATCCCTAACCGCTTTTTCACAACCCACATCCTTCTTCCACTGCCACTATGAATCGTTAATGTGACAAGGTGATGTCGGTGTATTAGGCGCTCCATTACGGGATGAGCAGAGCGTGCAGACACGATAGGTCTCCTCCTAGATGGATTCTTATCAATTGTCGTGCATTTTTCTTGACTGTTTTTTTTTTTGTTGGCCGAAATTTCATCTTTTTAGTTCATAGGGCACACATAACACATTTGCTTCATCTAATGGGTCAATTTGAAACGGATGTATACAAAATGGATTAGTTTTTCATCCTGCGTGCAATCAAAACTATTAAATATATCAAATATATCTTTAAGAAACATAGAAAATGGTAATAGTGACGAAAACACAATCGTTGATTACAATTGTGTTTTATCCGCAAAAAAGTCCTATTATTACTATTTTTAACAGGCTCACGTCACAACTAATTTAGCCATTCATTCGTAAACACTACCGACCGCAGGTAACCAACGTTTAATGTGCAAATATATCCTCTGCATGTCAAACCGCTATCGACTACTTTAGTGAGCGTAAATAATCACTCATCAATATTCACACTCACACCGTCGAATAAATAATTTATCATCTAATTCACGGTTCAATTCCACACATTCACACACGGTTCAATTTCCAGTCCGATCGCAGTCCCAATACGGTCCTGCTACCCTTTTTGACTCGATTTTCAACACAATTGTTTGTCAAAAACATTCAGTTGAGAATGGTTCGCATTTTAAACGTCAAAACAAAAAAAAACATCAGCAGAATTAAAAACGGACACGCGATCATTTTTTTTCGCACGGTTAGAACACTATAAAAAAGGCTACAAAAAACACATCGGAACAAAAGGTTAAATGAGCGAATGAAAAAGGTTTAGTGATGTACAGGGACTGGATTAAAATAAACATTTTTAATCGGTAGCTTTCATACCCAAAAACTCAACACTCGATAGTTATATAAATTGTGGCATAATCTTTCCACAAGCGGTACACAATCATCATTCTAGGTTATTGTATAGGTGTTTCTCTGTGTTTGGTTTTTTTTTTACTATCACCTATGGGACTTTTAAATGACGCAATGCCACAAAACTCATATAGAAGCAATTATCGTTCGAACGATTTAACTTCCGAAATCCGACAAAAAGGCACCAAACGAAATAGCCCGGAGTGGAACTCTAAATCCAAAACTAACAAACGAACCACTGATGAAGTTGGCGAGCGGGGAAAACCGCCATCAAATATGCTTCCCAGATATCGCTCGGATGTGAATCAAACGAAGAAGCGAGAAAAAGCACCAGAGAAAAACGCCACCGCAAAGCTGAACCGAACAATATATCTTTTGCAAAAGTTGCTTAATAAAGTTCAAAATTAATAACCCTTTGGCGTCGCCGGTTTTGTGGCTTGGGTGTGCGTTTTTGTGTCTGTTAGCGTGAATGTGTGTGCTATGGTTAGCAAACGACACCATCCTACTCCCTGCACATACACATACTCACAAGAAGCAAGCGTGTTTTTCACTTTGCACGGACTTTAAATTTAACCCTAACCCCAAGGCGACCGATGCGAGGGGTGTTGCGACTGCGGTTAAATGAAATTTTCGTGTGTATGTGAGAGAGGCGCAGAAACTTTCCACCCATCGGCACCGGACGCGCGGTAAGATAAAGAGTAAATAAAATAGAAAGCAGAAGCACAGACGCAGCGCAGCGCAACAAAACAACTTTTTTCTCACTAGAGTAAGATTATGTTTTCCTTCTTCTCGGGATTATTCCTCCACCCAGGAGCAGAAGAAGAAAGGGGATTGTGCTTAGCAGCACCCAGCGCCGGGGAAAAGCATCTCTAGCCCAACCAAGCGGAAGAAAAGTATGGTAAACCGAAAACAAAAACCCACCGGGATGCTCCGGCGCGAAAGCACAAACGAGGATAAAAAACGCGTCTAACAACCGGCCCAAGAGATGATGGTTTCTTCCCGAAGAAAAACTTTTCCACCCCGGTGGCGGAAACGAGGCAGTAACTAGTAACTTGATACGCGACCGGTGGTGGTTAAAGGCAGTAGCTTCATTTTTCAACGTTTTTTTTTTCTTTCGCCGCGCCGCCGTCTGTGGCATCTTTTGTGCTTCTCAGCGGAATCTGTCATCTGCTGGATTTTCCCTTTTTACAGTTTTAGTGCGAGTTTCTTGTTGTTTTTTTTTTGTATTTTGGATGAATTTTGCTGCAAAGCGCAACACTGACACACGCGCGTAAAAGGGGCACAAAAAAGGACACACAAAATCGGTCACAGTCGGAGGCAAATAGGGGTAGCGTTATAGGCCTCCGCGGTTCGCGGGAAGTGGCAAAATAATAGGGAGAAAATGAAACGGCTCAACTTAAAACACCATTCAACGTTCCGCGTCCGCACCGTGATGTCATGGTTAAGAACTCTTTAAACGGCTTAACTGGAGCGAAAACAAGAAACAGCGGGGAAAACCACAGGGACACGGATTGACCCCTTTTCGGTTGCAGAAGTAGAAGCAAACGAAAAGGAACCCACCAACCTAATCCGTACGGAGTTGAGTCGAAAGGAAATGGTTCGCGTCTTGAGGTGGGCCCCTACCCTGCCTGAGTGGGGCCTGACATTTTCCGGTCGAGCGGCACAAATCATGGGACTGTGAGTTCAACAGGACCCACAAACAACCCATGTGCCTATGCGGAAAAGTTCACGGTTAGACGGAGGGAACCGTGTTTCTCCACTGCACTTCTCTTCGCCATAAGGTCAAATATTGACCTTCATATTTCTATATTCACCCGCCCGCACCCGGGAACGGGCGGGTGTTTTAGTCGACTCATCCGGAAAATTAATGATTTATTTTCACAGCGCACAACCAGCCGCGCCCTCCCACAAACAACCTCATCGAAAAATGGTGTTTTCGCACACAGCGGAAAATTGCAGTCCCAAAGTTCATCACAAACCCGTACGGTCGGGATAATAGGGAGGGGGAATTTTATTTTGACGAAACTACTTGTTAGCCCGTGCTTGTTTTGCTCGCCAGAAGCGGAAAAAGAAGCGAATCATCAAACACACGCGGGCACACACACACATGACGCTCACACTTCAAAACATTCCTGCTTATTAGCTGATTATTTACTGCTGCGGCTCGATCAATATTTGATTCCGCGGCGAACGGTAGCAGCAGCGCCAGCAGAATGTTTGTTTTCTTTCCGTGCGCCCGCAAACGGCGGTAGAGAATGAAAACGGATTCCGCATTGATTCGCAATTCGAAGGTGTTTCTAGGAATCGGATGAATTAGCACCGAAAGCCTAGCACCGAGGAAAAGAGCGATAAACCCTTACCGAACGGATGAGAAGTTTGATGTTTTGGTGCCAATAACCAACCTTCCAACCCGGGCACAAGACGCCTACGGCTGCTCGGCGTTCGTGAGAAAACTCGATAAGAAATTGCGGTTCACCTTTACGTTCAGCCCAAGCTGGGGTGATTATAGGGGGAGGGGGAGGGGTAGCATGCCAAGGCGATAATTTGCGAGCCGGGTGAATACCGGGAGACGTGACGATGGACGTTTCGGTTTCCGAAAATAAATTATCATTTCGGAGCCTCCTGGAACCGTCTGACGCCCTTTTTCATCTTGGCCAGCGCCAGTCGATTAGCGGAACCGACCCACTGTCCGGGCAATGGGTATTAATGGAATCCCAAGAAAGGATTACAATTCTTGTAATTCATAGCGATTTTTTTTTCTTTGCTGTGTTACAGTAAGGAAACGTGGGTAAATTTTAAACAATGTGTACTTTCTTTTCAAGCTAATAATTATACAAAAGAAAGTTAATTCAGCTGCGCCCGAAGGTATGCAATACGCACTATGAGTTAAACGTTTTAGCACATGAACACTCACACTAACCGATTTAATTCTTTGAGCAGATGAATATTTAGCTTTTTTTAAATACAAACTCTCTGATCTAAGCTTCCGATTGTATAATCGCGACACCCTTCACCGAAAACAAGCAGAAATTAGTAATCTATCCTGTCAATAAACGATACGCCGTCGTCGTTCCTCCTCGTTCCAAACAACGGCATAATCAGTTCGATTGGCGACACTTGTCGAAAGCGAAGCAAAAAAGAGAAAAAATAAAACTCCGTTCGATTCACCACACACAACCACATGAAAGTAGCATTTTTGTTGGACGAAAGGCTCTCGTTCCCAAAGATGCACACCGGGGGGAAGGTCCCTTCGGTCTGGTGGGGTTTGATTGCCAAATTTTCTCTCACCACCGCTCACTCTCGCTCTTTCTCTTCGTTACGCACACGAACACAAACACGCACACTCAAACAGACACACACACGGAAGGCTCCACTTTTGACAGGTCACGCACAGCACAGATCATTTCTCGCCAGCCAAGCGCACCACACCCCGTCTGCCCTAGAAGATAGAACCCGTAAAAACCGACCAAGCTGGGTGAGAAAATCGAGCTGGGGTTTTTCTTCCTGCCAAGGGCTGCACTGTCCAAAAGACGTTCGTCTCTGCGGTTTGTGCTAGGGAAATTGGAGCTCTCCTTCAAGTCGTAGTGGAAAGGAAAATGAATTGCACCCACTGGTGACACATTCGAGTGCGTTTAGCGCTTTCCCAGGTGTTTCGAATCAATTTTTCACGGCATCCGATACTGATTTCACTGATTTTGACAAGTAGTATTTGTTGATTTTCATCGGTCACAAACACGGACCTAACTCACACACTTACTTTCACTGGCGGCGACCGTTCACACACAGCACAGGCACACCACACCAACAACCCACACAAAATCCACCTCTTTTTTAATTCCTTTTCTAGTAAAGTGATTTCACCAGAGCAACAATCTTCTTCTCCTATTCTTAAGCGTTGGTTTGGGAATGGGATTTCTAAGCAACTGGCAAGGAGGAAACACAGCAGCAGCACAGAAACTCTCACGATCCAACGATCGAATCCAACGAATGGCGTGTGGTCTCTTCCAGACTTGCCGGATTTATCGCATGTAACGTTACTAAAGGTGGCGAACTGATTTCTGGGGAGGTGACCCGGACACTTCACCGTGGCTGATTTTGGCTGGGTGGTGTTGACTGGCTGATCCGACGGTATTGACAACTGCCCCGAGACTGTGTCGCTGAGAGACTGGCCATCTCCTAACCTGCTGGCTCCACGGGGTGCCTTGGAGCTTTCGCCATGACGTTAAACGGGGCCCGCACCAACACAGGCACGCGCTGCGGCACTCGTCCCATGCTCCGTTGCATTGTGTTGGTAAGTGAAAGAGAAACCCGCAAAAACGGTCCCGCAAGTAAGGGACAAAACACCAGCCACCAAGGATGCGTGACAGCTAGGAGCAGTTGAGCTGCAATCACCGGCCACCAGGTGGCGCCAGAGCATTTGTTATACGACGAACGAAAGAGAGAGAGTGTGTGTGTGAGTGTCTGCGCAGAAACGCAGCCACGGAAAGCTCTCTCGCATCGGAACCGCACGCACGCACGCACGCACACAAGCATCGCCAGTTTGACAGTTCAGCTGTTTGCTCAACCAGCAACGGGGCAAAGTTTACCAACTGTCAGTCATTCGTACGAGGTCCTGGTTTGCGTCATACAGCGGCTGGGAGAGCTGTCCGTGTGCGGATTGTGAGAGCTTTGCTCACACTTTCGCTCTCCCTCTGCGGAACCGTCAAAAATATCCTTACCGCGTGCAAAGCGTGGCGTCGTGTGACAGATCACTAACACGGTTCAACTAAATCACGCACCAATACTAGCGACGGTAAGCTTTCGGAACACGTTGTGGTAGCGCTCTGCCAACATTAACGATGATGCAGAGGCATTGGAATTCCAAACCCGTCGTTTAAGGCCATTCGTTTAATTAACCGGAATGTTGACCCATTACTTGGTTGCTATTTACCTTTCAATGTTCCTTTCTTAACAAGTTGGTTGTAACACACTTTTTTTTACTTGTTTATGAATTCCTCAAATAAATTCTTGAAATTCGTATCATTAATTACCTGCAAGAGCACGATTTTTTAAATTGTAGTCGACGAGTAACCGACGAACCTACCGGAATTCATATAATTCTCGCTCAAACTTTCCGAGCCTTTGATCATTTAGCAGAAAGCAATGTTAGAATTTTTCTTCAAATTTAAATTTTCAACAACGTAAAATGCTACCATTTATAATGTAACATCATAAATCAAGTAATCACAGTACGCCTCATTAAAGACGCTAGCTTAATTCCCGAAAGGTCATACGAATGTTTTTTTTTTTTTTGTTACTTAAGCACGGCCAGAATCATCTCAATCTGTGGGAGAATCATCTCAATTAATGCGAGGCAACTGGCAAATGATCATCTACATTTATCTGCTGCGGTCAATTTTTGCTAGGCCGGACGAAAAAACAAACACTTTGTATCATTTAAATCTCGTTACTTGGAAGACATGGATGATTTTCATACCATCCTTAAAGTTGTTTATACTCCTTCTGTCCACATCTTGTTGTACAAAGAAATAAAAAACAGTTAAACATTTATCCACAATTGTAATCCAGCTACGAGGGTCAGCGGAGGCCCACCAAAAAAGCTAGTTTTAAGATGCTCGCCGCCCAAAAGAGTAAAACTGTGTAAACTTTTTTAATCAAACGACTTTATAGCGAAAGTTTTGCCGACGTCCCGAGTTTGACATTTTGGCAGGCGGCCGGCTGCGTCTGGAAGCAATTACAGCGCCACGCCGGTGCCCAATTGTTTCTGTTCGGTGCATTTGAGGCACGTGGACAATTGCTGTTACTTTTAAAACTTTAAAATGAAAAAAAACAAAAATTTTAAGTGCTTTTTCATTTGTTTAATCTGGCGTGTTTTTCTTATTCAGTTCGCTCTATCGTGTTGCAATCCCGTTTGGGGAAAGCCATACTGACATGTTTTTAACTTTTTACGATTCCACATTGGGATCCAATTGCATTCAACTGCACTAAAACATTTCCAACACGAACGATTCGCGTGAGCGACCAAGCGTCTCCATCGAATGCAAAAAGGAAAATAACGAATATGTTGAAACGTACGAAATACAACTTTTGTCAGAGATACTCACATGAATCTAGGGAAATAATAGATATTACAAGAAAGCTACTATGCCGTCCACTCACCTGAAATGAGAAAATAAATAAAACTCTCTTAATGACACGCAATACGAACAGGATTACGACCCATTTTATCCCCTTCCCCGTTCCATTAATTTCATCGACGAATCATTTTGGCAATCCAGAAGTGTTAACGGCCCTGACATCAAGAGAAGGCACGCAAAGGGACGAAGACAGCTTGTTTTTCTGCGATTCGATCAACCATCGTTCGGTCGCTGATAATCTAATAGCCTAATCCGGCGCGATGGAGATGCCAATAAAATGACATTGCCTGAAACGCACACATACAAGGTTGATTCCGTTTTATTGCGACGTTTTTTCTATACAAATAAACCGGCGTTGTTAAGCATTTAGTTCAATAAGTTACTGTGCAGAAATTATTTTAATAAATTTAATTAATTTAGAAAAAGACACAGAGAACATTATTGTGTAAATGGTATCCCCAATCAACCCCCAACAGATTGACCATCAAGCAAATTAATAAAACAAGGAATGACAGTCTTCCAAACAGCGTCGACAGGTTGCATCTATAAAACATCGTTTTCGAAAATCCAAATCCGCAGCAGCCTAAACCACACTGATACCTGATTGACCTTCGGTTTTTGACTCGCAATCAAACATGTATCACATCCGCATTTTTTTTCTTCTACCATTCCCCAACTTCCATCGCTCACCGCCAGCACGGACTTTTGACAGACAAACAAACAAAAAGAAACGCAACAAAAAAACCTCATGGATCGGTGGCACCAGCAAAGCCGGACAGATTATGACATGTATTTCGGTCATAAATTTCCGTTTATGGCGCGTACGTGGCCATTTTCCTTTCGCGCGCACACCTACACCTTTCGGGGAGAGACAGGACATTTCAGTGTAGCAAAACGTTAGCGCCTACGTTATGGGGACAGTCTGAAGACGACCCTTTTGCCAATTCATTTGAAGAGGTTTTCTTTAACACAAAAAAAAATACATAAAACCCCAGTCACGGACGTAAAGGAACCTTACTAACCCTCACGGCCCTTCCAGCAAGGCACCAACGACCGTTGATGATGATTGTGACCATCATCATGGTGGTTGTGATGATGACGATTTCCGTCGCAGGAAGGGTAGGCGCTCGAAGCTCAGACTGTCGGCGGCTATCGGCAATCCCATATCACGGCGTGAAAAGGCGATAGCGTTGGCTGATTAGTCTTTTGGGGTGAGCTTTTTAGAAGTTTCCATCAAGGGTGCGTGGTTAAAATGCGTGCCCCAACCAAGCGAATGGTATTTCTTGTATGTAGAAAAAAAAAGCGGGAAAGAAAAGGATATCTCACGCAGATATGGGCACCTGAGGATATCTCACGCACCGCTGAGAAATTAGGGAATTTGCATTCCATTTCGGTCACTTCTCTTTCCCGCCCACGGCTGCGACGCAGACACCTCATGCTCACGTAATATCTGCATTACCTTGCACGGGCGAGTGGATGGACCCCCTGCCAGCTACTAGCTGGCATGCGCTAGCGATCATCGTCCGGAAGGAAGGACGACAATGTTCAATAAATTCTACACCCACCCAGATACTCGGAACGCACCCTCGTTCGAATGTGTTGGAATACATTAGGCAAAAATATACGCAGTGCTTTTCGATGAAAATATCATCAAAGAAACGATCAATTCCTTAATTTTTGAGTACTATTTTATTTAGATTTTATAAAAACTACTTTTTAAAAAGGTAAATAAAATTATTTAAACTTGTAACAAATAATAAATTCTCGAGAGATAATAACACTATCTAAATAAATATATTTGATTATTTATAGTCTATGTTATGAAAGATATACATATTTACTTTCCCAACCATTTTTCCTAATTTCCTCTGAAAATATGCATCAAAAATATACAAAAATAAACTACATCCCGATGCTATAACATTTGGTTAAATTTCAAGCCCTGAAAGCAACGCTCAATTGAATTGCAAGCTTTATTTTACTGAACATGCCCGGATTATCCCACCCGAATAATAAAGCTTCAAATTACACATCGCATACGGTCACCGCAGGCAATCCCATTGATCATTTCGTAATGCGCTTATGATGCGACAGGAGCGAGAATATCTCGGAGAAAGCAAAAAAAAACCTTCATCTAGCAGCAAAATCCCGGCCTTTCATGAAATCTCTTCCAGTATCCAGCGCATTCACGATCCTGTCAACACACTCACACGCAAGGAACTAGAAAAAACCTGCATCGGCAGCTGAAAACTGCCGAAGCTGGCGAACGGAGAGATCATAAAACGGATACGGAAGCCATGCTAAGCGTTTCGACCAGAGGCACAGCGGTTCCCACCGAAACCGGGCATCATTTCCCTTTTAGTTTAGCGGCCGGGAAATAAGGCCGATGGGTGGTGCAGGGAAAGCGGAAAAGAAAAGTTCAAACACGCTCACGAATACTAATATTTGTGCGGAAAATTAAGTCTCCACAGCCCGCCGGGATTGCGGACGCCCCGGGGACGGTCCGCACACGGAAAGCGCAAAAGGAATAGGTGCCGCTTTTTCCAAAGTCTTCCGGGACTAACTGCAGCGCCAATGTCGCAGGAAATGCAGGCAGCACCAAAACCGAGCTCCTTCCTCTCTTTAAAAAAGGACGGAACGCTACGGAATGATAAATATATTTTGTTCAAGACATGCAGCAGCAGCAGCAGCAGCAGTTGGCCACGAGAGGTTGATTCGAACTTGCCCAAAGACGCGCATGGAACGAGTTTTACGAGTTGATGTAGGAACAAAAAAAAAACCAACGCTTGCGAATAAAACTCCGAATAGATAAACGGACGGGGGGGGTTCACTTAGACCGTAACAATTTTACTCCCTTCTCCCCTTACCTTTAACTGGGCCAAGGATGGAACGCGCAAGTTCTTTCCATCCAATTTTTTCGCCTTCATCTCTTATAAGCTTCGCGCGCGTAAAAAACACCCGAAGCTGGCTATCTTTTACTTGCTGCTCGTGCTGCCAAAGGTATTGCCGGTCAAACAAATAAATCGGCGAAAAGCTGAAGCTCACACCGATTTGAGTGGCCAATTTTTTGCTCCCACCCCTCGGGTCGCAGCTGATAGGTGCAAATCGTTTCTCGAAACCGACGACCACTTTCGGTACGAGCGGACTAGAAAGATGGCACAATATGGATGATGGGGATAAATAGTAAAAAAAAAAATATTATTATTCTTTCAGAGCACCTGTTCGAATAATAAAACCACATGCACTACAAATTGTGGTGTGTGTAATGAAACGCAATTATTTTACCACTTCATAGTAAAATAAGAAAACAAAATGAAAGGGTATAACTATTGCCGCTCTCACCACTTCACGCAGTCACTTCACGCAGAGAGGTAATTATTTAGATTTTTCGATTTGTTATTGAAAGTAATAATGACCATTCTCCTATCGACCCATTGTCCCATGCTAACCGGAATCATCGGAACCATCGCGCAATAAATCGACGAACCCGTGCTAACTAAACGAGCGAAATCATATTCGATTTTGTGTGCTATATTTTTTTGCTCACAATTTTTTCTCTTCGATCCCATTCCTTGCATCTCGGACTTCCGATATTTTCTTTCCCCGCCCGTAATCCAATCGCATCATTGACCGTTTGCAAACGGCAGAAAACACCCTCCACACATAAGAGGTTCACTCGAGATGAAATAGGTGCATTGGATCAGCGGTGGAACGACGTTCGCTATCCTTTCCCGTATACTTTACAATTTCACGGAAAACATCCACCACCGCCACCAACAACAAAAAGATATCCTTCTGCAATAACTTCCCTACGGTGCCCGCGCGTAGAACGGTTGCGAAAATTGGCGAAAATCCGCCCAAAAGCAAAGCAATACCGTCCACCCGGCGCAAAGAGATGGTGCGCGCGAAGCAGCAAACGACAAAACCGGCGAAGAAACCCGAAAACTTGAGCACCAACAAATAAAAGTACAATTTTCGACGGACGCGGACCGGATGTGTAGCATTTGCGTTTCCGGTGGTCGTACCGGGTCCGGGCGCATCCGGGCCGGTGATGTCCTTGGCGCGAGTTTTGCGCTGCAGGATACCGCCCCATAGATACCGGGCGAACGTCGAGTGCCAACCACTCTGGTAGGCTTCGGATGCACGGCACCCAAAACGGTAACAACGTTGTCGTTGGTCGATTCAATGCGAAGGGCCGAAGGAAAATGCAGAAGAGCGTGGTGTGCGGGAGACAACAACACGGTGAACGAACGATGATAGAAATCTGCGCCCCAAAGTTCCAAAGTGTCAACGATCAACGCGAGTCGGTGTGAACGTCGACCTCACTCCTGCCGGTCCTTTCCTCTTGCAAGGATGTCTTTGTGCCAAAAAAAAAGCTAAAATGAAAACTTTAAAGGTCCAATACGGACGACAAGTCGAACCTTCGTCCACTGGTTTCGAAAAAGAGGAAGTACCCTTTGAAAACCCGCAAACCCTCGCCCAAAATCGGTGTGATTGGAAAATAGAGCGAGCAATGCAGGAGGAAAAACCAGCTTTCACATCCAACGCTCGTGAAGGCCTGCAACGCTTCGGGCACACTAGCAAGTGCTGATTTTCACTAAACCTCACCCGGTTCTTCTGGTGCAGCTCCTGAAGGGATGCACCACAGTCGAGTGGGTTAAGTGTCTCCATTGTTTTTATTGGAAAATTATTAGTTGTTTCATTATTTCAGCGTAAATATTTTTAGAGCGCTAATGGAGAAGAGTGAGAATTGCAATTTACTTTTCCAATAAACAACGCTCAACTGTATGTACCATTTTAATAGGCTTCCTCGAAATGCTTTTTTTAAACTAGAGAACGAAAGCGACAAAAGCCAATGAATATATAAATACTGAATGTACTTTTTCCCCTTATATTTGGGTAGAAATCTAGCGTGAGTCGCATAAAAATAGCCATTCCAAGAATGCTTCATCATCTAATTTCATCTCGTCTGAAATAGAACAAAGTACCTGGTGGAGGACCCGAGACCTACACGACAAAACAGCAGGCAGAAAAGAGGACGTCTTGTCCAAAAAAAAAAAAAAAAGACTCGAAATAAAATTACAAACCTCAGGTACGTCTGGGGAGCTGTACGTTACAAAATCCATCCCAGAACGAACCGTCCAACCATTTCTCGTCCAAATCTTCTTCAATCTACAGCGACTAATTCCCGGCAAACTCACTCATCCGGCAAAGATCTAGCCGACAATTTCTTCTCCAAAGAGATTCGAAATGCTTTTTTCCTCCCCCTAGCTTCCCTGCTTACCTTATCGAATCATTCCACCGACCCAGCACACCAAGCGAACGAAACGGACCCACCGACGCTAAGCTTCACCATCGTGCGGATGGCACGAAAACGAAACGAACCAAGAAATTACCAAATGAATTATTTATTTACTTAACGTCTCGGGGAGGGTGGAGATCGACAAGCGGAGCAGCACACACACATACCACCACCACCACTACTAGCCACTAGCCGTGTGTCTCACTATCTGGGAGCGAACGACTTCGGCACAAGGAAGGAGGTTGAAACGGATGCTGTTTTTATCGGTGCAAACATCGAAAAATTGAAGTAATCGCTTGCTCAACACTGACATGCTTGGAAGCACCCATTTCGATCACGGTGGTGCTTGCTGTAGCTTAGCAGTAGTAGTAGTAGTAGTAGTAGTAGCAGTGGCAGTGTGCAAACCCAGTAGCTCTGCCTGCTGATCGAGCCTGAACGAATAAGAAGCCTGCTCTTCCGTGTTCTTGTGAACGAGATATCCAATGGATGTGGTGCATGGAAAAAAACGTTGGAAAGGATACCCAACCGGCACGGAAGAGAGTCATTTGAATTCAATCTAAGACATCAGAATTCCGTTTCCAGGCGTGCAAGGGAACAGCACATGGGCACAGGGAGCCGCATCCCATCCGCCGGTCACCACCGGTTCGCCAGATGATCGAAAGGACACACCGATGCGATAGGGACACACGCCGGTAGTCTTCATCAGCATGCACCCATGTAACCGGCGCGAGATAAGCGAAATGAAGGCATACAATATTTATCAGGCAACCAAACCAGCCCATCCCGACCGACCGGCGGCTGCCACTGAGGCAAGGGAAATATTTCTTTCTCCTTTCTTTCGCCCTATTCCAAGAAGACTGGACGTACGCTTGGTGCAGCCTTGAGTCGAGCTTGGGGAAGATTTCCGTGTGGACGTCCTAGTCTGGACATGGTACATCAAGATATGTAAGTGTTCCTGGAAAAACTGGACACACCGGGTTGCAGCAGCAACGACGTAGTCATTTATTCCGCATCATCCATCATATCCTCCAATGTCCCCCAATGTTGGATAACTTAGCGTTAGATTGGAAAATGAACAATGTTTGTGAAACGACAACAATCCAATCGATTCTTTGTCAGCAGAACCGGGGGAAGCTCCGAAAAGGTACCAACAACGTCCGAAGCAGGGTGCCAAACTCGTTTTACAGGTGATGATGAGATGATAATGTAAGGAAAACTATTCCTTTTCCTCCAGATCGAAACGAATCCTTACAATCCTCTGGCTGACTAGCGACCTCTGTATCAGAACCAACGCCAGAACCATTGCGGATTTTATAGTCTAGGACAAAGAATCCCTTGGATATACCATACCATTTGCATTGGTTAAAAAGTACTGACAACCGTTTTTTTTTTTTTGTGTTGGTTCAGTTTAGCTTTCTCTCTATCTCACACACCCAAGCACATCCGAAACTGTTTTACTTCATTTGATGCACACCGATCAAAAGCTTCCCTTTTGCATGTTTAATTGCGCGCAAAAGCGGAAAGCGTCACCGTAAAATATATATTTGCCCGTCAAATTTGTGCGGATCGTTGACATTTAAATTAATAACCTAAAGCGGAAGCGGAACTGCTTCGGAATAAAACTGCTTATCGTACTAACGACGGCTAACTTTTCACCCGACCCAGTCTCAGGTAACGCTTAATCTTGTGCCGCTCTTGGCCGGAAGTCACTTGCTGCCTGGTCGAATTCGGCGGCACCCTTTCTGCCGGCATGTTTGATTGCTGCTGCACCATGCAAGCGGAGACCGTACAGAAAGGGGAGACAGCACCGGTAAAAGTTTCCCCAAAGTGCAAAAACTAACCCGACACGGAATTGCAACTGTTGCTGTTTGCATTTCATTTGAGCTTTTCCGGGGTTTTTGATGTAGTTTTTCTATAGCTGAGAATGAACGAGGGATGGGGAAGGGCGGGTTGAACTTCGTTGCTTTTAGTTCAGAAAGTGAACTTGCATTGAGAATTCGAGTTGAAAATTGAAAGGAGGAAGTTGAAGCGCTGTTAATTATTTGAAGACGGCCAAACGAATAGTGTTTGTGTAAGTTTTCGTAAAAAATAATTTTTTTGATAGCAGAATGTTGTACACATGTCGCACATTTTACCATCAATTTAATTTTATTTGCGCTTCATCATGTTGCGTTACACGGTCTAACAGTTTATTTTCCTCCGTATTAGTTTTTAAACTCAATCGAAAGTAATTTCATATTTTATAGCCAATGCAGACATTGGCAGGTGACACCACTACGTAGTGATTTATTAGTGAAGGCTTCGAAAGGTCAAACCACACGAAAAACAGAACTGAAAACCAGACACACATTCAACCCTTTTTCTCCCATCCTCACCACTCGACGCTCAACTCACCGGGTGCGCTTGGTGAAAGCACGTAAAACTTTAAATCGGACCTCAAACGTGCCATGCCGCTGTGCGGAGATTGTTTGCAGTCGGCATTAGTGGTTGGAGTTTGGCGAACGCAAGCCCGAAACCGAAGAAACATTTTTAATAATGCAATGCAGTATCCTCTTGCAAAGTTTTCACTCTGGAGCCGTTTCTAACAAAGAGCGACACGGTAAAAGTAAAGATGGGAACATTCTTATCAAGGTGAATGGTAAAGGTATGAGCGTATCAAATTGAAATCGAACTAAACAGGACTAACACCCTTATCACAATAAACAATATCAGTTTTTTTTAAAGAGCCATCCGCAAAATAATCTTATTCTTCAAAATGCTCCCTACAGATTTTCCATTTTCTGGTCGCATACTTTCTCAAAACGATATGAGAAACAAAAAGTGAGTTTCCCAGGATAGTGTTTCAAAAAAATCAAAGAAAAAAATTCCAGCCTTCTTGCCGGTATGAAGAAGAGAGTAATTGACGAAAGCGGCTAAATATATATATATACGGAAAAGCAATTTTCATTATCAATCAATTAAGTAGTTTCTGTTGAAGGTTCTTTACATTTCATATTTAGATCAAATGATTAAAAATAAGACCAATGCCAAAAGTCTAAATTTAATAAAAAATCCGCTCGATTTTGATTAAAACTTTGTGAAAAAATCTACAATTTTAGCTGCCATTGCAAAATCGTGCACCCAGTTAACGCGAATATCGATGATTTCGATTTGTCTGTAGGTGTTCGTAGAATTCCTTTCACCCATTGCAGTTTTGTTACCCCTCCTCCTCGTGCTAAGCATACTGCACCCGGCCAGAAATTGTGTAACACCCAGCCAAACAGTCGTGCGCTGAGGGGTTGGGCGGAAAAGAAAACTGCTGCGATCATCATCACCTTTGCTAACATCACCGCGAATCGGAGGTACACCGAGAGGAGCATTGTCGCGCACAGGTTGGCACAAATTTACATACAGAACGAATTTTCACAGTTCAATACCGAACCCCTATATCGGTCTGTCCCTTCCGCGAGCCCGCTCCCGTATAATCCTTTACGTTCGTTCGTCGCAAGAAGTTCCAGTCCTGGCGGAATATGTCGCTATCACGGCACCGGTAAGTGGTTGTGTGAACGAAAGGGAACAAGCTCACAATTGCAATGCCCGACCGTGCTGACAGTTTGGCGACAAGTGAGCGTTACCCAAAGGCAAAGACGACCTGCCACAGCTCCTTTTAGATAGGGTGGGAATTTTGCTTGCAAAAGAATGACGCACCGCCGCCTTTGTGACAAGAGAAAGCGGTGACCAAAACGGGAGGAGAGAAGCATGAGAAAACTGGAACAGTCGACACCAATATTAGCTTCATGGATTTTATCTTCCTCGCAGCAGCGAGTTTTGCTTCCCCACCGGCCGCCAGACACGATTCGCTCTCCCGTTTGCTATCATTCCGAACAGGGACATTTTCATCGATTTGCAGCCGTACAACCCAACATTCCTGTGGCGGTGCATCCGGCCAAGTGGAAACCCAGCTGCATAACCCGTCGGGGTTGTGGAGGTCTTATAAAACTTAAAGCACACCACCAGCCACGCTGAAAGGAGAACGAGGGACGGCCGACGCGGGCAGAAGCCACCGAGGAAAGAAAAGAAGAAAAAAATACGTCCCGCAAATGATGTGGAAATTTGCACCGAACATACATTCTGCGCTGCTTCCCTGCAACACCACGTCCCCCTTTGGGAAGACTTATTTTAAATGCCTTCATAACGTAACCGCACACTGCTTTCGCGTCCGTTCCGGGTGCACCGTTCGCTTCGTGTGGCTTTATGGCCACGTCAAACAAATATGGTTTCCACGAATCTTTTCCATTCAATCCCAGCTGAATCATATTTTCACAGAATTCTGTAACAAAAAAATAAACTCATTCCTTTTCCAGCAAAATAGTTAACAGATTTTTCTTATGTAAAGCAGCTCTTCCAAGATGCATGCCGAGGTTTCCTTTACAGGAAATTATTCCCCCCCCCCCATTAAATGTAAAAAAAGACAAAATCGCAAGCCTTGCGTATGTTACAACCTGCCGTAATAATGACGTCATTACAGGAACAGATAAACTCTTTCGCGGAGCGAAAAATAAAGCTGCACAACAACTGGGAACAGGATGGGTAAACCATAAGGTGTGTGTGTGTGTGTGTTGGGAGCATGGTGCTTCCTGTTTCGCACGGGTTTTACGATCGTGAAGTTTAAATAGCAACTCCTTGAGCTCTTCCTTACATCCTTAATGACACTTTTGATGGCTCTTCGCGTTAAAGAAGAGCATGCGAAAAATAATTTGGAAAAGACGTAGTTGTTGAAACGAAATGATTTTTATAAAGACGGAAATGACAAAAACATAATCAATTCGAAGATACGTTTGGGTTTTTTTTTAAGACAAGTTAAATCATACAAATCACTATAGAAAGATCGAAAATAGAAGATAAACAACAAAAAAGAGAAAATAGTAGCAACGTTGAAAACGACCTAACAGAACTCAAACGCAAAAATCCTTAGGCGCCAGCCAGTTTACGAGTCAACGAGCCGGTGGAGTCGCTGACGATAGAAACAGTGGAAACGAAACTGCTCTAAAACAGCGCATAAACAAACCACCATAAAGGGAAAAAGCTTTTCCACACCGGACAAAAAGCAGAGTTCGCGTCTCTGCCCACATCCATTCGCACAAATGAAAGAAAAACATATCCCGCAAAACGAGAACACCGGGAGATGATAATCCGGAAAATAAAATCCTTAAATTATCATCCAAATGGAAGAGAAATCAAAACCGAACCGAAAAACCAGCTCGCTCGCCCGTTTGCCATTTATTATGCCGGTCCTGCTGCTGGATTCGCGTTTCGCGTTCTTCTCCACGGCGCGATCCATTCAATTTATGGGGCACGCTTGACTCGACGCGCCCGCACACCAAAACCCTATTACAATCATCTTCGCAAGGGGTTGTTGGGTGGGGGATGGGTGTGATGGTGGTGTACCTACAAATGGATGCATAAACTTTACCCACCGTACCGAAATACGGATCGGTGCCGCGATGTTTCACAACAACTTAATCAAAGGGCAACAACAAAAAAAGGCTATATCGCAAACACTAGGCGTTCGGTGAACTAATGGACGATAGTTGCTTATTTTTGCGGTGAATGCGAAGAAGGAAGAAGATGGTTTTGAAATTTGTACACAAACTGCACAAACAAGGGGATCGAAAAACACCATTACGGCTAGGAAAATCGTGGTCATCACTTTTGCAAACTCATCCATGAATAGTGATGCTTGGAGATGAGATACACTTGCTTATGATGATGCTGAACGATTTTGAAGGAAAGATGTGTGACAATAAAGCTTCATAATAATTATCAATTTACTAATTTTAAATTACTATTAAATTCAACCATTATAAAAACATTATGAAAATACGAATTTGAGAGATTAAATTAAATTTTAACAAACTAAACACTACTCCGATAAGTTAATGAAGTTAACAAAAGTTTAACATACTTCGATTCTATACATTTACTAATATAAACTACAGTAACAGCAATCTTTTCCATAGACCCGGAACGTTTCCCGGTAAGTTGAGATGATATTTACTTAATAAAACGAACAAATGTTTGCTTGCCTTCAATGTGTGGGAGCTGCAGGTTTTTAATGATCTTCACTTCGCCTCTTCGGCCGAGAATTGATGTCATTGTTGCGTTGTCTCGTCAAAAGTAAATGACGTCAACATGAACGTTGGAAAAACTTTCTTTTCCGCGCTGGGCAATTTTTAAGGCATAGATTTTTGTTTAAACACTTCCACTAAACAGACTAATGATTAACGTAATTAGATCACCCATTCCTTAATGCACATTTACACTACGAACTCAGCTAATAAACACTGCGAGCACTTAGCAAATGATTTTTCTGAAAGATGACTTCCTACAATTTCACCACATACACCACCGTTTTAAACCATTTCCACCCGTATTTTCTAAATGCAAATTAAAACCCACCGTACCCACCGGTAGTGTGAAGCGCAACTAACACGGTAACTAACACGACGGTAGCTTTCCCCCGGGGAGGGAGCGCACACGTTCACGTAACCGGCCCTAGCCGCTCCTAGCGAGCGACAGCAGCAAAAGACTATCCAAGCTCTTTGGCAAACAAGTTAGCACCTTGAACACTTGTGCAAGGCACGGCGAAAGCGTGCCTGCGACGGTGCATTGGATACAATGCCACGGTGAAGATAACTCCCGGCGTCTAAAGTCCGCTTATCGGGTTGAAGCATGTTTCCCTAACCCACATCCACGCGAGATACCAAGATGCCGTGCCGTAGGGTTAGTTGAGGTTTGTCTACGATAAGCCGAAGATAAGCTTCAAACGCTATCGGTAGTTCATTCTGTAGTATGAAATTCCTCTCGTGCACTCAACAATGTAAGTATGGTCATCTTTACAACTACTGAGACCAACAGCATCGAACCGTTTCACGACGCCAGTTAAAAGGGCTTCCCACGAGTGCTTAAAATCGCAAGTCAAGTCGATTTCAAAACAATTGCCCGTACCGGATGGAGCACAAAATGTGGCTTTCTGCCAACTTGCTTCGGGCATTAATGGCCACTCGGAAAACGCGTAATCCGTATCGAACCCCTAAAACCCACGGGGGCCAGTATCATAAAACCCTCGGAGACATTTCACGTTTCCGTCCCCGGTTTCCGGTTATGCCGGTGTTTCGAGGAACGCTCGCTAGGTGGAAATATTAAGTGGACTTCTACTTTGCATTATCATCGTGATATTTTCCGCACCCGCGGGACGCCGGCACCAATGAGGCTAAAATTTTTATCCCTATCCGTGTCGGTTTCATGGGGCGCAACGTGATCCGTAGCAGATTTCATCGTCCGTAGCAACCTTTACCCGTGGCGGTACATACACTACATTATCTCATCCCGGATGGCGGATGTGGTAGTCCGATTTTATAAGCTAGTCTCGCTCTTCCTGTAGCGCGATTTTTGAAATTGTCGTGTGGGGTAAAACAAAAAAACAATGTAAATATCATCTCTATTCCAGCGCGAGCGCTACGGGTAATAAAAATAAAAATAATGTGGGAAAAATATTAAAAAGAGCAGCAACTAAAACAAAAGCGCTTTTCGCCTCGGGCCGATGAACAATGGGAGCGAGCTAGCCATGAGCGAAAGCAAGAAAAAAAACATCCACATCGTAAAAGGAGCAGAAAGCAAAATATGCAAAATATGCACATCCAAAAAGGGGATCAAGAGCTTATAAGCGGTCAAAAGCGCAAACGGGAAGGGCGACCCTGTGGGCGCGCGAGACGAACCGAACAGGAAGTAGTAGCGTTGGACATATGTACGAGCGCACAAGGTATGCCCGTGTCCATGTACGGCGACATGACATAGTCTACGGGCCCGAGCACAACTAAAAGCACACTACGAGGACGAAACAACACGGGATGAATAAAAAGTACACCGGGCATTTTCCACAGACGGGCATGCCCCGGGGGGGGGGGGGGGGGGCGAGGCGGCTTCGGGTGGTTTCCGGTCGGGACATGTACAAAAGGAGACAAGTTCCAGCGCAACCTCCCACCCAAATGGCACGTGTGTCTCCGCCAGCTTCTTGCGTTTCCAGCAACTCGCGTGGGATGCTCTGGTCCAACAACGGGGCCCTTATTGTTCATATTTATTCATGACAACGGCGCTCACCCACACAACCGAATGTCGGGATGATTTTCATGCGGGCAAATAAACGGGCAATTTTCCGTACGTGGAGTCTGGACACCCGACGGAGCGGAGCGGATGGAGTGTTTTATGGTGCGGTCAATCGGTCGGGGTGTGTTGTTTTGTCCGGAGTGGCTCGAATCGATTGTACTGCTCTGCCCATGCTGATCATAATCGTAATTGTACGCAAGATAGGAGAAAAGTGCAACGATAAACAGGTTGATTTGTGATCGTTGGAATTACGGAGTATTTTGTATATTTTTTTAGTATAACGTTTTTCGAGTATTTAAACTTGTTTTCACAATCCAAACATCATATTCATATGCTCACATAACTGCTACACGAAGTTCTAAATTAGCATAAAGCTTATTAACTGAATTCAATGTATAACAAGATAAATGAATAAAACCTCACTCACCATGAATAACCAGCTCCGAGTCACGATTCACCTCGTACAGACGGATCGCTTCGTCCAGCTCAATGTCTGACTGTATGGTGCACGGATCGTTCTCCTCATCGACCCATTTCATCGTAAACACCTACGAAAAGCGAAAAGTAAATAATTATAATTTTATCGTAACAAATACAGAAGGAACAAAAGAATGTTTTAAAAAACTGTATTGTCCCACTAACTGATTAGAGATTCGAACTCGAATTCGATTGGCGAATCAATACAACATATGAAATTAATTAATAAATCGTTCTCAAATACTCAAAGCACTCACCTGATCCGGCGCAAATCGGCAAATTTCACGCATCTCCCGGCAGAGCCCCTCATACGAGATGCTCTCGTCGATGTAGGTGATCATCACCTCACCGTTGTAGGCGATCTTCACCTTAATCTCGTGGCCACTGCCATCCCCGCCGCCACTGTTGTTGCTCTCGTTGGCTATCTGGATCGGCATCGTCAACTCACCGCTCGCTTACTTCCTGCCACTGAACGAATACCGGCGCTCGTCGCTGATACCAAGCCGTTTATTTATTTCTGATTTGTTGTAGCTTATTTTAATTATGATTTTGAAAAGCCCACGAAGCGAGCGATTTTAATCTCTGGCCCACTGAGGTACGATCACGTTCAGCAAAAAAAAAAAACGAAACACGGGCTAGGGCTGCGAGTTGAGTGGATGCATCCTAAGGTCGCATTTTCTTTATGTCAGCGAGGCAGGCGCACGTCGACGGCAAAAGGCGATACGAAAGGCTTAAAAGAAAGAAATGGAATGAAACGATGAGAAAAATATTGAAATAAATAACACTACCCATAACGATATGCCCACAACTCTAGCCACTACGAAGAGTCGTTAGGTCGGTGCTGTGAATCATGCGGTTTAGAAGCAGCATGATAATTAAACGCCCATTTTCACACTTGTGTTTCTCTCCTTGAAGTTGTACTAAACATTAAAAATAATCTATTATAGTTAATGTTTATTTTTGTTTCTAAAATCCAACAGTTAGGGTATTATGAAACAAATGTCTATTATTCACCTGCAAATCAAATGCACACAATTCACGATAACGCAACTCAATTGCGATCGATTATCAAACGCTAAATCACAGTCAACGTTATGACCAACACGAAAACAACCATCTAGCAAGAGGGAACGACCTGCGATAACGATCCGCTTGGAGTCCGTGTGAGAATTCAATTTTTTAGGTCAAGGATTTCCCAACCTGAGCAAACGGAGGGAATTATTTGAAGCATGCTTTAATGTCTCCCATGAAACGAGTTATTAAATTTCCAAACATTTGTGCATTTTTTACGAATGACAATGCTAACATCGCTTAAAGAAAGGGCCAATACTCGTTCAGTATGTTTAATAAAGGAATAAGAAAAATTAAAATATACGCCAGCAAATAACAAGACCAACTGTAGATTAGATGCCGCACCGTATGTTGGCGTGCTTTTGATGGAGCCCTCACGAAAGATACATCATCCGCCCGGCTGTGTGTAAACAGATATTGGCTTTTATGATATCTCCACATTGCGACAAAACTCGGTGCCTAGCCTGTGTGCCTGGGTGTAGTAAAAAAAACAGAGCTGCCAAATTAAGCAAACAAGCGATAACCACGAATCATTTCTCTCGGGAACGACTGAAGCAGACGTCTCGTGCGCTGCAGTCAACCGTCTCGTAGAATAAGTAAGTATACAGCAACACTCGCACATTTAACCCTTTGGCGCTTTTTGGTTAGGTGTTAAAAAATCTGCAAGATTTTTTTCAGGAGCATTTATATCGATTCGTCGGTTCTACGATCAAAATAATCCTGTTAAAAAGAGCGATACCTGCGTGGTTGTATCACGAATAAACGAAAACGATACATTTTCGAGCATCAAACCATATACTTTAACAGGCAAATAAGGCACCAACAAATTGTAACTCCAACCCGTATGGATAAAAACCTGGCCACACCAAAAGCCACAGCAAAGTATGTTAGCAACAGGCGGTAAACTCACATGTGTTGAGCATATCGGGGGAGGAAAAAAGCCAATAGAAACACGTCGAAAGCACGCGTCGTAAAACGAAGCACCAAAGAAGAACTATCTGTGCTCGGTCGGGTCAATAAAACACCCCCATACACCCGAACCGGAGTACCGGTACTTTAAGTTTCGTTTCGTTTCCTCTTTTCCTTTGCTTCGGTTATACTATTTGCTTCCACTCTTATGTTATGTGGCCGTCTGTGGCAGTGTACGTTCGGTGAGCATGTTAACCCATCGCGCATGTGGGTGGTATATGTATGGTGCAAGTGCGTCGTAAGAAAAATAAATTACGCTATGTGCAAGTGTGCCTGTGGGGGAGGATATGGCTACCCCAATACACATATGTCACACCCCTTCGGTAGGTGAAACATGATCCGATAGGGCTTACAAAATACAACACAGGTGACTGAAGCCAAGTGGTGTTGTCCGTGCGATGGTATTAACTTTTACACCAGGGACACTTTGATATTAATTTGCGAGAATGACAAGTATACCAGAATAAATTAAAAAAATAATTTCAAATTGAAATTAAAAATTAAAAAAACACCACAATAAAAAATCAAATGAAAAAATTACAACTATTCCTACGGTAAGTTTCGTATTCTAAACCAATAACTGTTGGTTATACTATAGTAAAAACATTATTCTATCGACACGCAGTTCGACCCCGGCCGAATAAGAAACAGCCGCTTCGAACTAGGTCAACAAATTGGCTTTCAATTATGTGTGCTGTCAATCGATCTCGTCACAGCACGAAGATGCAAGCCTGTTGCTTCCGTGCAAATTGTACGTTACGTGAGTCATCAATCTCCGGCACATCGAGCACAGCAAAACCATGCACATCGTAGTACGGTTTCTCTTAGTAGGCATCCGATATTGAAAGGCGTTTCGTATCGAACAAGAACCGTCGTACACAGCGTACGTACAGCTGCCAAGAAAGACGTACAAAGCGCACCGTACCGGAACGCTTATGAGCTGACCCATAAAGTGTACACCAGCTAGGGCTTCTAATGTCTTTACCGAAGCGAGAGAATGGATCTGAGAAGAAGGGGAAACCGTGAAACATGCTGTCTTGCCTTCGTTGTCGATCAGTACTTACCACTTTCCACAGCTGCGTTCTACGGGCGTCCGTAACTTCGTCTGCTCCAGAACGATGAGCAATCCGCAGTCTTCCTGGATGACGTCACGAACAACAAGTTCGGATGCGTTTAACAGGTGGTAGCCGACAAGTAGTAATGGAACACCGGTGTGTGTTTCGAGATTACTAGATTTACAGCCTGCTATGTTGAGATGATTTGATTCGAACGGACAACGATCAACTTAAGGCACGCTCCCCAACCACCGTCACCTCCAGCACAGCTATCGGAATGTGATTTATTGCTGCTTCTTTACCACCTTGCAATAGGGGACTTACTACAGGCACACCTCACCAATTAAGGGTTCCTTCTTTATCGCCCTTTTTTATCCGCGGCACTGGTCGTGGTCGCTGGTGTAAACAAAAGATTTCACACAACTACTACGTATGCAACAAATGCCACTACACACACCCGGAACGGTACTCTCGCGCCACCAACACGCACACACGCAATTCGTTTGGTCGGTCGGAAAAACGATACGGGTGGGAACCGGAAACGGCACCGAAATTTCGCTTTACGACAAAGCCAACAGATTCATCCGCCCCGGAACGATTGCAAGGGCACGGAAAAACTGCATTCCCTTGTGTTCGCGCTCAATGCACTTCGGCGGCTACTCGATCGCACCAAACTCGGAGTGATGATGATGTAGCTAGGCGCTGTCGAGCCCGTGGCTCTGCGTTCAGCTCAAATGTATATCTTTTTTGGCACTTCCCTCAACGGAAACAGCAAGCTCTTCGATACGGTGCTAACAAAAGCCGGAAGAATATGTATAATATTAATGCACAAACGGAAAAGAATAAACACACGCGCAACCACCGCCGATAAAAAAAACACAAAAACAAGAAAACACCCCATCTGACAGCTGGCGAAAAGAAGAAGTCTAAATTTGTTGGAATATTGTTTGTTTGCGAGAAGTTGAAACATAGGAAATTGTTTTAATTTTCTATAATAGTTAGAAAAATATTTGATATAATTTAAAGCTATTTCCTCCAATTTTTATTCGTTTTTTTGTAGTTTTGGAAAAATGCATCAGCAAACTGCGTTTATACGTTCCGGGTGTATTACTTCTGTTCTCCAGTCTGCACAGTGTGCTTCCTGATTTCAGGGGAAATTTCGATATTTGGGATATTTTAAGACATAGGCTCAAAAAATCCCACATTGTGTTGGTTTCGAGGGAATGATCGAAATAGTTAAAAGAAAACTAGCTGGATTAAGTACGTATTTTGCTGCCCGTTCATAGCTTTCGAGTAGTTGGAAGAGTAAACGAAGTATTTTAATAATAACATGTAATATTTACAGTGTTCCATCAATGACAGGACAAGAGACATGATATTTACGTAACATTACAAGCGCTCCTTACAAACAAAGTGAGAAGATGAGTTCAGCTTCAAAGCCAGTTTTGCTGTCTTGAAACATACTAAAGTATTTTTATTAAATTTTCTCATTTTGCAGCTATTTTCTCCGGCCGGCCATGACGTCTATGACTTTCGGGCAGAAGAAGTTCATTCCAACCGCACCGGAAAAGGGCAGCTTCCCGCTCGATCACGGAGGCCAGTGCCGCAAGCTGATGCTGTTTTACATGCGCTGTCTGCGAGAAAACGCTGACGATAATTCCGCCTGCCGCCAGGAATCGAAAGCCTACCTGCAGTGTCGCATGGACAACGAGCTTATGGCACGTGAAGATTTCGCCAAGCTAGGCTACACTGAGAGTGAGAAGAAGGAAGCGCAGCAATCTTGATCCTTTCTGGGTGCGCGTTTTCGATTCGGTCATTTGTTATTAATTTTCCAAGCGTCATAAAAAAATCTCCAATGAAGCCCAGAAAGAACATTCTTATCGGCTGCACAGGGAGTGTGGCCACGATCAAGCTTCCCCTTTTGGTGGAAAAACTCCACCAGCTAGCGGATTTCGAGTTGGAGGTGCAAGTTATAGTAACTGAGCACGCACGGCATTTTTTCTCACCGGAAGAACTTCCATCGACGGTCACATTGCACACCGATCAGGATGAATGGTCATCCTGGCAGAAGCGAGGCGATCCGGTCCTACATATAGAGCTCGGCAAATGGGCCGATCTGCTCGTGATAGCCCCGCTCGATGCGAACAGCCTAGCGAAGATGGCGAACGGGCTGTGCGATAATTTGCTGCTGTGTACGACCCGTGCCTGGGATCCAGCCAAACCTCTGCTCTTCTGTCCAGCGATGAACACGCGCATGTGGCAGCATCCAATCACCGAGCGGCAGATCGAAACGCTTAAATCCTGGGGCCACCGGGAGGTACCGTGTGTCGCCAAAACGCTCATGTGCGGAGACACAGGACTGGGAGCGATGGCGGAGGTGGATACGATCGTCAGTACCGTAAACGAGACACTGATGGAGCACAGGTGATGAGAAATAAAAATTGAACGTTAAACACCGTCATCATGGTTCATTTCCGTAAGAGTATATGAGAAAAAGAAAACAGTATTTTCTTTCATGTCCTCTTGTTTCAGTTTCTTTCGATCAAGTAAAAATGTCACACCATTACATTCTTTTTACATATTTTCTTTATGAATCTCCTCTTGTAACGCTACCAGAAATGTAGCTCCCCCTGCTGTCTTGTCCACACGCACGCACACTCACACCCCACTCTCTTTAACGCATTGTATTCTCGATGAATTTGCTTGCGACAAATGTGTTCCTCGCGGTGGCATAGAGTATACGAAATGTTATTATCAATTTGCGCAAATCACCGGCTTATTAATTATTACCGTGCCATTCGGTGTGCATCTCGCGCGAGGGACAGGGGATATTGTTGTACGCACATTAGTGTTTGATAATAAATTACAGTATGTTTCGTCTTACCGATAGTGCATTAGCACACTGCTCCGATTACCACATTGCTTGCAGTTCCTTCTACAGCTTTACTTTTGCTGCTGACAACATTCGGTTTTCTCGCGCTGAGCCTTGCATGAGTAGCGCACGTCTTTTGATCTGCTCCACTCTCCTTGCGCACTTACCGCACAACTGGATACCACACAACAGCTAACCACTGTTTCCCTTGTCTTTGTCGTTAACCGATTATCCCTAGCGAGTGGTTACTTGTTTTCTTCCTAAACAAAATGATTCATCTTTCCATCCGAGTTTTGCTTTTTTGTTTGTTTAATGGATAAAAAGATGCAATGCGATGGTGAATCGTATGGGTAATGTACATGGAAACACAATTTTCCTACTATCATACAGTGGGGATCCCGCGTGTCTGCTGGCAATAACTCTGCAAACAGTAACTGAAAGATATATATGTATGTATATCAACGACATTATAATAGCGCTTTCTCCACATATCGTGGAGCTATCGAGTGGAAAGTGGGGAAAGGGATAGATCACATGTGTGTCCAGTAGCCACATAAGAAACAATTCGTTCTTACGACACACCACACGCAAACTAAATACGCAAGAATATGAACAATAAATACATTAAAAGAAATGAAATAAACACTAAAAACCGCCTGCTTGAAATAATCTCGTGGGCGTGAGACGCTTCAACGTAGCAACCCAGATTTCAACAAACTTAACCGGGAGAGAGAAAATCGGTAATCCGATATGCTGGGAATGTAGATTACCTTCACGCTTTGGGAAGTTTACTCGTTTATGTAGATTATTACATAAATTAACATTCGCTCCCGCGCTTTAACGTAAACAGATCCGAGTTGAAATGATTATGCGTCCTTTTAAACGATACCCCAAAAAATGCTACCCTGCCATGAAGGAAAACCTGCTGCTAACCTTCCGATACCATCAGTCTGCTTCGGGGCGTTGCTTTAGTCACGACGAACAAAACCGAAACTGGCAACGCGCGCGTTTGGTAAAGTGGTTTCTCGTGCGAAGTGCACATGTTTCATCCTAGTGCACGAACAAAATCACTTGTTCAGCGCTCGATTGCTCAGCTGGGTAAAGTAATAACGAATCTTTCTCTTCCGCCAAACTTACATATTTTCTCGGTGTGTATGTGTGAAGCCTCTCTTTTTCAAAGGAAATTCTCCTAAACAAAAAGCAAACACACACGCACTTCTGACAACCTCTCCACACGCTTCCTTTCGCTCTTTGTGAACGGTAATTGCCGTACTCGTGTCTCTAATATGTTACTCCCTACTACTATTCACTACCGTCTACTACCTTCTACACTCTACTACACGTTCAGGGTGGGGGGAGATAGTACTACTAGCGTACTACACAGGATACGCATAGTTTCGTTGCACTGATGCAGTCATCGTGACAGAAGGCTCCACACTGCTGACAGATAACCATCGCGTTTAGCGAACAGGAACAATCCTCCTCGGCACCACCGATCCCATCGACTGGGTCGTTCTCCTCCGGGTCGTCCCGTTCGACTGTCCCATTTTGCATTTCCCCCACATCGATGCCACCACCATCGGTGCCATTCTCGGTGCTAAAAGCAGCCTCCTGGTGGTGATTATGCTGCAGCCGCACGTCGGACGAGCTCGGCAAACCATCATCAACGGTAGGTGGTTCGATTGCAGCTGAATATTCAATTCGGTTACCGCCCTGCTCGACCATTAGCTGGTCGGCGTATGGTTGCTGGGGCGAGATGTGCGACGGTGATACAAACATCAGGCTCGATCCACTCACGGGTCGCCCGTTGCCTACCTCCATTTCGATTCCTCCAGATGATTCCAACGCTTCACCGTTCACCACAACGACGTTCCCAATATTAACTCCAGCTCCATCATCCATAAATGACTGGTGGTGGTTAAACAGCTGCTGATGATGCTGCTGCTGCTGCTGCTGCTGCTGCTGCTGCTGCTGCTGGTGCATAGTAACCACTCCACCCGTTGCAGAGTTTCCTCCGGTGGCAACTGTGCCACCATCGATGAAGACGATCGCTCCAGCATCCGACCCATCGTCCGTAACGCCACTGCTACCAGCGTCGTCATCACCACCGGCCAACGGTACGGAATCGAGCTGATGACTATCCGATGGACCGCCGTAGGTGATCACTGTACAAGGTGGGGGGAATTAGAGGAAGGACCAGCCTGATATGCTTGATCAAATTGCTTCGACAACGACGCGTGGGCGCGGCGCGGTGAACGATTCGCACACAAGCACACACGTGCGGGTTGTTGTTGTTGTTGGTGGGAGGGTGGTGGTGCCGGGAGCTTCTCCCCCATGCATACAACACGCACACACGCTCACACAAGCACTCTCACATATACACAACATCCATCCATCCATCCATCCACCCACCCCCACACACACACGCACACCAGCCCGCCCGCCAGCCCTCTCTACCCACACGCGCATCTCGTTCACGCTCACCGAAGTACACCGCCTCCCGGCGGATAATACTCACCGTGGGTGGACGGTATTCGGCGGGTGGTGGTGGTGGAGGCGGTGGTGATGGCGGCGTTCGTTCCGGCCACTATCTGTTGCTGTTGCTGGTGGTGTTGCAGCTGCTGCTGCTGCTGTTGCTGCAGATGGTGCTGCACTACCTGTTGTTGCTGCTGCTGGGCAGCGGCTAACTGATGGTGCAACTGTTGCTGCTGCTGCTGCTGCTGCTGCTGCTGTGGATGTGTCTGAGGTGCAGCAGGGACATGGTGAATTTGTATCTGAATGATGGGAGAAACAAAAGGGTACAAATTAGGATTGTGGAACAAATTGCACATGAATAATGTATGTAAACTCTATGAGCAAACAATAACGGTGACTATAAAATGTAAAGCATTAGTTTTCTCCAAAATCACAGCGCCTGTACAAAGAAGCATGATCATTGAACATTGATGAACATATTGATCATTCTCAGAGTATTAACTCATAAGAGTTAATCAAAACAGAAGGATTTAACTATCTCACATTTTAATATAAAAATCGAATTGAATGATATACAAAATCGGCTAGATTCAAAAGAATCGTAGTAACGTAAAACATAATCGAAAATCGGATAGAAAATCGAATAGAAAATCTAAAAAAATTAAACAAACATGACCAAGGTTCGATTCAAAGGAAACGCGTAATAATTAGAGCTCTTTTCTTTAAATGCACTAAAACAAACACTCTTACTTTCGATTACTTCGAAAGATCGAAAGATTCACCTTACCTGATTGTGTGTCGGTGGTGCACTGGCCGCCCGCGGCGTTACTATTTCCCCGATATGTGCCGCACGCTGTACTAGCACGTACTTTCCACCAAAGTTCCCCGCAGAAGCAGCCCCTCCAGCGCCACTCCCTCCGGCAGCATTGACGTTTCCACCGACAGGCGTTGGTCCGTTGTTGGTGCCGGTGGCCGTAGCATGCAAAATTGTCGGGGCCGCACTAACGCTGATGATTTGTGCGTGTTGCTGCTGCTGCTGCTCACCGAGCGTATGAATCTGCTGCGGTTGCTGGGTTGCCGTCGTTGCCGCCGTTATAATACTGACCGGGTTCGGTTGGCTGATGGTGGTGGTGTTTGGTGGCGTCGTTGCCGCTGCGGGACCACCGGCGTACACTTGCCGCACCACGATCGACGACGACGAATGCGGCCTATTGCCCGACGCTAGGGTGCGCTTGGAATTCACGAAACGTGAGACCTGCGTTAGGAGCGGATACGATGGGGATTAGAATTTTCAGCCACATTTTACCAACTCACCCCCTTAGTGCGCTTACCTTATTCCCTCCAATACCTAGCACTCCACCGAAAGCACTGTTGCCACCAGCGCCGCTGTTCGCATCCTCTTTGGTATTGTTGCCGATAATACTGCTCGCAGAGACACCGCTACTGCTGCTGCTGCTACTGCTGCTGCTACTACTGCTACTGCTTCCCGTACTGCCGATGCTGCTGATGCTGCTGTTCGAGTTGGAGTTCGATGCCGCCAGGAAAGCCTGCGGTGACTTCAGCTGCGCTTTCAGCTGATGCCGGTTCGGACTGTTCTGTATCACCGCCTGGCAGATTTGGTAGCTTCGTTCGAGGTTTACCGCACCGGGCGGTAAGCGTGAGCTGCTCGATCGTCCTCCCCGCTTGCCGGTTGATGACGAACCGGTTGTCCCGCTCGCACTACCACCACCGGACGTCGCACCGTTGCCGACGGTGGTGGAACCCGTGCCGGGTGTGAGCGTACCGGCAGCAACGCCATCATTTACTCGCTTCGTTCGACTATTGCTCCCCACTGTCGCCGTCGTCATACCAACAATCACATTCGTGGCGGTTCCGGCGCTACCACCAGCACCCGTTTGGGGCTGCTGCTGTGTTGTCGTTTGCAAGTGGTGCACATTGTTCATGAGAAATGCGTTCTGCCCACGGATCAGCTGGTTGGTGACGTATTTTTGTTGAAATCGCTGCTGCGACTGTGTTGGCGCGGATGCTTGCTGCGCAATCACCTTCGCTTGCGCCTGTGGCTGCTGCGGTGCTGGCTGCTGGAGCGGCTGAACACTGTACTGTGCCGTGCGCTGTAGCGGCAACCGCGGTCTCTGTTGCTGTGTTTGCTGCTGGCCGATGATGATCTTCTGCAGCTGGATCGGTTTCTGCAGTGCGGCCACGGTGCCCTGGTTGGTGAGCTGAAGCTGGGCGTCCTGTGTCTGGATGTACTGGGGCGCATTCTGCAGCTGCGGCAACACATTCGCCGTCTGCACGGTTAGTGGGAGCTTTGGACCGGTTCCGGGTGCGTTTACCGCACCCAACGGGCGGGATGTGATGATAAACTTTGGCTGCTGCTGTTGTGAAATTAGCTGCTGGGGCTGATGGCCAGTTGACTGCTGCTGCTGTACAACGCCGTGATCTAATTCGTAGCGTATCTGACCGGACGCGGTTTGCACGTGTTGTATTAGCTGCTGCTGTTGGAGCTGTTGCGACTGCTGCTGCTGCTGCTGAGGCTGACCACCGGTATAGTTTCCGGCAACGCTTTCTATCACCCGAGACAGATTGTCTTGCCCGCCAACGGACGGTCCGAGCGATATGATCGGCGTGGAGGTCACAACGTTCACTTTCGGTTGAAACGACTGCGGCGAGTGTGCCGTCTGCTGCTGCCCGTCATCATTTTCCAGCTTGATCCGGGTCACGATCTGTTGATTACCTTGCCTGATCGTGGTGTAGCTCACACCCGGATCCGTTTTCAATATATTGCCACGCAAGCCATCTTTAATCTGCAACGAAAGGAACGATGGTTTTGATTGTTAGGAAATTTACATAACATTCTTACGCAGGAAAAGCGACTAATCTACATCAACTCAATCCCATTTGCCATACGTATCGCACACTTTTCAACACAATAAGTCAAGTTAGGAACAAAGTGTGCCAACCGCACGGGAAATTACATTAAATAAATGCAAAAAAGTAAAGTGTCGGACTCGCCTCTGACGTGAGCTGGATCGTACTGTTGCCGCATCCGAGAACCTGTTGCGGTGTTTGATGCGACTGCTGTTGTTGTGTCGCAGATGGGTGTAGTTGAAATATACTCAATCCTTGCTGCTGCTGCTGCTGCTGCTGTTGTGGCGAATTAAGCATCCCTGTCGCTGTTGAGCCCGCTGTCATGGTTTGTACGGTGGGTTGAGTTTGAGCTAAAAAACTAATCCCTGTGCTTGTGACATTAGCTGCAGCGTGCTGCTGCTGCTGCTGCTGATGCTGTTGCTGGAGATGATTATGGGCGGCAATTTGCTGCACGATTGTGGCCGTCGTTGTTGGCCCCATCGAAATTGGTGATGGAGATTGTTGTTGTATCGTGTGCTGTTGCGGCATCGATGCTGCTTGTTGTTGGTGATGGTGTTGGGGCTGTTGTTGTGAAGAGTTCGTCAGATGTTGGTGCAGTTGGAGCTGCTGCTGCTGGTGTTGTTGCTGAAAGGTAGAGGCCCCGGACGATGGGACCATCGTTGCCGATCCCGATGGGCCGATAGGCGAAATGATAATACTGTTATTGGCATCCACGAGTTGATGATGATCCACTACCATCATCTTCGTTGTATCCATCATCTTCATCTTGAACTGTGGCCAATCTAAAACGGAACGAAAATAATAGGAAACAAATTATTAGTATTGTGAGATCTCGTGAAATAAAAAAAACACTAACAAGCAGCATATTCTCGTAATTTCGCCTATGCTAGCGATTAATTCAGACGAATTCAATAGAACTCTCCCATTTACGTCATCTTTTCTCATCATGCTGTAGGGTTGAAATATGTTACAAAAAGAATAATATATGCAAAATTTGAGATTATCCATATGAAAAGCATAACAAACAATTTTCATTAGTAAAACATCACTAAACAACACTCTAATTCGAATCAAACAGGGAAAATAAAACATGAAATGTTGCAACATAAATTTCAAGAAATACAAGCAACGATGAAACGTTAACACCGCATACGCCAGCCGATATAACTCCAAAAAATCGAAGACCGAAGCGCAAACAACAAAGAAGATGTACAAAGAACAGAGACAAAGAGAGAGACAGATAGAGAGAGAGAGAGAGAGAGAGAGAGAGACGACAGCCCTCACAACCAAACTTACCACCACCGCATGAGGCTGTGAGCACTTCGTCGTCGTCGCCGCCGCCATCAACGTGCACTCCTGCTCCATCCGTTTCCATTACTTCCTCTTCTTCGCCATCCGCTTCCGGTCCGGTGGCAAAAAGTTGCTTCCCAGCCAGCGAAGCGACATTGTGGGAGCAGCCTTCTATCGACGACGGACCGAGTTTCACCGGAAGGGAAGCTTCCAACGAGCTGTCAAGCGAACCGTTGAGCGAACGTCTTCTGGAAAATCGACCAACCGATCCGTACGGCGAAGTAAAGCCGTTCGCTGCGATACAATCTTCCACCACCAGTATGGTGGTTCGCTTTGCTGCCAGCACTGGCATACTGCTGCTATTGTTACTGCTACCGCCGCTGCTGCTGCTCATCGTCATCATCGTCGATGCGGAAGATAATTGACTATCGGATTGTGACGTTACGTTAGCCGGTGATACTATCAACTGCTGGCCGGTTATAGTATGGTGGGCTAAATCCATACGCTGCTCTACTACCTGTGTTTCCTCCTTCATTTCAACAAACTCTCTGTTAGGACGTGCCTGACATTCTATACTACCACCGTTTGCAATTTCGACGGAGCCTCTGCTAAGCTCTATCGGAGTGTGTCGAATAACTTCAATGACCGGGCCACCATCCTGCTGTAGCTCGCTGGAAGACGATGTTCGATGACGATTATGTTGATCATCCAAATGAAAGTCGTCCCCCATCGATGAACTACTATGCTGATCGCCACCCACTACCTCCACGGTTTCCATCTCGTCCAACGCTAACATCGTCGCATGGTCGTGATTGTGTTCGACAACTACCGTTCGTTGATCGTTTCGGTTGATGGGCGAGTTACGTGTTTAATCCAAATGAATACGCATATGTACGCACAAACACGAGCATGCGATTAGTGGAAGCAGGAATCAAGAAATGGGAAGTTGTTATTAGTAAGCACAATAACGAGGATAGTCACGACGATCGAGAGAATGTCTTCTTCGGTATACTAACTGATCAGACATCTTTTTTTTTAGATCACTTCTAGACTGGATCTAACCAGGACAGAAATTCTTATAGAGATCAGTTCTACACTTGACCTAACCTCTTTAAAAAAGATAATGATTGGACGATTCAGCAAGAATAAAAGATCGAACGGCTTTCGAGTTCGATAAAACAAAAAACGGATGCCGAGGAAGAATTTCAGGCAACGCTTTGTTCCGTCTATACCATATACATACCAGAAAGTCTCTTTGACGACTGTTTTCTTTTTGATTTTTCAAAGAAAATAAGGAAATAACTAAATAACCAACTATGGACCAAGTAGATTATTCGGAAGAAGAAACGCTAGAAGAAACTTCCCAACACTGTAACATCCCAGTGTCTCGCACCGCTTGCTCCTTCGTCTACACTAACCTCAACATATTCATACTCACTTTCTGTACTGATCATCTCGTTGCTGGTCGTGTCTAGGACGTATCCGGAACCGGCACTGCCGCTCCCCACATCGTTCACGCTGCCAACGACTGTTCCACCGGCACTATCCACCATCTCGTCCATGTACTTCTCCACCAGCTGCTGATGTTGGTTGTTCACGTACTGAGTCTGATGTTGAGGATGAGGATCGCGAACATCGTCCAGATGTTGTACCTGCTGCTGCTGCTGCTGCTGCTGGTGTTGTTCGTCTTCCTCCGTCTCACACGATTCTTCAGCGCATTCACCACCGTCGTCCGTCACGAGCTCACCACCTTCCAGCAACATTCCTTCTTGGCCGGCAAACAACTGCATCTGTGACGTGTCCACACACGGACCGACGTTTCCTCCCCCACCAGATGTCACCACCTGTGGTGAATGGTTGTGGAGTAGCGTCTGCTGCTGTTGATGTCCACTAGCAAGATGAAATTGTTGCTGTTGCTGTTGTTGCTGCTGCTGTTGCTGGTGTTGGTGGTTAGGCATATAGGTGACCTCCTCCTCCTCCTCGGAGCCACCACCTTCGTGGTGGTTCAAATGTCCATGATGCAAACGATGGTGGTTGCCGTACTGATCGACGATCGTGTCGATTATCGGTTCCTCCTCTTCTTCTTCCTCCAGCATCATTCCAACCGGAGCACTACCGTGGGGAGCAGGTACCATCAGCATCTGATCGTGCTCTTCCACTTCCTCCTGCTCTTCCTCCTCCTCAACGGCCTCTTCTTCTTCATCTTCCTCCTCCTCTTCCTCTTCTTCTTCCTCCTCACCGTCAGCTTCGTCGGCGGCGGATAGATTATCACAGTAGTTGTTGTTCCCCATCACCATCACGCTGTCAGCGCCGCTGTTGGAGGACGATGGACCGGCGGCAACCGTCGTCATTCGTTCGCCACCATCGGCGGTCGTCGTCACTAGCATCATCATTCCCTGCTCCGATGGCGTAGAAGGCGATGAACTAACGATGGCATTCCGCAACTGCTGCTGCTGCTGTTGCTGCTGATGCAGCAGTTCGTGATCATGGTGAAACCCGGTCAGATTGAGATGCGTGTGAAGATGGTTGTTGTGATGCTGCTGGTGCTGCTGGTGCGGTTGTTGCTGACTCGAAGCTTGGTTGTAATGATTCGACTTATTACTTCCCGCTCCTGATCCCACCCTTATCAGCTCACCGTTGAAGCTTCTCGGAGTGGGATCATCGCCAAGGCTTGGGTGTTGTTGCTGCTGCCGCAGAAGGAACTCTTGATCTCTCACCTCCTCCACCTCCTCCTCCTCACACACCTCTTCCTCCTCGTCATCTTCCTCCTCTTCGTCGGCAGTGTTGGTGGTTGTGGTGGTGGTGGTGGTGGTGGTAGTATGCACAAGCTCCCCATCACCATCATCGTCCTCCTGCTCATCCTCCTCTTCCTCCTCCTCGGCTCGGTCGGTATACTGGCCCTTCACGGGAAGCAGATCCTCATCCTGCTCCTCAGCGACACCTCCGATGGTTACTGGCTTAGCATTGCCACGATGTACGATCATCAGATCGGAGCCGTCCGCCGCCCGCCCGTGCCGGAGTACGTTCTCGAACGTACATAGCCCCACCAACGCATCGGAACTAACTCTAGCTCCACCACCTCCATCCAGATGATTGTCACTCGCTGCCATCATGGCTGTGGTCGAAACGCTGCTACTATTGCTACTATCGTTCGATATCGATAACTGCTGCGGTTGCTGCTGTTGCTGCTGCTGCTGCTGCGGCAATGCCGTCACGGTTAGCGAGGATGGAAGCGATCGCAGATTGAGACTGGAATTCGGTGTCTGCGGCAAACACGTCACACTGTACACCTGCCCGGTGTTCTGATCGTAGATCATCTGTGTCGTTCCACCACCGGCAGTAGCAGCACCACCCGAACCCGCATTGAGATTAATTAAACCGTGCTGCTGATCGACCGTCATTCCCAGCGCGGCGGCGTCCGTGAATCCACCACCGCCCATGCCCTTCAACCGTTTGCCGGCAGCCCGCCGACGCTCACGCCGCTGCTCACCAGCGTCCACGACGTCACCGCAGTCGATCGCTTCCTCGAGAATGATATCCGCCGACGGTACGAGCGGCGGCGAGGTCATCCCAAACCGACTGCCCTGCTTCATCTCGATCGTATCGCTACCGTTCACCATCACCGGTGCGATTCGCCTTCGCAACACTTCGGGACCATCTCCAGTGCACGCATCGTCTGCGTCCGCTTCCTCCGCCGCATCCACCACATCATCATCCACTATCGTGATCGTAGTCATCGGGGTGACGGTGGCAGCCTTGTTGCTTCTGCTGCTAACACCCTGCCGCGATCGGCTTCGCTTCGAAGGACCCACGATGGCCGCCGCGACGGATGATGATGCTGAATTGTCGTGATGCCCCGCACCCGCACGCCGACGCTTCTCGAATGATACTGCTCTTGCTCCCGCTCCTCCGCCCACTATCATCCGACCGTCGAGCGCCGGTGCCGTTCGCGTATCACATTCTACCTGCCGCTGTTGGGCCGCCTTTACCGCGGCGGCGGGATTCACAAGGAAATTGTTCTCCGAATGGCTACTGCTGCTACTGTTGCTACTACTGCTGCTGTTGGTGGTGCTACTACAGCTAACGTTTATCCTACTGCTATTGCTATTGCCAGCGCTGGCGACGCCGGTGCCACGCACTTTGCCAGTCCCACTGTCCGGTATGGTGCTGCTACTGCTGCTACTGCTGCTGCTACTGCTGCTGCTGCTGCTGCTGCTGGTGGCGGTGATAAGGCGATTGATGCTACTGCTGCTGCTACTGCTCATATATACATTCCCACTTCCGGCTCCGTCCTGCTGGGTCGTGGTCGCGGTTACAACCGCCACCATCCGCCGGGGACCATTACTGCCGCTACTGGTGCCGTGCAAGCTGCCGACGTAACTGCTCGCCGCCGTCTCATCATCCGGCTTCCGTTTCGACATCTTGCCGGCGCTGTTGCTCAGCTCCGTTGGCGTGAGCGCACGTCCACCACTGTGCGTTCGTTTCAGCGCCGGGGACGGATCGATCGGAACGGCTCGCACGAGCGCGGCCGGACGATACGGTTCCACCACCTTCACAACAACGGGCCGAGAACCGAGCGTTATCGTAGACCCGGCCGATGTCGGGAGCGCGTTAAGTGGCGGCTGTTGCTGGTGCTGTTGGGGCTGAGGACTGGTTCCTGCTAAGGCCGATCGCGTTACGGCACCGACCGTTCGCAGTCGCTTGGGTGACATCGGCAGCGAGCTGGTGCGCGGTGTCGTACTCAGCTCAACCGAGTTGGTGCTGCTGCTGATGGCGGCACTGCCGCTGCTGCTACTAACGCTCATAGCTGTCGCAGCCGCCGTCGGGAGAATACGCTTCGTTGCCGCGCCGGTCACGTATGGATGGTGCTGCTGCTGCTGCTGCTGCTGCTGCTTGGAGGGATTGCTTTGCTCTCCGGCTGGTGCCGCTGCCGCCGTCGTGCTCGTCGCGATTGCCGTCGTCGGTCGCAACTTGATCGTAGTCTTCAGGGCGGGTCGTGCGGTGCTTACCGTGGAGCTGCTGCTACTGCCGCTTTGACACCCAACAATACTGATTGGAACCACGGAAAGACCACCGCCGGTTGAGGCGTTGCCCCCGCCCGGTGCCACCGACGCCGCTCCTCCACCGGAGGTGACGGTTATTGTCGTCCGCGGTGGTAGTATGATTGTCCCGGTGGAGGACGTAATGATGGTGTTGGTGCTGGCCGTTCCCAACGCGGTGGCCGTTCGCGCGCCGTACGAAATCGCCTGCATTTTGGACAGCGAACGCGAACTCGGATCGATCTTTGCCGTAACGGGGTGGGTTCTGGTGGGGTTATGCTGTTGCTGCTGCTGCTGGTGGTGGTGAAGCGATGGCGTAGTGGGAAGAACTACCGACTGCTGCTGAGATTGCCGCGCCACCGTCACGATGGTAGCATTACCACCGACAACACTGATCGGTGCCACCTTCGCCGTTAAGGGAGATGCTTTCGCCGGTTGTGCCACTTGCGTTGGTACCGCGTGGTGTGCAGTCGTTGTTGATACCGCCGTCCCGCTCAACGGTGCTGCTGTTTGTGACACCGTCGGTGTCGCCACTGGCACTGGCACCGGAGCAGGCGGTGGTGGTGGTGGAGGTGGTGTCGGTGGGGTTGGATTCGCAACCGTGCCCGCAGCACCCACGAACGCCCCGACATACTTCTGGTCGCCCCACATCGGTTCGAAATGCTTCAGCTTCCACGGGTCCAGCTTCCCTCGCTCGCGTTCCGCCTCTAGGCGCAGCTTTAGCTGCGTCTCGGGTGTAAACTCACCCTCCGCGAGCCGATCGCGCCACTCGTGGCAAGCGCGCGTAAAGAACTCGTTGTTCAACCCGGACGGATTCAGCCGGATGCCGTTCCGCTCGCACTGCGGCGCATCCAGCAGCGGTGGCCGGTCGACCGGCGGCAGCAGCTGCACCAGCTTGTATTGGTAGAGTGGCGGCAGTAGCTGAAACGTTTCGCGGTTAAGCAGCGCGCGCAGGTTCGTGTGCACCAGGATGGAATCGGGCGTCTCCAGATCGACGCAACCCTCGCGCGTTTGCTCTAGCTGGGCGGCAGTGGACAGTTTTTTGTTCGTACGCCGCCGTGGCTTGATGCTGAACCCCGGGATGGATGCGAGCACTTCGCGCATCGTCGACGCAGCAGCACCACCACCCTCCGCTGATGCGCCTGCTCCCGACGCCGTCGCCGATGCCGCCGCCGCAGCCGCCGCTGCAGCCGTCTGACGCAGTTGGCGTTTTTCGGCTGCCGCTGCAGACGACGCCGACGGAATGGCACCTCCGCGACTTCCCGGCCCGGACAGCGGTTGTTTCACGGTCGGCGTCGGCGTTTGCTGCCTGGTCGTCGCCAATCGGGGCAGATTGCGGCGCAGGTGATGGCTGTGTTTTGGGGTGGCCGTGCTGTTTGTAGCAGCCGGTACTGTTAACCGTCCCTGGTGCGGTGACGGTGCACCGATTGCGACCTCCGACGGTACCGGCGTACTGCACTGGGACGATGGCAACATCTCGATCGAACCGACCGACACGTTCAGCGGGTCGTCTTCGCGCAACACCGCGGACGAATCGTACTCATCCGACAGCAGCACGCAGTTCGCATCGGAATCAACGCACGCCACCAGCTCCGGGTAGCTAAGGTCGTCTGCCGTCGTGCTCTGGTCGCTGATCTCGATCACCGTCACCGGGTCCATCGTCGGTTCCATCGTCGAACTCGCATTGATGCTTTTGCTATTGTTATTATTGCTATTATTGCTGCTGATACTTCTTCTAACCGGGGAGCTGGTTTTGGTAGTCGAGGGGATGGTGCGTGTGCTGGTGGTGTTGAGGGTGGAGGTACTAGCGCCACATCCGGTGCCTGCCGGTGACGCTGCAACCATCGAGGACGAGGGCATTGCGTCATCATCCACCGTCGTCGTCGTCGGTTCCATTGGCGGCGATTCTCCTCCTGCCGCGGCGATACTTTCCGCTTCTGTCTCTTCTCGCTCTGCACCGCCCCCGGGAGTAGTACCCGTCGTGGTTGAGGTGATGAGAGGAGTCGTAGTCGACGACGCGGCGGTTGTTGTACTACTACTACTGCTGCTACTGCTGCTGCTGCTTGACCCGTTGCCATTGTTAGTGGTTCCGCCACCTTTGCCCGTGACTACTGCTGCTACAGCAGCCAAATGCGGAGATTGCTGTTGCTGAGGACGGTTCGCCTGTACCGATGGGACGGGCGACACATCGCATTCCATTTTTGGATGCAGTTTTCTACAAGAAAAGGAAAAAGAAATTTACATTAGTGGATGGGGTCTTGGAAGTACAGAAACACATCAACTACACTGCATAAATAATAATTCCTAACGTGTGCAAGATCTGTCAGACTCAAAGGATGGCGATGTATATAATCTCTGTTTGATTTGATGCTCCAATGCTGAATAAAAAATTTACTAGCACAGAAAAGTCGATAGTACTACGTAAGTCGAGGCCTACTTCGCGTACATGAACATCAACTTTCCGTCAACTCGTACACTTTTAGCTCGAACGTATTTCAGGGTGAAATTTTGTTTTAAATATTAAATTCGGCTTAAATATTAAGGCATTTATCAAGAATTCCAAGGAGATGATTGACAGTACATATAATTATCGGAGGGTTAAGAGATAAAGCATTTCTTTTTTTGCTCGAAATGACGTCTGGGTTTGAAATATATTATTAAGTTTTTAAATATTTGCGTATTAAATATTATTTTGCAGGGGGGAAAACCAGCTTTCCCTTTTAAAAGTTACTTTTTTCACAATCTTTCCTTTTAAGTTTTAGATATTATTTAAGATTTTTTCATTAATTATTGCATTAATTATGTAGGGTACATGCTAATCTGAGTAATTAAAATAAATATTAACACAAAAAAATGCAAAATTAAAACAACATATTACCAACCTCTAGGTTCATACTTTTGGTAGAAATAACCAGTTCAATTCGTTTTTAATTGAAATGTTCCAAAAACATTGCACTCAACTATCCCAAATCGCATAACTTCAATCGTCTCACAAACGCTTTTATTTTTATCATGTTTTAAGCTGTTTTTTAGCTTGTTTGCATCACATAACTCGGTTGCTTAGAACCTAGAATTTTTACTAACGGATACTGCACGATAGAGAAGAGCGATAACAACGTCCGAACTTCGGATAAGACGGAACTGGAACCAAAACTCGGCTTCCCGTCGACGCAAACGGCGGATGAGAACCTACAAAAACAACCACCCCCACCCCCACACACACACACACAACAAGCGAAACTATTTTCGCAGCCGGCATTTCCATAGATTTCTCGTGCGCAACGAACGAAACTGTCAAAATTGATCCGTCGGCTGTGTATTGGTGTTCGCACGCATCCCATCATTATGCTCGTTTTTTCGCACGCTGGACGCCCGCACACACACGCTTGCTCATTTTGCAAACCATGACAGATAGAGAGAGAGAGAGGGAGAGAGAGATAAAGAATGAACGACAGAAAGCATGGCTCTGATAACGAATTAAAAGGTGCACCACGCAGCTTCTTGTCTTCTCGCCGATTTAGCACGTTTCTTCAATTGCAATTCTTTACTGTCCAATCCTCTTCACCGATTTATGGTGAGGCTTTTAATAATCTGCTCAATGCACTGAACAAAACGATACGATGGAAGAGCAGGCAGCAGTAAGGTAAGGCCAATTTAGCGAACAACCCTCCTCTTACAATCATCACACAATTTCGCACTCCCTTGTAAACTTAAATGGCGATGATTGGATTGGGCACTGCACAAATGAAGGATTTTATTGCCGTTTGCGAAGAACGCCGTTTCGTTTTTCTTTTGCAACGCGCAGCACCGCCGCCGTTTATTGCACCTTCCATCACAAAGTACACTTTGATTGCAAGTTTGCAATTTGGCATTGCACTTTCTTACTCCAGAGCGAGAGAAACGGGTACGCGTGTATTTGTGCCGATTGGCGTGTAAAGGTGCCTGCCGCACAACATCTCTAATCATGTTCTCCCGACTTGTCTTTGGTGTGGTTTGGAGAGATCATTTCTTCACCCGCTTTCTTCGCGGTGATGGAAATTCTCAATCGCACACACAACCTTTCTTTCTTCGTGAGAAGAACAGGGAGCGCCGCACGTTGCTGCATCCTTTCGGTGCGCTGCAAAACCGCTCCACACACACACACATGCACAAACACACCTGCGGGTTGCTTCGACTACCAAATCAACCAACCAACACACGCAACCGGCACAATTTTCCTCACCAGCAGGTTATGCTTCCACCGCTTCGGTTCGTTGTGCTCCATTTCGCTCTGTTTGCTAGTGCCCTCTCGCTCGCACACGCTTCCTATGCTACCGGAAAAAGCGTAAAGAAGAACCACACATCCAAGGGTTCTTGACTTTGGCTCTGACTTCCTACACCTAACAACACTCGCACGCCATATATCTGCACGTCAATTGCACTTTCCCTTTGCTGGATTTTCTTCAAGTCAAGTCATCCCTTTTCCGTTTTTTATGGCCCTACCTATCGGAATAATAACCTTGCAAAGAATGGTTATTTCTCAAAGGCAAAGAGAAAACTCATAAAATCACATTTATGGCACGTGCACTTCTTCTCGGCAAGCCTGGACGCAACAACGCCCAAACTAAACCGTGTGTATTTGTTTTTTTTTTTGACAATATTGCAACGAGGAAATTTGCTTCCGCAGTGCTTGAAGGTACAGGGAGAAATAAATAAATTAATAAAAAAAGATGAAGTGCGCGCGCGCATGATCCCCTTGCTGTGTCTTAAGATTTCTCACATGCAATTAGGCAGCAAAGACAACAGCAAAAAAACGGTGCATTTCATTTGGTGAAACCAAAGGTAAAGCAGAAAATGCATGCGTGCGGTTTAATACTGTATTTTTTAATATTTTAAAAAATATTATTTTAGAAAAACATTCCTTTTTTTCCTCACTAAATAACACAATTGTATCCTCCATATTATTGAAAAAAAATATGAATTGGAAGAAACTATATTGGAAGAATTTTATTTTTTTTCCATTTCAATGATTGATTTCTTAAGATTACTCGTGTAAAAAAAACAAAAACACTTAAAATGAAATTGCGGAATAATATATTGGATAAACTTTTTTTTCTTCCTCATTTCTATCATGAGAATTCAAAACCTTCCACACAAAAGCGACACGAATATAATTATATTTTAAAATATTCCCTTCCTCCAGAACACCTGCCAGCAAGAAGGAACGGTAAAGGTGAACGTGAACATATCCTTTTTTATGATACTGCCAGAAGAAAGTTCACCTTGTGAGATGCCACCGAAAAATGGATAGAACATCCCACCCAGGCAAGGCATAAGAACCGATCCTTACGATCGACAGAAACAGACACATTTACATGGGGCTTCTTTCCTTCGCAACCGACCTTTGCAGACGAGCGATTTGCTATGCTCGAGTGCACATTAGAACCAGAAATTACCATAACTCGCAGCAAGCGTTCTTCGGTTACACAAGAGACATTAGGCAAGGCCTCGCACCCTCAAGAACAAGGCCTTGAAAACAGATCCTATGGGAAATTATACGTTCTATGTTTTAAAAATTTGGTACTGAAAATACAACAAAAAATGAAAATTTCCCAAACCATCCATGCAAACACTGACTCACTCAAAATCCTCCTCCTTCGAGCAGGCAAGGAAAGTTCGGGTGAGACTCTCGGTTGCCAAAATGAAATGGAAACGCAAATTAATTTTTAAAACACGCAATAGCGCAATTTCCTTTCCACGCGTCATGTGTCAATGGGTTTTTTTTACGCATCGTTCTCTTTGTTCCTGCTTCTTCTCACACTTCATTTTCCCGTATCCATCATGCATCATAATTCTGATGGTGGTTCCAGGGAGTTCCTTTCTAGGCCTACTTTGACGTCTCGTTAAAAGCATCAACCCATTAAAATATGCGCATTTCGTGCAAAGTTGACACCGCCAGCAATGTTCGGGATGGGTGAGGAAAGAAATGCAGGTGTTGTTGAGAGGAGAAGGGTTTAAGAAACAATTCTTTAATTCTTGAAGAGCATTTTTCATATAAAGTTTGAAAAACGTTTTGATTGACGAATGTTGGTCGTCGGGCATGGGTTTCTTTGGCCATGTTCAAGACAGCGTTATCAAATTCCTTTCAAATTACGATATCATGTAGACCAACTTAATGTTAAGAAATTTTTTTCAGAATAGATTTTCACAACAACAAAAACACCTAGCAATTAAACAAAAAGCTAGATTTTAGAAAAAAGTAACAGCTCATGAATAATGAATGAATAAAATTAAAAATCAAATCTGAAACACAATTTGCTTTGACCAAACGCGAAAAAGTGGGGAGAGAGAAATGTCAAGAAAACATATGCAGCGAAATGACGCGGCAACTAAGTGACAACAACACAGCAGCAACACGCCGCCGCACAAACACACTTACCAGTGCAGTAGCGATGGTGGTAGTAGTGAAACACCGTCGACGACGACCGCAGAACATTTGCCCTGTGTGCTGATGATGTTGTGTTGGGGGGGGGGGGGGGGGGGGGCAGTGGGGTGGTGGGAGGTAGCGTGCCGGACAGACAGAAGAAAGAAAATCCAAACGAGATGCACTCTCCACGCCACCGACGACGGGTAGGGGGCGATGTCGGGCGGTAGGTGGAATGCAGGAATTTGGGTTTGGCTTTGTTTTCCACACCAGCGCCGGGAGACCGGGAGAAGAAACAACAGAAAAATGCACAACCCCACTACTACCACACGGAAGCAGCGAGCGGAATCGCCGCCATGTCCCAACCACCGCACTGAGACCTTTTTTTTCGTTGTTGCTTATTCTTTCTTCCTGCTTCTTCTTCTTTTTCCGCACTACGTTTTCATCCCCCTAAAACGCACACGGGACACGTAGTTTGAAGATCGCGCTCACACTATTTTTTGTTTACTCCCGGACACAATCATACGCCTTCTAATTGTTTCTTTTCACTTCGCTTCACCGCTTGCTAATCACGAACGAAAGCCAAAAAAAACAGAAAATCAACCATTTTTCATCACACACTATTATTTTCGTCACTACATCCTTTTTCGTGTGCGCGCGCTCACTGCTACCAGCAAACAAACAACATAAAAAACGCTTTCTTTTTTCTTCTCTCTGCTCTCTGCTGCCCACTGCACAACTACAGCTACGCGCTGACACCGAACAAGAACACAACAAACAATAAAACTTCGACTATTGCCGTACCAAGGAATGAAAACAAAGCTACGCGAAACAATAGGGACAAATTGAGAATAGGGTTTAAAGAAGCAGCTGGATACGCGATCGGTACAACCATTTGCTGGTTAATCCTTCAATCGGTACAACAATTTGCTGGTTAATTCTGCAAAATTACCGCACAACAAACTGCACGACATTCGTCGAAAGTATGCAATCCGCAGCAACGCTTCTCGCACAACGCTTTTCGCTCCTTCGTGCGAATTGTGTGTACATTGTGGCGCAATTTCGCAATTTTTCCTTATTTTCTGCTGGCAAGAGAACACCTTCTTCCCTATCGCTCACTCGTTGGCTGCGGATGTGTTTGTAAAACATTTGCTTCACCATTTCACCACTTAACGCACACATGCTCGCTCAAATACACCACACCATTTCTCCGTCAAGCGGAAGGTGAATACTGTGGCGAAGGAGGGGAGGCACAAACAAAGCAAAACTACTCACACACACACACACATACGCACGCACGCTCGTGGAATTCTGCTTCTTCTTTTACGTTCGCTTCTTGAGGGTCCTACTATTCTTCAAATTCTTCCACTCCTCGAAATGTCCTCTAGGGCATACAAGAAAAGAAAAAAACTAGCTTTCAAACGTGTGAAGAAGCGAAGAAAAATCGTTTTCCTCAACGATCGGTCGCTGGATTCGCAGCAGATTCTTTCCCATGAGACGAAACTAGACGGACACGACGCTTTGCACTTCAATCATCCCCATGCAGCTTGGTGCCGAAGCGGAACCAAAGAGATCGAGAGGAGGAAAAAGCACGCGCGGATAGGGAACTCGACGACACAAAATGGCATAATTGTTGCACCATGACGACGCCACCGCACCAAAACACTCTACTCACTGGCCGTTTCGCAAACGAGCGCGATTAGGAGAACGAAACGTGCATTGGATTAATTCGTGTAATTACCCAGCTTTGTGGGACTCTTTCGTGAACCTTCACTTTTCTTGGTGTTTTTTCACAACTCTACGGGTTTTTTTCTTCCAACAATTTTTACATTTGACATTACCGCTGTCAAATGACATCCATGCCCCAGACAACCAGCAAATCTATAAAATGCCCGTTCGAGCAATTTTCGAGCAGGTCATGGTGCTTTGGAAGTGAAATGCACAATCAGACCAAACATTTATTTTATTTCCAAAGTTAGGTTTCTCGTAAAATTTATGGCACAGTTCATGCTTTGTCTTTTGGATGTGATTTTTCTTTCTTATACCACAAGGTATCTTATGATTTAACATACATTTGAAGACTAAAGTTGTGCTGTTTCTTGTGTGTGATTCCTACTAACATTTGACAGCTAGTTTGTAGACGAGGGGTACGTTTCGGAAAGCTGAAACGGGATAAGGAAAACAAAACATGAGAGCGTGTTTGAGAACGTAAGAAGGCATCGACTTTCTATTTCCAACTTTCTTTCTTTTACTTGAAGTATTATTGTTAAGTTAGTATTAAGATAGTGTTAAGATTTTAGTTAGTCTGTAAGACATTAGATATTAAGGTTTTCGATGGGCAAAAATCCCTCCGTACCAAGGTTTATACATCAGTTTAAACCTTTCATCATTTATCTTATAAAATGATGATAAAAATACCTCATCCAAAGATTTGTTTGTGTTTTCAACGGTTAGATTAAATAAAGTGAAAAACTTATCAAGCGGAAAAATAAACAGTGGTCCAGTCTCCACTTTTTACAAGAGAAAGATTTTGGCGTGCCGGAATATTCTTAAGAATTAATTAAGAGAATTGTCTTCAAAAAACAACTCGAAGAACGACCAGCACCATCGTTTGCTGACTCATTGAGGGTTAACTTGACGGTTACTTTAACAGATTTGACCGACTGGGTAATTAGATTTGACAGCTGACGTTTGTCGGCGTCACACCTGCTCAGTGTGTCTTTTCTTAGCATAAATTATTCGCATTTCCCCCGACCTTCCACAACACAGTGCTTCAAACAGACATACGTCCCCGCCAAACTCAACCTTGACAGCGCAGCTTCGGCAAGATTGACGTGGTTGCGACGGTCATCACTTTTTTTTCGTCACTGACTATTCCCCTCACACACGAACTTCGCTAGTTTTGCTGTGAAATTGTTTCCATAATATCGAAATTCCCGGGCGCGACTGCTGAAAATATTACACTCTGCTGGGTGCCGGGGGCCGTACGGGGAAATTGGCCCTGCCGGACAAAGTAAGCCAGGCTCTGTAGCTTTTATACGCTATGTAAATAGCTTACTGTAAATCGGGCCCGAGTGCTTTCGATACCGCAGCAGCAGAGCACGGGAACGGGAGTTATTTTTTCGCACTTTATTCGGTCCCTCTTCTAATCAGTTTCGGTCCAACGTTTTTTTTTCTCTCACTTGTTTCGGGATTACGGTCCGATAGGTAGATGGGAGTGTGATAAACGTGCCAGTGATTAGAGTTGTAAGTCGGTCGCAAGTCATCTTGCTCGGGTTTGTTTTGAGCTTGTTCCTCGCCACCCTTGGAGGATTGGTATTGATCGTAGTAGTGTATGGCAAATATTCAGCTGATGCACTGGAATGCAAGTTCTGTTCACTTCGCCCATTACGAAACCAAAAATTTAAGTACGTTATTGAACATTATATCAAAACGACAGCGATATTATTTACTACAAGTTTCATGTTTTACAGATTGTTCCGCGAGCCACTGTGCGTAAGCAGCCTTCTCGAAACGTCACGCAACATAATTGGATTACATTGTCGTGGAAACCATACTCCCTCCCACCCTACTCCGCAACCAACGTCCCACCATCAGCAAATTGATCCAGCAGCTGTAGCCGTAGCCGTTTTGCTGTGCTATTGCATGATTATTAACTCCGCCGTAGGTGACGTTGCGTTCCAGCGTGGATAAACGTAAGCGTGCCGGCGCAATTCCCGAACGCTTCGGTGCAGCGGTGCTGGCGAAACAGCTCGAGCGCGGCTACACAGTGACGGACCCAAGATGATGAACGAAGAATCTTCGTCACCGGCCAGCAGTAATGTGGTAGCACAATTCTTCAAGCGACTAGGACAGGTGTGTTGGAAACGGAAGCAGACGCGGTTTGTCACGGTCGCGGGTTCGGGGGTTTACTAATCCTTTCCCATCGTTGCAGCTTTATCAACTTCAGCTGGACAAATGGACGCCGCACACGAAGGTGCGATGGGCGGCCGCACTCGGGCTGATAGGTCTCTTTCTCCTGCGGGTTTTCACCAAACAGGGCTGGTACATTGTAACGTACGCGCTCGGCATCTACCATCTAAATCTGTTCATTGCGTTCCTGACGCCGAAAATCGATCCCGCTCTCGATCTGGACGGTACGGCACCAGTGCAAAGCAACGGCCATAAGCAGGAATTAATGAGTTTTCGGTACCCTTTCCCTCCCTCCCCCAGATGACCAGGGTCCGGAGCTGCCAACGAGATCGAACGAAGAGTTCCGACCGTTCATCCGGCGGTTACCGGAGTTCAAGTTCTGGTACGCCATCAGCAAAAGCACGGTCATCGGTATCGTGTGCACGTTCTTCGAGATGTTTAACGTGCCGGTCTTCTGGCCGATTCTGGTGCTGTACTTTATCACGCTCTTCTGCATCACAATGAAGCGGCAGATTAAGGTGAGTTGTGGATTGGAACCCTGCCGTATCGGACTCATAGCATTCATTACATTCATCCCGTTGCAGCACATGATCAAGTACCGGTACCTGCCCTTCACCCACAGTAAGCCCCGCTATCAGCCGGTGGCGACGGAAAAGTGACAATTAAAAGCACAAACTGTACCAGCCTCTTCGTTGTCCTCCTCATCTCCGTTGGCGGCGGGTGGCGTTCTTCCCGCCGTCCCGACTGGCGGCCCGTCATCGGCTATCGGTGGCCCGTCGCCGGCGCTGGCGGGCGTACACCCGTCGGCGGTGGCTGGAGGAACCATGCCATCGTCCGCAGTCCCTTCCGCCTCGGTCACGACCGTCTAGAAGGGTGCGGGTGGGTGTGGGTAGTTGAAACAGAAAAGAAGACAAGCGTATATGGGCCAGTGCGCCACAGAAGCCTACTGATCGGAGACACTTCCTAGCGGGCGGGGAAAAAACAACAGCACTGCAACCTTCTCTCCTTGCCCTGCAAGCCATCATCTGACCATCGGAAACTAGGAACCATACACATTTAAAAAAACCCACAGAATTCTTTCTTTTAGGTTGAACACATTTGTTTTCTTTTGAAATTAGCTCTTACTTCTGTGAACAGGTCCGCTTATTTGTTTCTGTTTCATTTTTATTCCCATGCGCACCGAGCGGATCGTATCGCTAGCGAGAAGAGAGCGAGAGAGCGCGTAGAAGCGTAAGGATCGCGCGCTGGTATTGATTTGTGCTTACGTCGTAGTAGTTGAAACTGTTGAGTTTAAGTTTTCACAATGAAGCCGTTTGTTTAGTTCGAGTTCGAGTGTGAGTAAGTGCGTGTTTTTTAAGTGAACCAATAACGCTTTTCATTTAAAAACCCCCGGTGCGGCTCGTTTCTCCGTTCGCACGCGGGGATAAACGAGCCGGGAGAGAGAGAGAGAGAGAGAGAGAAAAAAAAATACAATAACCAAAAATGGGAAGATCATTTAAAAAATGGTACACAGAGGAAACAGAACGAGCTGGGTAGGGTGTAGAGCGAGTTCTATTCTTAGTGATGGGTTACAGCACGTGTAATTATTGCTTGTAATCGTACGCTAGTTTCATTACGTTCGTATGTATCTTTAGTAATCGTTAAGTAGGGTTGAAGTATTTTCGTTCCGTTTTTTATCCTCTCTTTTTACCGCGTATTTCTGGTCCCATGCAGCAGCACCAGCACCACCAGCAGATTGAGGTTTATTTTTTTTAGCGTAACCTAGCTTTTATTTACACTTTACACCCCGATTTCGGCATTTCGTAAAAGCTCCTATCCCCCTTCATTCCGCCATTCGGTGCGGTTATTCCGTTTCGGTTTTCCCCCAATACCCGGTAAAAGACGTATTTCGTAGATATTTTGCGTACACCTAAGTTTGTATCAACGCCTGCGTTTAGTTTCCAAGTTACGAATAAATGTGAACCAACCGATAGAGGAAACGATTATGGACGCGCTCCAGATGCCAGTGGTGAGGGGATTGGGGCAAATTTTTATCAAGCGTACACGGAGCAAAACGTTGTGCGGATTGCATACTTCGAGGCCTACGTTGATTGACTTGGTAGATCCGCATGCATATTTGTTTTAATAGCTTCTTTTTGGGCCTCTTGAACAAAGTTAGCCATGAAACTGTGCAATCACCAAAACAGTTTACCAGTTGGATAATGCACTATCAATTGCCGCCCTTTATCTCAATGATAACAATCTGGGACGAGAGTCGAATTTCGATAAATTTTCTTTCGGTCATGGTTCTTCCAATGAGTTTTTCCCACACGATGCTACACCTTTGCAAAGGCAAATAAGAACAACGACCGTCTTATCACAAGTCAACTAGCTGGTTAATGTGTGCCAAAGCTATCTAACTACATTCTTGATAAGCAACCACTCGCAACGGTTTGCGAGACGACATTTTTAAACGAAACGTTTATTCCAGTACGGTCCGCCCCAACCATTTGTGCTAATCTTACATACTCCTTTCCGACGATTCAAAGATGGTTCCTCCGCGTATGGTTGATGTCACGCACTGATAAGGAGAGATAGGACGCGTGCTGTTGCTGCTGCTGCTGCTGCCTCCGCTACTAGTAACATTTGTCACCGTCAGATTGAGAAGACGAAGGGGGTTATAACTTTACACACATATTCATCACGATCATGGTCATTTATTCCCCACCCGTTTGTAAGCAATTGTAAGCCTCTTGGAGCGGAACCGAGAAAACAGGTGTCAGGTGTGAGAGCGTGTTCCGAGCTGAAGGCTTAACTAGAACCGGACTAAAGTCAAGTGTACTAATACAATAAAATCAAATGGTAAAAAAAATTAAAACATGATTTTGCCTAACATTGCTGGCAATTTGTTACTTTATTGCTGGTTTGTTTTCTTCCGCTTCAAAAAACTGTCGCACTTTGATTACGATCGCATCGAGTGCTTTCACCGCCGGACTGTCAGGGAACTCGGTGATGAAATCTTTGCCTTCGTCGCAACACTTCGTTAGCCGCGGGTCAAGCGGAAGCTGGCCCAGGTACGGTACCTCCATCTCCGTGCACATCTGCTCCGCACCGCCGTCACCGGGACGAGTAGGGAAAATGCGCGTTTCGGTCGTACACTTGGGGCAAACGAAGCCGGTCATGTTCTCGATCACACCCACCACCGGGATGGCGAGTTTCTTGCAGAAGGAAATTTCCTTGCGCACATCCAGCAGCGCTACCTCTTGCGGGGTGGTCACCAACACTGCGCCCCACGAACCGTCCGTACCCTTGAGGAACGTCGTGGCGGAGAGATGCTCGTCGGAGGTGCCGGGCGGTGTGTCCAGCAGCAGATAGTCGAGCTGTCCCCAGTCGACCTCGGTGAGAAACTGTCGGATCATGCCGTTCTTCTTCGGTCCGCGCCATATGATTGCGTCATCCGGACTACCGAGCAGAAATCCGATCGACATCAGGCTCAGATTGTCTTCGATGTATACGGGTGACCAGCCCGAGCCGGACTGATGCACCTGCTCGCCGATCACACCCAGTACGCGCGGTTGCGACGGTCCGCAGATGTCGATATCGAGCACGCCAAAGTTCCGCTCCGGATGCCGGTGGGCCATCGCACGGGAAAGCAGTGCCGTTACGGTGCTCTTCCCAACGCCACCCTTACCCGACAGCACGAGCAATTTGTTGCGCACGTCGGCTAGCTTCTCTTTGACCAAGGCAATCGCCGGATCGGGCCCTTTCGGGCCGGTGGCACACAGCTGCTGGTTTGGACAGCCGGCGCATGCCGAAGCCTTGCCGGCATCGTCGCTCTGTGTTCCGGGACAGTGGGCTGGAGCGTCGCTAGGAATGTTGGTTTCGTTTGCGCTCATTTTGTACGTAAAATAAAGAAAACAAACCGGTGAAAAACGCAAAACACTATCTTTTGTGCATCTTTTCTCACTCAGTGGTGCATCACGCGAAGATGTAAACAAAATAAATCAGCTGAGAACTGTCAAATGACTTATTTGCACAGTGTTCTCCCTTCTGTCAAATTGATGGCAAAAGGATGTAAATAACAAAATTTGAAAATGAATCAGCCTAAAACCGGTACAACTTTGAATGCTATGAAATAGTAAACTGAACTGAAATTGTTGATTGAGTAATCATTTACATAGTCACAGTGATCATTTAACGATTTACCATCAAAGGAAACTACATAAACGAACGATCTGCTCTGGGTTATCTGGGATAACGACAGTACCAGCAGATTGAATGGCAAGCCGTTTCAGAAAGTTCGCTAGATTTTTATACGAAATAGTTTCATGCCATTTCAGGCTTTGATGTGCGGTTCATAAAATTACTAGGCAGTTCGATACGATTGATACGATACGATTTCACACATTCATGTGAAAGTAAATATTTTACTGCCAGCCGCAGTGCTCGTTTGTGTGGTTAAGGTAAATAAATAGAGAATGTGGCTATAACCACCACCTCTTTGTACATTTGCGCACGCTTTTCCAAAATTTCTCACGCGCAAAGAACTGCTTGAAGAATCGATCTTCATAATATGCTTTACTGTTTATCGCCCTCGTAAAAAAGCTAAAACAACACACAACTCTCGCCATGATCGAGCGTCACCCCCCCGAAATCAATTTGTTGCTCGTAAAAATAGTCAATATTTACCCATCCCACGGCACGAGCGCACAAATCTTGCGCACAGGGAGGCGCCAATATGCAATCATCTTCCAAACTGGTCATCAAACGATGACTTTCCTTTCCCTCCGTGCACGCGCGGTGGCGGAGTGAGTGTTCCCGTCCTTGTGTACTATCGCAATTTGATCGCGATCAAACAACAGGCGACCCCGTCGCCCTTCCCATGGAAGCAAGTTAAAACAAACCAATTTTCCTAATGTAAGCAAACACAACCGCTCGGTCCACGTTGCGGGGGTGGAGTGGAACGGAGGACATAAAAAGGATCCTTCTTTTTAGCGCGTGTTTGTTTTCCACACTCTTCCCAGTGAGTTCACCAGGAGGTCAACGGTATAATTTTGTTTCTGGAGGGAAGCTTAACACACAAAAAAAAACAAAGACAAACACAAAACACAAAAGATAAACGATCATTGAGACAAGAGAGCGGGGGGGGTGTTGGTCGATTGTGGGTGCCCTGCAAAAGGTTAACAGGACATGATAAACGAATAAAAAGAGCGAAACCGTGAATGTGCAATCTGCATGACGCCATCCCTGCGACGCGCTCGGCTCGGGACACGTTATTTCGGATGACCGACTCCGGTCAAAGGCAAATCCCGAGGACATTTGGACCCGTTCAGGGTTACCAGAAAGGTTAGATGGACTGTGGGGGGCGGCGGGTGAGGCTATTGTGTATCGGACGGGCCGAGGGTAGTAGGTGCGTCAGTGTGATGACAACCGGAAAACAGACGATGTGGAATGGGAAGTAGTGCAGTTTTCCTACCGCCAGGCGTTTGAAGGCACGCGTCGTAGTTGGCACTGGTTTTGCGTCTATCGTATCAACGTCACTTAAAAGAAGGTTTTATAAACATTTTACAATTTAAATACATGAATTTTGTCGATCTTCTCCTTAAGATAATATGTATTTTCAATTGCTTGCTTTTTGACATCCTTTTGTCCAATAAACTCAAAGAGTATTGCAAATAGTATTGCAAATAGTATTGCTTTTTATTTCGTTTGTTTTCTACGAATGGCGAACCAATGCGTTTTATTTGCCTTGTTTCAACGTATCTTACCAGCGACGTCGCCTTGTATCAAAAATAATTAATACAAAAAAAGGAACAAAATAAAAAGTATTTAGTTAATCGAAACCTTATGCAAACATTCTACTTCTTTCTATCATTTCTTCCACGTCAACTCGTCATCCCGTTTAGCTTATCCTCCTCCATAATAGACCCATTCACGAGAAAAGGATAACACGGCACTGTGCGCGTTGTAACAATGAACACCCGACATAACAACCCGAGCACCAAAACACAGAATCTTCCAATTCACATAAAAAAGGACAACGCCACACGCGGCAATCAAACGACCGGCCGACCATAACCGTACACCGTGCGTTGCTTGCCTGGGGACGCGAGGGACATCCGATGACATCAGGATGGGAATCGCTCACATGATTAGACCGTCAATGAAAGGGATCGTAATTTATGTGCCATCACCGTGGCACCGTGGACAGCACACGCGAACCTGAGAGGAGACAGATCCTCCGGCTGGCGGGTCGGAGGGATGGCAGGCTGGCCATGGTTCTGTTATGGCCATGGTCGACCGGAATTTATTGTGTTGCTCTCTGCGCTCGGCCGGTGGAGGACGCTGAAGGACAGACGTGATTGAGCGTGAAGAAAATAGAGACACAGGGATCTATAAAAAAAACTCACACACACACATGCTGAACGAACGCAAGACGCTGATCACGCGTTGTAACGATGAGTAGAAATCACTTTTTCCGGTCTATTTGGTCAACACATTGCACGGCTAATGTCGGGGTGGCCTCTTCTTCCGAGCGGGGTTTATCGATAGTGCGTTTTTTGCTGTTGTTATTTCTTCTTGCAAGGAGATCTGTCGTCGTAAGTATTTTCGACGACCATTGTGGAGCCTGTTGTGGAGCAGGCCACAGAGGGACAACGATGGGGCATGAAGAAGATATAAAAAACAACGATTTGAAGGTTTGTTAACGATTGCAGCTTGTTGAAGGCTAAAAGTAAAGGCATGTTCAGGCGTGCCTGTTTCTGTTTTTTTTTTTAAACAATCGAATAGAATCATAATGCTTACACAAACCAAATTACAAGAATGCCACCGAACTATGTACGCAGAGCACTTAACCCTAACAAATCCTAACATTTTGACCCAATTCAGTACCTAGTCACCCCTAGGCCATTTATTTGACCCTTACCGGGCACTCCGGCTACCCTCTCGTCGTGCCGATTCAATTGAATAAATTGATTTTGGCAAGTTTTTTGCACGCCCTCATGGTTTGGACCGTGTTGTTTTTTTTATTGATTGTTGTTGCTGCTGGACTAAATCGGTTCCTTTCTCGAGCGTTCCCTTAACGCTCATTAGCCATTTATCTCATTCAGTGTTGACAGTGGGCATATTTTACTGTTTGCTTGATTTGCTGCTGGGTTTCATTTTTTTTATTCATTGTCCCTTCTTTCGCTTCTTAAATCGCTCGCAGGAGGTCGTGTGTACTGCTTCATTTCTGGACATCGCAGCAGCCGTCGGAACGGATGGGTGCATAATTTATGGCACGTTTAGCCCAGCGCGCCACGCATGAATGATAATAAAATTGTGCCGGTGGCGACGCTGTGTACTCCTTTTTCGGCATGAGGACATCGTTGGTTTGGTTCGATGCATTTGCCTTCTTATCCGGCGATAGGATTGTGCTGCGGTGGACAGTTTTATTGTGCGTGAACGAGCGCCTCGAACTTGAGTTTTTTGTTGAACAGAGGCAGTTCACTAAGTGAAAGCAGTAAGATCCTTTTGGATTATTTACTGTTATTACAAATTTTGGGTACCTAGTTTGGAAATCGATAGCGTAACTGTTACAAATGAGAAATCTTTGATTTTTTTCTAAAGCAAAAAATGGAAAAATTCGAAGTACTAAAACTTGTACTAAAAAGCAATCAAAAGAAGGAAGTAAAAAAACGTTTTTTATAACGTTATTTTCATAACAAACAAATTAAATATAACAAAATCCAAGATCCAAAAGGTGAAGGTGTCTTGTTTTACAAATTTCACTCCTTATGGTATTCAATAACCCAAGCATCCACGACGATTTTCTTGGCATCATCGCTAACGACTCGAGCGGCTCGTCTCTTCACGCCTAATATAGTGCCTTCCCAGTGCCGATAACAAGTTTTCTGACTGGATTGTATATGCAAAGACTTCCCCAGTCTTCTGTTGATGGCACTTTCCCCCCCTTTCCGTGCCCCAAAATGGCCGACTTCCTTCCGGTGCTTGTGCGTAGTCATCGGAGGAGAAGCTTCCTTTCGCTCCTTTTCCTACCGGGGCACTTTGCGCGAGAGTGGCGTTTTTCGGTCCGTGCATCGTGAGGTGGTTGGTATACTCTTCAGTCGCCATTTTCTTTCCCCGGTTTCCCCGGGCCTTGCTTGGAGTGTCTGATGGCGGCGGCAACGGTGACCTGCGACGACGAATGGGCTCAAGCATCCTTTGCTCCATTGCCACACACACCAGTTTGGCTCTGCTTGCCTTTCCACACATTCGTCGTCCTTTCTCTCTTGCACCGTTCTCGTTCGCATCGTTTTCTACGATGCTTCCGCTCCATCCTGGAAAGGGATTTGTGTGCTGGCAGAGACGACCCGGCCCCGTACGGGTGCGCGGTCATTCGTTCGGGGATTATTTATATATTCATTTTGTGGTTTGATGAAAATACCACCTTCACCTTCTGGATCTTTTCCCATGCCACGTTTCAGGTCTGGTGCGTGAACGTATTTCACGTTCTGGTATGGGGGACGAACAAAAGAGGAGGGCTCTTGCGGTGTGCGAAGGGATTTGCTACAAATTTAATAAAGTCGTACGGTGGTTGGTGGGTGGTGGTAGAATATCGGCCCGTACGTTGGAAGCCCAGCAGTAAAGGCATCTCCCCTTGGGCACGGGGGACAATTTGCAACGGTTGTTGCAGAAATCTTCCCGAGGAGGCTGTGATTGCCTGTTGTAGCAGATGAGTAGGCGGACGAACAGTAGCTGCCAAAAAACAGCATACGTTAAAAGAGTATATCAAACAATATTTCAATTTTATTACTTAAAATCATAAAAAATCCTGAATAACTGTAGCAGAAAGATATAAATTAACTACAATTTGCTAAGCATAAACTCTTTGTTATGCTTAAGCTGTTCTATATACCGCAAGCTTTAAAATATTAAATTTTCTTTAGTTCAGTGCTACAAATGCAACCGCAGTAATTTGATATAAATTCATTCCATTTTTCATACTAAATGTCCTACATTTTGTTGACAATGGCAAGCTTATTTACGCTCAGTACTGTACACACACCCTCAGCACGACTCCGGCACGGTAGAAAATCTCGCACGCACCCCAAAAACCCATGCCTTAGTGGGCGATTCAGATTTCGTGTATACTATATTTTTAGGGTGACCGAAGCGCACGGAGGCTGGTGTCAATTAATTATCAACAAGCAGATCATTTACACGTGTTAACGTGTTAATTAAGTGATAAACTGGAGCAAGATAAATCTTTTGCCCGGGCATTAGGAGCCTTCCTACCAACCGCATCCAGATAGAAGCGTGTTGGTGGTATAATTTACGTTCATTTTTTTCGTTTCTTCCGCACTGGAGCATAAATCTTAAGCGGCCATTTTGAATGATTTATTTTTTTGACTCCGTTACTTAGCACGCGGCAATATGCATGATTTGTGCTGGGCCCAAGTCGAACGTCGTAAGGATAATTATATAATGTTCGTTCCCACACATGGCCATGGCCGGGTAGACGATGAAGCAACCTCTCCGGTGAATGTTATTATCCTTTCCGAGAGGATCACTTAACGATTAGCATTTGACCTGGTGCATCGGGCTGTGAGCCGATTGTGTCGACTTTAGGTGAGAAAATTCCTATTATTTTCACTACAAAATCGCCACCTAATGCTTGCTGATCCAAATTGCAATCGGGCGAAACTAATGCCATACATTTATGTGATGTCATTATTTAACAAAAGAGGAAGAGCTTCTCTGAGCTTAAAGATTGTAAAAATATCATTTGCAAAATGAAAGCTAAAAATGCTTATGCTAAAAGAACCTTTTTCAAGCAAAGTCAACTAATTGAAAATATTTAATGATGATAATCAGAAAAAGAATTTCATAAACATAATCTAACTAGCTAGATTCACCTTGATCTCGAAAGAAAAAAAAATAATTTCTCTTATCTCCTTCGAACCGGATTTGAACCAGTGACCTATGGATTACTACTACTTCAAAGAGAGAGAGCGATCTTTCTTCTCTCTTATCACGCTACAGTCCACCGCTCTACCAACTGAGCTATCGAAGGGACATGCTAATAAACAAAAATAAAAGGTAGTAAAACGAAAGTAGAGATTGTGAGTAATCACTGTTTTGCTGCTATTTATTCATTCTCACTTATTAGTCCCTTAGTTTTTTATCTCATTCTTTTCAACTATCACTTTATATTTATATTCTATGTTTATATTTATGTTTCTTATCGTTTCATTTTGTTCTTTTCGCTTTACCCGAATATTATGTCGCAGATTTGTTTGCTGGTTCTGCTTCTTACACTCCTTATGAAATGCCATGTAGTCGTTGATGTGAATAAAATCGACAAAAAAGTCTCTCCTTAAAAAATCTAACAATCCAAACTGTCCAAAACAAGCAAATTGATAGAAAAAAAACTTTTAATAGGATCAATTTTCGGCTTATTTCGGTCCCATTTGTTTTCTGTTTTTCTGCCCACTGAACATCGCTCGCTTGACGGTCGGGGAGGTTTTTTTATATATTCCTCCTTGGAACTGGCCAAAACAATGCGGAGAAACGACTGTAGGATAGAAAACCAATCAACCGGGCGTAATCGTTTTTCTCTTAGTAAAAAATAAGAAACAAAAAAAACAGCAAAACAAATCGTTTGCACCGGCGTGTGCAAAGACGCCGCCGCTTGCTTTGTCCAGTTTTGACACATCTTTGGCTGATGCTGCCGGGCTGGTGACGACACATTTTCCTTTCCCGTTCGAGATGCCGGGTGTGTTTGTGTGCGAGAACTTCAATCCGGTAATGATTGCCACCGTCTGTTGGCCGGTGGAAGGTAAGCGGCATTTGGAGGCATTTAAAACCGCAAAACATTCGTAGCAACTGTTGCGAGGCGAGCAGTCCGGTTTAAGGGTCATGTAATAAAGGATCAGCGGTTGCTTAGCTCGAAAGATCCTGAAGAAATCGACCCAAAAGCGGTGTTTGGCTGCGGTGGGTCACCGAATCGGGGTTCTGTGCCTATTGTTGTTGTTCGTCCCGGTGTTTGCTTTGCGAAATGAGTGTGAGAAAAATTTGCAACCCCAGTCGGAACGGAACGGAAGCTTGTTTTCGCTGCTTCATGTTATGTTATCGATCTATCTACGTGCCTAAGCTGTGATAATCGTTCGTAAGCGGTCGCTTTTCGGTCCGTTGTCGGTTAATTATTTCGTGTGGTTTATTTACTTTCTCCGTTCCGGTTGCTGGTTAATTTGCTTATCGGGTTGTGACGTCGGGCCCGAGGGAGCCGTTAGTCAAAAAGTCCACAGAGCTGGAAACAAGACCGGCAAGAGACTGGGGACAAGTAGAGTTTTATAACATTTTTGATTACGTCAAACTTGTCATGCCATGCTTCCAAATTGATCCCCATTTCCTGTCACCATTGCAGACATCAACCCACTTCCAACGCGTTTAGACGACATTTCCGTTTCCATCGACTTGGACGACCTGCTCAGCGTAATACTTCCGCCGTTCGTTCCTGGTGAAGTGTAAAAAAGGGCACCTCTTTCCCGATCTCGAGCCTTAAGTCGCGCCTTTCGTCGCCCGGACTTCAGACTGGGGACTGGGGAAAACAAATCTAATAAAAATCATCACCTCCTCAAACCACTTTTCCATCAAGCGCTAAGCCCTCCGCGTGTCTACTTATTGCGTTCGTGGTCTTCTTCTGCTTCTCACCAAGCCCTTCTCACCAATTCTGTTCCATGGATGACACAGTCCTAGCCGTGAGGATGGAAAAGTTTTCCTCAGTTTAGCATCGTTTCCAGCACCTCGAACGATGAAACTTGGGACTAGTGATGGGCAAGATGAAGCCCATCTCTTCTGTCTTTTTCGCTTTCTTTTCTCGGAAAGGAGGTTATTGCGTTTGTTCGGCTGCTGTTCGTGCGATGACAGTTAATTTAAAACTTCCTAATCCTTGGACTTGTGCAAAGCGAACGATCTGGAGACGTTCTAAACAAAGACATAATAATGGATTAATTCTTCAAATCTTGCATGATATTGCTTGTAAAATATTCTCTAAAATATTTCCTCAAGATTTAATACCAAACGAAACACACGTCCCATCAATCACTTTTGTGCCACATTATTTATTGAGATGATATCTGGATGTTTCTTTTTTTTTGTATCGTTTGTGGGTTGATTTTAGATAAAGGAAAAACAGACAGCATAACTTCTCGAAGAAGAGCCAACAACGTCACCCTAAAACAAGCACATTTTCCCCTAGCGCAGTTTTGCTTCCCCCTTTTGGTGGCGAAGAAAAATAGTTTGGAAATTAAAATAAATTTCATTATTTACACCTCGATATCCCGAGTGGGCGTTGGCAGTCGGTTGGTTGCTGGTGGCAACCGTTTGGAAACCGCAATCACCACCAGTCTGTGTTTGTGTGGAAAGGGGATTTTCGGTAATGTGCTGTGAAAATTGTTTCCCCGCGTGCTTTATGCGGTCCGACAACCTCAGCGCAAACCCACCCACCGCCCTCCACCCACTCGGCACCGGTGGTCGATGGGAAACATATTGTTTACACACGGGGTTTCCCTTCCCCAAGCCTTCGAGCCTTCATTCACAGACACGCATACACTCTCATTTAGGATTTTATGGCATCCCACGCTCCCTTTCTCGCACTTTGTATTTGTCACTTTTCATCGATGTTCAGGCGCGTGCTGTTTGTGGAAAAACCTCATCCACCCCTCCCCCATTGGCGGAGGCACGCAACAAATTGTCCCATGGATTGTAATGTTGTCCGTTTAATAGCGTCATTAAAGCGCGTGTTATGAATTTTTGATCGACTTCGACACCGGGTGAGGGATATTTTGGTACAAAAGGGGATGAATGAGAGCAACAGGATCAAGCATTACGAAGGATTGTTCTTACAATTATCATTATTTTTTGTGCGTTGTGCGGAATTTTAAGATTCAAAAATAAAACTTATCTATTTTAAAAGATGTGATTTTTTTTGAGGAGTGGAAATAAATGATAAATTGTATTATGTATGTATACACTTGATTAGCTCTTCAACTAAATCAATAAAATACTTAAACAAGACGGCCCTTTGAATAGTTCAGAACGAGTCGTTTCGGCAGCTTAAAACAACGAAAATGAAATAAAATTTTATTTCACAAGCTATTTAATGATATTTGAAGCTCGAATAGCTAAGGAAGTCCTCGGAAATATAATTTTATCTAAAGTCTAAAAATATTAATTACATAATTTAATATTTGTTATTTATCTCTCTGCCAGATGTCAAAACATACATCAATTATGTGGCTATTAGTTCAAGGTACAATGTTTCAGTTCCTCTTTTCCGCAGAGAAACAAATTGGATAATCTTGTAACTGAAACACATCATGCGAAAAAAACACACACACCTTCTCCAACGCCTGCTAAGATTGCATTGCTCGAGGTGTACAAAAAACGACATTCCCAAACAAAACACGGCAAAGAAACGTAAGTAATCTTTCGGAAAGAAAAACCAACCAACAGCAAACAAAGCAAGACAAAAAAAAATCGATCACACCATAATTCGAATTGACAGCGGCAGAAAAGTTTGGGACACACGTGCACCACGGGCATTCAATTAACTGAAGACAATGCTACCGGCAAAGGACGATTCTCCGATTGCCGTCGGTACCGGGCAGGGATTGGTTCGTATGGAGGTGCGTTTGTTGTTCCGTTCCGGATCCGGACAAGGGATAAGCGTCGAGAGTGACACAACACCGTAGCGCAATGCGAGGCTTAGATTGGAGGGGAAGAGAGCGAGAAAGGGCACACGAACCGATTCCACCCGCAAAAGTGTTCGAAAAACAATCTGGAAACTATTAACCACTGTTTATTATAACAGGAAAGTGTCAATCGAGTGTCGTGTCCTGTCTTGTTCCCGAGTCTTCCTTTGCTACCTGCTGGACTTCGTTTCACATGAAGTTGTGGGATAAGAAATACAACCAAATCCGATTAAACTTCGCATAACGTGTGAAGATTTCCAAGCTCCAGTTGGTCCTGTGGAAAACAAACTCCAGCGATTGAATAAAACGATTCGATCCTAACATAACCTTTCCAGATCTTATATCTTCCCATCTAAAAATTGCTAAAAAATATGAGGAGCTCCAGAGGAATTCAAAGAGTTCATTGCTTCTTTCAATACCTTATACATTTAGACATTTCCACGTCAAACTAACATCTAGTTCAATCAAGAAAAAACGAATAAGCATCTAATATGCTTCAAAACTTAATCCAAAACAAACCGATACGTATCGTCCCTAATCAGATCCTATCGTGACCGTAAACACTCGTTCCACCACGCTTCAAATCACGCTTCACGCTTTGTTCACCCTTGTAGCCATCTCAAAATGTCCAGAAAAGGGTGGATAGGTGAGGTTTCAGCGGGTTGAAAATGAACACGCAATTATGAAAGGCCCATTAGTTCGGTATCGCATACCGGATCAAGACGAGATAACAATCCACGCTAGTGCTTCGAAGTGGAGCTAAAGTGATCCTTTCCTTTCGCTAGCTAGCTCCGCCGGAAGATACTAGCGCTGAAGCGAGGCACCAGAAGGCGTACGTAATATGCGCGTTTGTAACATTGTTGAATGCTCCGCGCAGTAATCTTGCCGGCTTCGTATTCAAATGAAGGATTTCCCTTTTATATCTTCACTCCCCCCCCGACACGAGGACCTCTTCTTGGCTAGTTTTTATTCTCGCCCAAATCACTCACCATTCCGTCTTCCGGTCTTCCTGTCTGTCAAACTGTAGCTCCTCGTTTCCAAGCCATTCCCGTTCATGGCACACTTAATTTAAATATATTGGAAAAAGTCGTCTCACCCCGGTCGAGGTTTATTTTGTCTCGGCATACTGCGACGTGCCGTCGAATTTGAATACTCAACGAACAACTTCATCGCCGCAACCCTCCCCCGTACTCGCGTGGAGGACCATTTACCGAGTTGCGCGTAAGGACCTTTTCTTGCGCCAGCACACGGTCAAAAGTCGCTGCTGGAAGTGTATCGGCCGTGCCGTGATTGGTTGCAGGGATATAGGGGACGCGTTGTATTCCTTCCCTTTATGGGGGAGAGTGAATGTTTGCCGAGCCGAAAGGAAAGGACGTTCGGCAGTGAGCGAGACAGCACCGGATGGAAACGAAAGAGAAAGTTTCGGAATCAAAGCGCTCCGCGAGCGGCGATGACAGGATGAATGGAGCCGAACCGAGCCGGAACCGGATATGAGCCAATCCTAGACCGGGAGCGAAAATAAAGTTATCATCATCATTATCCCCGCAGGCAGCCCCGGGACATGATAGCTGAAAGAAATATGTATACAATATCTATCCCTCTATCCGCACCGGACCCGGAGCTGGCGGATCGAAAGGACACCTCGCCTGGACGTGCCTAAGCGGCGTGCAGGGTTAGAGCATCGCAGGGAGAAGCAGTTTTAGGCATTTGGTTCATCGCCCACGTTTTCTTCGTGCGGGCAGCTGTGCCTTTTTTTTTGGCTGGCTCTATTTGATACCCATTCATGCTCGGGAACGGGAGTGAAGCAGAGCTGGATGGGGTGGCGTGTTCAGCGAACGTGATTAGTGAAATAACTAATGATGAACAATAGATATCGCATAGCACAAAACGTCCAGGCGGCTCCTACGTGTGCGGGTGAGCCCCTGACACGGGACGTTTAAGTATTAAGGCTCTATCTTATTGATTTTTTCGATAGCGCTTCAAAAGGGAACGAGGTCTTTTTTTCTTCTAAAATGGGTACGAATTTTGGTGGGATATAAGAGGTGGTTGATTTATGAATTTAATTTTCATCTTTTTATTATGAAATTTGAACCTATTTCTCTCATAAAGTGATCAGAAAACAAAAAATCATATAAAAATTAATAAAACCATATGAATCATAAAGCAGCTTGGAATGATAAACAAAACCACCATAAATATGAAACTTTCTGCTGAACAAACAAATTAAATCATTAAACAAACGCCTTTTTAAAAATTCCATACTCACGGGGCCCTTAATTTACGCCCTAAATACTTTCTGTGCTCCTACCTGGAGTGGACATAAATCGTATCGACCGAAACGGTCACTTCCGATCCGTAGGACGAAGATTTGATTAGGCTTTGGCACACCAATCCAAACAACGCGCTGCTCCCGAAAAGGCCGCAAGTCTTTTCAGCGAGCAAATTGATATTTGCTTTAAGCCCCATTGTCGCTGCTCATTCGGGTGTAATTGCTTTGCGAGGGTTTTCGAATAGGCTTTGCTTGGTTTCGGAAAGCCACCACACAGAAGCCGAAGCCGCAAATGCAAATTCTTGCCGATCCGTTCAGTGTCCGGAAGTCCGGGTGCGGAGAAGTCCTGTGGAACGGGAGCTGCTCGGTTTCGGCCGAGTGTGCCGCACACCAGAAGCCAGCCAGGGGGATTAGGATAATTTGATTTTCTTTGTGCGATTGTGGGTGTTTTATTTACAGGTGGTGTTTTGGCAGTGTGAGCAGCCTGTACCCGTAGCGAATGAGGAATGTACAAATTTCGGGCATTCGCAAGGAACGTGTCCAAGTAGCCATTGGATTGGATGATTAACATAAGGAGGCAGAAATGCGTCCTCTAGAACGTGTTTTTTTTACTGGAACGATCCTAACGCCACACACACGTAAATGAGCGCTTATTTTTCCAACTACTTTAAGATATTTATACAAATATTCAGATTTTATTCGGCAATCGTCATGGTAGACAGACAGCAATGAATCTAAAAGTATGTATGAAAAAAAACTGAAGCACGCTTGGTTCGAGCTGGGTTATGGGGTTTATATATGAAGTCGCTGACGCCACAGCTGTCTAATTTGGCGATTTCTAGCTGGTACGATAAAATCGTGGTAAGTTTGGAACCAGTTCTAGTTGTTAGATGAGTTATTAAAAGTTTAAGATGAGTTACATAACGCCCAAAATGTAGATTGTTTCAATCACAACAATAAATTATGTGTACGATCCTTCGAGATTAAGATATAAACAGACTTTTCGCGCAAACTGTTTCACCTCCACGAATCTCGTCACGAATCAATTGGAAGCATTCAAAAACTAACCTCTTGAACTGTGATATCCTGGCTGTCCGACATCATCATTAATACCCACCAACAGCACACGCTTAATGACATTCCAAATAGCGTTCGAACATGCAAATGCCATGCAGCGACACCACGCTTGGATGATAATTTCCTTACCATCGCGATCCCCTTAACCAGATCATCTGCCGGAGCCATCGGGAGCGCTACGCGTACGGTCGAACGCCGTCCGTCACGTGCCACGCGAGGGGGTGTTGAAGCACTTCCTGTCGCGGGTCGACTGACTGATAGCTGGCCAGAATGCTTTCATCGCCGTCACCGCCTCGTAATGATGACGTTGACTTTTTATGTCTTCCCCCAAGCCGGTTTGTCTCTCTCGGCTAGGGTGGAGGAGGGCGAGTGATATCGCTTCGGACATTCGGACGACAAACATTATCAACTTCAACCGATTCTGTTCTTCACGTTGCTGGAGGATACATCGTCGTTTTTTGTTTTCTACCTCGATTGAAGGGTTGGGTGTTTCTTTGCCGTCAATTAGCGTGGACGCTAGCGCTGCACCTACTTTTCCGGAGCTTCTAGGAAATACAGGAACGATGATTCAGACAATCGATGAATTGGATTTTCAGCTAGAACCTGCATTGCTGTATAATAATACAGTTGGTGGTGATAATAGTTTTCCTCTCCGTTTTGAGGACCTCACGTGGTAATGGTTGTTGAAAAATGGAAACTAACACCCCTATGTAAATTGCTCGGGCTCAAAATGAACACAACGATAGCACCCAGAACCAGGTGCATCACGAAGTCGACTTCGAACCGAACGAAACCGCTATTATGTGTTGTAAAAATCAAGAAACAGATCTTAGCAAAGAAGGGTCTTCCTCCAAACAACTCAAAATTGAGACACAATATATTTTTACCAATTTTATCCCTACTTCCGCTTCCTTTCTCATGCCCTTTTCCAGCCAATTATGTGACTTCCGTGCATGACACGCTAACCGGTTCAGTTCCCACCCATTAACCGCACGCTCTCACCGCCAGTGCGTCAATTTTCCATTACGCCACCACCACTCACACAAATCACGTTCGACCCCAAGGGCACACACACACACAGGATGCATTTCAGGATGCTCAATCCATTTGTGTCTCCCATCTCACCACACCGACCCAGCGGATCGGCTCGCGCTCTATTAGTCAGCAATCTGTTTGCATAGCTGGCACGTGGCCCCCGGGGTGGGTGTAATCAATTGAAAAATCAACTTTAAAACTCAATTACCCATAGTTTATGTGCCACCGGTAGGGGACGAGATTGGTGTAAGCGTGCACTTTTTTTCTTTTTATGTTTCGATATCCCTCCCCGAACCGTACGTTTGTGCGTCCTGTCACGCTTTAGTTGTCCTCACTTCCGGCAGTAGCTCAGTGCTGTCTCTGACCATCCATTACTTTGTTTTATCCGTATTTCGGGAACGGTACGCTGCGTTTCAATAAAAACGTCCTCCTTTTGTGTGAACGTTGCGTGCGAGATGGTCCAGCCTTTGTGACAGGGGAATGGCGGTGATTCGAACGTGCAGCCGTCAGTGTTATGACCCAACATCCGGCAACATTTCAAACATCGTCGTCGCATTTCAAGCAATTTTGCGTGGCCTACTAAAATTTGACATAACACTAACTGACACTTGAATGAATTTTATTGAATTATAAAACATTTTCTGTTTTTTTGCACAATTGAAAGCACTAAATGTTTAGTCAGGCCGGTTTAGTCAGGTGTTTTAGACAGGTCGAACCATCATTTTCGTTTTCTTCAAGGAGTAGTAAGATCCCCTGAAGTGGTTCCACATGATGCCTACTTGTCGATCGACTTTTCCTCCGAAATATTCTCCGTTCAAATGGCTGAAACAAAACGTGGTGAGTATTACAATCCACTGTCCACGATAAAAACCTAACCTACTGTACGAACCTGTGGTGACATTTGTAAAACCACCATGCTCCACTAACCCACTTCGCGCAGTTTGAATCGTGCTTGTCGTTGTCCTGATCGTACGTTGAGAACCGTTCATCCTTGTGTCGCGAAAACGAATCCCCAGCCGTGCCGGTGTACTGGCCAACCGTTTTGAGGACGTATTTTTCGCTCTCGCCACCAATGCTGAAGTCATCGTAGTGGGCGTACGCAACCACACCATCGAAATCTTCCATCACGATAAGCAGCTCGTGCTGTCGGGTGCTGACGATCGCATGCAGCTTATCTAACCCCAGCCAGTGCTCACCGCGCAGCTCACCGAAACCGCGCTTGTACTCGGTCCAGTTGCGGAAGAAGTTTACCGAGCCGTTGAATTGGCGCTGGAACACGATCCAATTGCCACCGAACCCATGGTTGTTCGTCCAGTCACGCGACACTTCAAAGGTGAAGTTTGTGCCCGGATCTGGTTGCATGAAGTACACTCCAGTGTCCTCCGGCAGTCGGTCCAAGCGGTGCTCCAGAGTGGCGAAGCGCTGGGCACTTGCGGTTGAAATGTTATGAAATTGCTTTGTAAAATTTACCAAAAGCTGGCCGATCGCCTGAAGTATACTATCTTTCGCCAGGTTTAGAGGTTTATCGTTATTTTCTAGTGTTTCCGCGTGATTTGCACTGATCGGAGCAACCTGTTTTAGCGAATCATTCAATTGCACCTTGATACCATTAATGTCCACTTTCAGCCCATTGATCTGATCATTTAAACTTTTTATTTCGTAACTGACATTTTGCGACAACTGCGATATTTGCTCAAGAATCCGAGATTCGGCGATGGTCATGGTAGATTCAAAAGGAGTGTTCACTAAATCTCTAGATGGTCTAACGTTCGCTAGCACCCCGATTATCATGGGAAGAAATAAAACACACAAGGTTCCCATTTTGCGCGACCGTAAAGAGAAACCCGCTTCTTTATCTTAGAATAACAAAATCGACACTGAACGGTGAGCTTAACCAGGAAGGCTTTATTTATACAGCTAGTTGTGGCGCATGTGAAATTACTTTCTTCATATTATCGCGCTCGGTCTGTTAGCCGCAACCATTGAGGTTGATAAGAATGTAAAACAAGTACACAAAAATACAGTGCGTTTTATTTGACCTCATCTCAGCATTTCATTCTGTTTTAATTTACAGTAAATTTTTTTAGTCGGTTGATCAGTCATGTCATGAGGAGATACTTTTTCCGTCAAGCACTGTATGAGCTGTCATTTATTAGTATTGAACTAAGTAAACAAAGTACGAAATCAATTGCCATTTTACTACCGATTCTTTTGCAAGCAATAGTGAAATTTTGGAAAAATTCTCATTTTTATTTAACTATTCCATTTTCAAAGGTACCTACTTCCCACGACCTTGTAGTGCTAAACGGACGTGGTACATGCGTTCCGATGGTTGCTATGGAAACACTACGGGAGCTTTACAGACCGACCGAGTTACGGATAATTCTACCCATATCGAAAAGGATGCACTACCAGCCGCTACTCGTACGATTGTAGGCTGCTGAATAAGTTAGTCAACGACAGCGGCTAAAGAATTGCGTACAGTTGGAGTCTGCTTTAACCAGTTCGACGTTTTCCAGCACTCAAATTACCATCACGAGTAAATTTTCTTACGTACTCTTCCGAAAACTCAAGACCAGGTTGAGCGCGTGAAACTGTGTGAAGTTATCTACAGAATGGTCATGAACTTTAACGGTGTCCTGCTCTTTCACACACACACACACGGAACACCACGTCACGGTCGACGTACGAGATAAGAGCAGGATCTGCCGACGGCGTTTTGCGAGGATGTTGCGGGCTGCGGGCGGGGAAAAAATAGCCTGTACGCAGCGAGCCACATCTCCTCTCGGTAGACGTGTTGCGAGTGCGAAAAGGACACACCCTTCCCTGCCGACCAGTGAAACGATTTGTAAATCCCAAAACCCGAAGAAGAAAGGGAAAAAATCGCACGGATTACACGTTCCACGGCAGGCAAACGGAAAAGCATATTTTTCCGATCATTTTTCATTGTTACCAACCTGGCTGGTGAGGGATTGAGGGGCGGAGAGCGGGGGAAGCGATCCGAATGAAGACGAATAACAAACAACCGAGCACCGAAGTCCCGGCGGCGAACGATGATAGTAAAAATAATAGTCCTAATGGAATGGAAGGTCATAAGTCATAAAAACCAACCGAAGCGTGGAGTGTGAGATAGCGCGATGCGACGGGTGGTGGACCGCACTCCGATGGTCCTTTTGTTGTCCACACCCCGAAAGGTGCAGCCCCTCCCCTCATCCCCCGCCATCCCTCGTTGCTTCCATTCTGCTCGAGCGAATTTCTTTCCGCTTCCGGACCGGGCCAGACACGGTGCGAAGGGGGGAACCAACGGGTAACCATAAACATAATGTGAATTTATGCGACCGACCAGCAGCAGCAGCAGCAGCAGCAGCAGCACGTCGGCATGTGATGCAAGTATCTTCGGGAAGCAGTGTTTTGAGCAAAAAAAAACAAAAACGAAAGCAGCTAGATTAACCGTTCCGTCGTGGTCCGCTCAGGATGGAGTGGTCTTTAACGCGGTGTATGTTTTACTGCACTGTATGTTCGATTACTCGTTATTAAAACAAAATATATTAACATTTATCTAATGAAAGTAAGTAGAGCACGAGAAAGCTAGCCCAAACACGCTCAAAACGATGCTCAATGAGATGAAATGAAAATCATCAATCTGGTAGTTCTTTTGGATGTTCTCTAGAGAGTGTTCTTATGGATGGACACCACTGAAGACGCGATAAGCATCGACGTTAGCGATGACCAACGAATTTCAAACGTCTAGAATCGTACCATAGTTCGCAGATGACGACGCAAATTTGACGTTGACATCCTCTCGTGCTATACAAATGGATTATTTAGGTACTTGGACGTGTTGATGCAACGCAACGTAGTATCTAAAACATTTGAAAATTTTATATATTTTCTCACGTTCTGAACGACACCGATACAGATCCATTTCAAAGCCATTCTTACACCGCATGCGGACACTTTCACATCCTCCTTCTGACCCTTGCCGGCCCAATAGTGACGGATCATTTATGAATCTACTTCCGGGACCGGCTGCTGGTGCATAAGGAACCTGTTACCATGCGGGAATGCGTCCAAAAGAGGATGCACTTCAGCCACTGCTCAAGTGGGAAGCGGCACGTACACGCACTTACACGGCCCCGGACGCAATGACCCATCCTTTTTTACGACGACGACTTTCAAGTCAAATCACAATGGACGGAAAAACACCATGAATGAACCGGAAGGAGAGCAAAGAAAGACCCTCAAAAAAGGCGATATTGCACCTTCCCGAGAGGAGACGAGTTCTCGGGACGGAAATTACGGGTTACGGTTGGTTTTGTTAGCAAATTTGCCCCCGCTGTGCGATTGTCCTGCGTTGGAAGAGTGCACCTTTTCGGTGTATGCTGCGGGAGATACGCTAATACTGTGAGAGTGCATCAAGGAACAATGTATCTTCGGAAAAAAAACTTACTAATACTCCAACTAAAATGACCTACTTTGAGTACCGCCGTAAGCCGATTGCTTTCGATCATAAACCATCGAACGCCGCCCTGTGAAATGTCCCGTCCGTACGGTTCCGCTTCTCTCCTACACCTTCTTTCCGATCGGCAACCGACATCCGGTTTATCGACTTTTTGACTTTTGTTCGCTTTTTTTTGTTCGAGTTTCGAAAAGGATGCAGGTTTTTTATACAAGGACCCTTTCGTTTCCTTTTCGCTCGAACAAGGGTAGTTCGTTTCTTTTCCGGGCCGTGTTGGGTTTATATTTTTTGTTTGTTTGTGCGTCGCAGTTTTTGTCGCACTGAGAAGAAAAAAACGCTTCACGTTTCGTGGACGTTTCCATTGTGCGAGCGGCCGGAAGAACTTTGTCCAAGAGTTCCGATTCCGAATGCCGAATCCCGATATTGATTTCCGGCTCAAACTTCAGACCACGCCGGTGAATTGTCGAGTGAGGGTGAAATTTATCCGTGACTATAAATCAAACGAACAAAACGCTCTCGAGCGAAAGTTGACGTAAGGGAATTGCAACACAATGCAGATGACAAGTGTGCCATGACTTTTTCGCACGGTGGTTCGGGAATGAGCAAAGAATTCTGTTTGCTTGAGTAATATGTTTATTAATTCTTTCCACTGACATCCTCTACCGATACAGGTTCGTAGTAGGGAAGGTACGATTTACATAAATTAACTATAAACGTATTTAAATATAATAATACTCTGCCGTCACTAGCTACAACTACTACCGCCCTAAGTCTTGCTTTCTTTCTACGGTTCTTTCGGAGACGTGTGCCTCCGGAAGTACGGGACATTGCTGCCCCACTCTGTGCTGTATAGTTTCATACATATTGCGCTACTCTTTGAAGAGCCGTAGCTCTCCACACTAACATCGAACACCGTACCTAATCATACAAAGTGACTGTTTTGATCCGCTCCGAGCATCCTCCCGATCGGAGCCGGCTCTATACACAATTTACAACGGGGGCAGGTCCCCCTTCCTGTTCCCCTTTTGAGATCCTCACCTACGACCACCAACGGCCGGCGGCGGCTGCCGCGTGGTGCAGCAAACTGGCATGCTGGAAGCCGGGCGGCAGCTGCAGATGTGCTGCGGCAGGAACCGCCCCGAGCAGATCGTGCGGTTGCTTCCCACCGCCCAGACACGGTTTACCGTCGCGTACCAACACCGGTACGGCCACACGCCGTGGCGAAGGTAACCCTCCCGCTCCGTTCCCACCCGCCCCACCATGCCCGCCACCGTGGTGATCCAGGGCACCCTTCTCGTGGGCGGCCCGTTTCGTCTTGTAGCGATGGTTCTGGAACCAGATCTTCACCTGCGTCGGCGTGAGGCGTATCAGCGAGGCAAGATGTTCGCGCTCCGGTGCGGAGAGGTAGCGCTGCTGCCGAAACCGGCGCTCCAGCTCGTACGTTTGCGCCTTGGAGAACAGGACGCGCCGTTTGCGCTTCTTGTGCCCCATACCGCCCTGCTGGTGGCCCCGTTCCGTCGCCATGCCGCCGTCGTCCGTGTCCTCGATCATGTCGATCATCTCATCGTCACAGCCCTCTTCGATGTCCACGTCGTCCGAGTTTTCCGTATGCGTGTCACCGTTCAGGTGGTGGTGGTGGTGGTGATGGTGGTGGTGGTGGTGAGGGTGATCTCCGCGCTCCGAGTCGGATGGGCTCGGCGTGCGCATGCCGGATCCGGCACGGCGGTGTCCGGATGCGAGATCACCGGCTGTCGCGCCGGTTCCGGTCACACCTGCGGACGCTGCCAACGTCGCCAGGTTCGTACTTCCGATGTAGGACCGCTCGGAGTGCACCGGTGAGGTGCTGTCCGCTGGGCTGACCTGCTGTGCGAACAGCCGTTGGTGGGCCGCTTGCTGATGGCATGCTGTGGGAAGAGAACAAAGACGAAAGGAAATGGTCAATTAGGCTCGCGTTACTTCCTCGACGTGTGGCCGCCCGGACATGGGCGGATTTGCATCGCCTGCCTGCAAGGTGTGTTGCGTCCCTGGAACGCACGCTGTGCGCCAGGCCATGGAGAGGATAGAGGAGGACAAGGTGTGCAGCATGTACCATGTCCAACACACATCCACATCCTTTTATCCCCCGCGGCATTGACCTCGATAAAGGGAAAGCTACACCGCACCGGTGGTGGAAGAATGGGAAATAGATACCGGAAATGGAAATTGCTTCGCCTTGCGGATGAGTATAATTTATGACAGCACTTCCTCGCACTCTCGGCCGTCCTTTTCGATAGGATTTTTCTCCTAGACTTCACCGTCGCCCCGTTCGGACCGATTAATAGGGCCCTTTCCCGGGGGCTCTCTCCTCGGCTAACCAAACAAAACAGAGCACGGTAATGTATATGGTGATAAATGACATTCGAGTTTATTATTAATGCACTGGTGGCCGGAAGCCGGATTTACTCCGCTTACCCTCACCTTCGGTTTCACTTCACGGGTTTCCGAAATATTCCCAAAAAAAAAAAATACCCCAAAAAGAGTGCGCCCCTTTGGCTAACTCTTTTTCCTCTTTAATGCGACAAATTTTTGAAAACAGAAAATCCGTAGGCAAATAAATTGATCGCAGCCGGAAACGGTTTTTTTGTTTTCTCTTTTTCCTGACGGTTTTACTTTTCCCACTGCGCTTTTCCGCAACGCCAGCCACTCTTGCTATCTCAAGTGTTTAGGAGTGTGCGTACAAGCGGGTTCGGAAAGGGAGGGAGAAAAAAAAAAGTGTTACGCTAAGGATAATGATGACAGCGCGCTGGAAGGATAAAAAGGATCACGCCTCCTTTATTTCTACTCCGCCTGCTTTTCATGTCTCTCTTTCTACGCTCGATTGTTACTGTCTCTCTCTCTTTGAGTGTCTCGTTTGAGTGCGCTTTTATCCTGCTGAAATCCGAGTGAGTGGCTGTGAACAAGGATACTCAAGAGCGCGTGGGTCCTTGGAAGTATCGATCACATAGAGCATACTGATTTGTTCGAGGTTCTTTAGATTAAAGAAGAATAATAATATTAGCCGTAACAGAATTAATCATTTTTATAGATGTTTAGTAGAATTTTGAAACATAAAATAATAATAATAATTTTGAAACATAAAAGTTAATTCAAATTATCCACATGTAGCATTTTATTGAAACAGAGTATAGGAAGTTCTTTATAAAGTAAATTACCAGCATCAAAATTATAAAAATGCAGCTCAAATTTATTAAACTGACGAAACATTCACTGCACATCAAACTTCAGACCCGTGCAACGAAAAATAAATGTAAATCACAATGTGTGTCCTCGACACCGGCAACACACTCTCCAGCCAATTTGTCAACCGATTTTCAACAGAAAAATGGAAGCTTGTCCTCGACCTCGACAACCGAAAACCCTTTCGACACACGCATTTATCCATCCGGCTGAAGAGTGCTATTAAAAAAAGGAAACAAACTGTCGGCCCGGAGTTGTGATTGCAATAAACATTTGCATCCAAAATGGCCGCTCGAATCCGCACAGCCATCAGTTCCCAGTTGCAAGCGCACTTACCTTCCCTTAAGTGTCGCAGTTGCAACCGGATTGTATCCGGCGATCCCCTAAACAAACAGCTAACACACTTTCCGGCAGAAGCATTCCGCTCTTGAGGCCCAAAAAGTAGGGCTGTTTCAACGAACTATGTTTTGAGCGCGTTGCAAAAGGATCATTTTTATGGGAGCTCCTATTGAATCGAACAAAAAATCACATCCCTTGTTCAAGCAACGAAGGGTGCACCGTGGAGTGTGTGTATGTGCGAGTGTGTTATCGTTTTCCAAAATAAAAACGTTATGTTAACACCGTGGCTTTAGCGATCGGGATTCTGTTGTTTTCAAGCCTTTTCAGAAAAAAAAACGCTTAAAGCCAAACTGGCACTGCAGCTGCAACACCAAAACCAAACAGCCGCCGAACCCTTCGTACCCCTCGCGTTTCGCCGTACGTGTCACGGACACGCACAAAACCCAAGCTAGAATTATAATAGGCCCACAAAGCCGGGCCAAACGATCACACCTCAATTTAACTGTCATTTTCTCGGGCGCGGCAAAGCAGGCCGGTGTAAGAGAAAAAATGAAAAATCATGCCTACTTCGATCATGCCCGGCTCGAATGCGACAAAATGGATGGGCCCAAACGAAGGGCAACGTAGAGGGAAAGTTGAGCAACAGCGAGCGAAGCGTTTCGTTTCGCACCGACAGTTCCGGTTCCGGGATTGGACAAGCGACATTTTCCATACCCCGGGCGGCCAAAGAAAGGTAAACTGGTGACGGTTGTCCACCTTTTTTTTTTTAGGGGCTTGCTTGCTTCATTCTCCTTTGCAAAGGAGGGTTATGTACGCGTTCGAGCGTTCTCGATTCGTTGCCATTGAGCGGTGATTGATTTCTAATTGCTATTATCTCCGTGTGCGTGTGTGTGTGCGAAGGGAACAGCCAGACAGCACCGAGAGGATGCGCGCACACCGGATGTTGTAAATCACGCAGCCTTCTATTGGGTAACGATTTCAAATCGATTGTGTGGCGTGTAATTTCGGTGGCGTGTTGTGGGCTAATTGTGTCCCTAGGCAGACAGGCAGGCTTGTGCCAGTATTTTCATCTCCCATTCGAAGGAGAAGAAGGTTCCCGCGTCCAGCTGGTCAGCGCGAGGGCCAGCTGGTCGTAACGATTGTCGGGGAAAGAACGAATCACCGATACCGATACAAGGGACTACATTAATAAATACTTTCCCGAAACAACAAACCAAACCAAGGTTAATCCATGCTGACACTGAATGTTTCGGGTGGCGATACTGTGGGACCTTTTAATCTAATTCAAACGGAAGAAGCCAGCCAAACCGATGGATTTGAGGAGAGAGAAATTGTTTACATTGCTTTGAAATATGTCTGAACATTGTAATGAGAGCATGATCCATGTATTAATTTCAGGGCTTTCCGAAGTTTATCTGAAGTTTTTCCTTATATTATTGAAAACGTTTCATATTTTATTAATGGTTTTATTGGTTCTGTTGAACTTTTACACGGATAGTGGAATAGATACAAAGAAAATATGTCAGATACTGCACAAATACACGCATTTGAATAAGGAAGAATGATGCTTTATGCAATAAATGTGCTTAAAATAAAATAGCAAAGGTTTTAGGCAACAATTCTCATGATTGTGGCTTAAAATACCGATTAGATCGAGCTTTTCTCTTTTAAACAAAACAAACTGTTCATGGGCATTCAAGTAAAATAAAGCAAAAATAGTATGAAAAGAAAAGAAATCCATTTGATCCATCTATTATCCATCCATGAGAATCTACTGATTTAGAGTATCATTAGAACAAAGTAATACACACATTTTATCACCATCGAAGCTATTAACTGACTAGTGTTATTTTATGTTTATAACGATGCATATCTCATTTGGCCTTCATTTCAACGTGCATTAATTTATCATCCTTTGTTTATATCTGAGAAGTCAAAAAAATGAATAGCGATTTCAATACTACCCGGGAATGTGTCAAAAGTTCGTGACAAGAAGTCATCCATATTGTTTCATATTTTCCCAGTGGTTCGTTCGAGTTCAGTAATTCAAAAATTTCAATAATTGATATTTTCTCTTCCAACACAACACATATCTATTCCCTAATGTTTTCTCCTCGAAACTCACCATTTAATGTATTGCAGCTATCGTACGGCCAGCCTCGTCCACTGAACAGGGCGTGCGGGTGATTATGGTGACTCGGTGGTGTCGTCGCAAGCGAATGATGATGATGTGGCGGCGGATGTGGCAGATGCGCCGGATGCTGCTGCTGGTGGTGGTGGTGGTGGTGGTGGTTGTGGGGATGTGCATGGTGAGGATGGGCGCCAAGATGCGTTAGGTGCGCTGCGGGATGTAACGCGCCCGGATAACCGAAGCGGGCGTGTAAATCTTCGGCCAGTGTCGTCGACCGCAACCCCAGTGACGCTGTTCGGCTGCCCTCGTCTCCGCTCGTTCCCGGTGGACTCTGGGTTCGATCATCCTGCCCGGCTCCCCTGCTTGCTGCCCGTTCCGTTCGGATTCTTCCCTCCGGACGACCCTCGGGGCGGCTGTCATCGTCACTGTTAGCCACACTGCATCCGTGCAGCAGATCGGGATTGCTACTTGTATCCTCCTGGGACAGTGTTATCCCACTGCGATGGCGGGTAAGCGGCCGATCGGGACAAACTTCGGTCTCAACCGCACCGGAATCATCTTCATCATCCGCCTCTTCCGCCTCGTGCTCGCGAGAGCGACGTAGCGCGACGGCTTCTTCGATTGGACTAGATGTTTTGCGCTTTTTTGCACCGTGCTGCTTCTTATCGCTGTCCAGCTCGAGGAGGTTGCAGATCCGGAACCCGGCCCCGGTGCTGGCGGTACGCTGCGACTGCGGAAGCTTCATACTATCAAGGAATCTGTTAAAAGAACAGAAATTTACCGGTTATTAATGTCGAGTTGGAAACTGAAAGCGCGCGGCTGACCATGAACAAATGAACAAATTAGTAACAGTGTAATAAAAGTGAAACATTTCAAAAGAATCAGAACCCCATTCAAATTGTCCCGTCCTATGTGGGGAGGAAAAGACGCGGAGTTTTTCGATTAGGCTACCCTTTTTGTTCCCACCGATCAACTGTCAATCGGTGTGAAAGGTCTCGAAAGCCTCCAATTTCATCACTTTCGATCAATCAGATCACTCATTCTCTAATCCGATCCCGGTCGTCCGAAACATCACCCAGCAAAAATGCTCCAAATTGATCGAAGCTAATCATAAAATCCTTCCCTCGCCAGCGTCAATTCATCCCGCGCGTTCGAATCATGATTTACTACAACCGTTGTCAAACACGCTGTCATGGTCGTTTTCCAATTCTTTTCGACTTGCTTTTTTTCTCGTTTACATGAGGTTTTTTTTTTTTGGTACAGAGATCCGGCGAGGACAACATAATCTCTGACCCAATCTTTCTCCTCGCTCCAATGAACGCTTCATTAAGCCTCCCTCACAAGCGTTGTTCCAATAAACGGATGGAAAGCAGGAAGTTAGGCGCATGAGCACGGGCGTTGTGGGAGAAAAGGAAACCGAAATTGAAAAACCTAACGATTAATAAAAGCCTGATTAAAGGATGAAAGATGGCGCGAGCACGAAGGAAACAACACCTTATAAACCATTCTCTCTCTCTCCTTCTCTCTCGCCCTCCCTTTCAATCGTTCCCCGTGAGAGATGGCAGAAAAGAAAGGAATCTTTTCTTCACCACCAAGAATCGGTTTCTTTTCGGAGGGCGTGCGTTTCCCGGAGCAACCACCGGTAGCTTGATTGGATTTTAATTTAAGCTTTGTGGCGGATGACACAATGGCCGTCACGCAGACAGAGAGGCAGGCCGTCACGACACGGGCGCACGGTTTTGGACTTTCTATTTAGAACTGCGTTGAACGGGTCGTTAGATCGATGATTACGGGTGGAGGTTGTATATTCATTATGTTTAAAATTAATAAATTAGTAGGAGCTCATCGAACCCGACCGTAGTGATGAAGTATTTTTTTTTTCAAAATTTGATGTTTGACTAAGGAATTTTTCTTTCTGCGTAGGTAGTCCATGATCTACATTAAGTTAATGTGACGGAATTGCCACTAGCAGAGAAATGCAAACAGATTTCCATTTCGTTTATATAAGGATATTGAACAGAAGGTGAAAGTACTGAAGGTGTAGGTATAAACGAAGCGCCGAGTTTGCTTACCTCTCTGGGTAGCTTAGAGTACCTCTTCTGAAGAGGTGCGTTTGGAACGGAATTTCCCACCACCAAAAAACTACATCCTTCACGGTTTGGAACGAAGCTAAACGAGGCATCTATTGCTTGAAATTCAACAGTTTAAATTCATTCCGTTATATTTTTTCTAATTTAAAATTTTTTAAGCGCTTACATAATACCAGCAGAGTTCGTTAACCAGCTCGCATCCTTCCTTAACGCCTCCCGCGTGCAAGTGCCGTGTTGGTTTTTCGGTCCGGTTTGGTGCCTCGGTTCGTCTTTGGTTTCTTGTACCCCGTCTCTCCCCGGTCCATCCCGACCCACCCCTGAAGGGCCCGGCCCGTACCCGGGCGGCCCCGAGAGTCGAGTGCCCGTGTTGTTCATTCAATTTATCTAGACCGCTCCAGGACGGCTCCGTGCGTGGTTTGTGGATTTTTACGACCGTTCGCCTTTGGGAAAGTCCGCCATTTCCGGGGTTTCCCCGCGGTGGGCGCGCTCGGGGTAGGAAGGTCGTGTGTTTTCCTCAAATCTGTTCGCTCTCTCTCGCTCCTGCTCTGTCTTCCTGATATTTTTCTGTTTGCCAGTGGAATGTAGAAATTTTATGTAAATTTTTCCCCTCCACCGTTGGCGTCGCCGTTGGGCAAGATTCTTTCGGGTTCTCCCCGGGAACCTGCCAGCCAGCCCACCTTCTTCGACGTCAACGACGCCTCGACAGGGAAGGGAAGGCTGAAAAAAAAGGATCCCTAATAGCGTACCGCGCGACCAGCCCGAGAAGTGTCGGAATTTCCGACAGTAAAATTTTGAGCTGTGAGCATTCTCGCTCTCGATACGTCCTTTCTTTTGAGGATGAGGATGTAAGGTGGAGGTGTAGGTGTTGGTGAAACTGCACACCACTACAACCAAGGAGATCCGATCCCGATCACTGACAGCTAATTTGCATTTATAATGATTATGGAGGCATTCGGAATAAATTATCCTCCTCCGACGCTTTTCGGATGCGATCGGTGCAGCTGCTGGTGACGTCCTTCACCGAGTCGCAGGACAGGTTGCACTCTTCGGCACCGGCTTCCAACAACAGGTGTGCCAGGGCACAGTGTTAGCGAAGTTTGATTTAAATATGAATTCCTTCGCAGCGCGTCGCTCGGTCGGATTTGGGAAATTCCAAACGTTCCAAACGCACCTTACCAGTCGGCCGCGAGTTGCCGCCCTGCCCGGAACTCATCGTTCTTCACATTTTCTGCAGCACGACACAAACCTCAAAAGGACATCCTTCAAACGGCTGAATGGCACGCAAAGCAAACACTAAAACAACACGACCGTAAGACGGCTAAAGGAGCAAAATATTATTATTTCAAGCGTCACTGATCTCGTAACCTTTGAGCCGAACGTTCGAAATAGTGAAATTGAGAGCTTTTGTTGGTAAGCAAAACCGAAGACAAGCGCGATCGGAGCTAAACCGGTCGAAGGTGTCGAAAATCGACGGAGAAAAATAGACAAGCGTGAAAATCGTCCCAAGCGGAAAGCTGATTATGCTAATGCGAGCTGCTGCAGAGCAAAGCCGAGCGCAGGACGCTTCCTTTCGGTTTCTCTGTCTGTATGGATCGATTTCAGGCGACAGAAAAAAATGGTTCGCAATGGAATGGAGCGGAAAGTGATCTTCACCTTTTTTTCTGAAGGTTCTAAAAGACTGCAATTTATTGCGTTGCAATATAAAATCGTTTCCAAAGAAGAAAAATTACAATTGGGCACACAATGGACTGAAAACTTACGCGTTGAAGCATAAGCCAAATTTATTGCACTAATTTCCTGCACCCGATTGGTGGCACACTTCCCGCTCTCATTTGAACCCTTGACCGGAAAAAAATTATCCTCAAAACGTAACACTAAAAAAAATTGCAACAAAACAGTCTCGCCGAACAAAAAACGTTTTCCACGTGGAAAGCGAACCTTTTAAAAGTTACCCCGGGACCGCCTACTGTGCGCATAATCCTGCGCCCTGCCAGAAGTGGCCTCTCGGAGTGGCCACCGAAAGGGGAGCGAAAACCCGGATGCACCGGGAACAGTCGTCCGGTTTGCAGTCCGTTTCGATCCGGCGGATGCAGTAAATAATGAGATTAATGCTCTTCCCTTCCGCTCAGCCCGAAGGTGTATCGATTCGATTGCTTCCCGGCGTAGAGAGGAATAAAAAATACCCCCATGCACCCACCCCGGAAGGATACACCGGCCTTTTTTTGGGTAATGCCCATTAACGACGCTCACGACGCTTCCGGTCCGATCTCGATCGGTGGACGCCGGGAAAAGCCGGAACCGTTTAGCTTGTGGAGTGACTTCGGACTTCTCGCCTTTCCGACGACGGATTTATGGCAGTTTAATTGGATCGCTTTGATCGGAAAGATGGGCATCGATGTGTGGAGTCGGGAGAGGAGGAAACGTGAATAGGATTAGCTTCGTTTCACGGTGTCTCATTGTCACAGCGGTTGCTAAGGAGCGCGTAAAAAGCACCATTGGTGGCTGTGTTTAGGTGGAGTTTATTGCCGGATGAATGGAAGGTTCAAAAAGTAGCGACCTTTTGAATCTATTAAAGCAAGAAAAGGACCAAATTTCCGTCATACAAATGCTCTTTTCATGTTTTTTTATATCTATATTGGCAAAACTGAAGCTTCTTTGTAACCTTCTCCAAATATTGTAATTTCAATTAGATGTACTTTAACACGAACGTATTTTTTATATTTTTTCAAATTATATTTTTGTATCGTTTTGATGATATCAACTTGTTTTTACTTTATTTCGTTTAGTTTGTCTGGTTATCATCTTCCATATAATTACAGTGGAAATATTTGTTTTACGATCCTTTATTTTTTGTAATTTTATTGTTTACCATAAAGGATTATTTATGAAGTCACTGTGCAAAGACGATAATACTGTATCAGCTATATTGTATCATTATTATCAACTCGATTTTAGTTCGAATATTTAAAAGGTCTATTCTGAATCTAAAATGTCTCAAAATAAACTTTTCAAACAAAAATTAGCATGTTTAACGTTAAATTTTTAATTTTTAATAAAATTATTTGACATTTATTCAGTTATACTTCGTGACGAAAAATTTGATAGAAATTAAATGAAATTTGAAGTTTGATAGAAATGAAAATGTTTAAAAATGACATAAAAACTAAATAATTTAGATGAAAATCTTCAATTGTTCACTAAGTGCCACGGAATGGGTTGAAATGAAATCATTTTGATTTACGATTTTTGAGTAAAGCAAAATAATTGTCTCGTTTATGCAAATGATTAAATAAAACACAATATTATCGTAAACATACCCTGGCAGTGATCGGAGCGCGGCCACGGGATAGAACGCGGCGGGCAGCAGGGCCGTATTCCAGGGTGGGAAAAGCAGTGGCGACCAGGTCAGTACCGGTGCCGTTGCCGTCGGGCTTGCCATGATGGTGGGCACTTCCGGGAGCACGGTTTGGTTGGGGCTGGAAACCTGGGACTCACTGGGACTGCCGGGGGTCGGCTGTCCACCGATCGCACCCGTCGCGATCGTCCTTGCCGGTGGAGACACCGATCGTGTCGTGGCCGAATGATCGACCGTACCAGCCGAGCCGGGTGAATGACTCGAGCGTCCACCGGTGGCGTTGGCTGGTGTGGCGTTCGCCACGGGTTCGTTCTTCTCGGTGGCCACTTTGGTGGTTGAACAAAACTGGTGTTTTAATTAAATTAAAAAAACAACAAATGTGCCACTTGGGTTGGTGTTTTTTTTTACCCGATTCAGCACACGTTCACGTAAAATCGTTCACTTTAGAAGCATTTAAAATTCGTTTGCCACAAACACTCAGTGGAAAGAGGTCTTGTCACTAAAGGGGGGACCTTCAAACTTTGTGTGTAACATCCAACATCGATCCACTCACTAGCAGGGGGGAGCCCAAACGCACACACGTACAACAACACAAACACACATACACCTTGAGGCAATGGCCACAAAAATATGGCCGTCGCAAAAGCAGGAACAAAACGCGCTCGTGGTCCGTGCGGAACGTCCGTTCCGGGCTGAAGCTCTGTGCTTGACTGTAACTAAATTATGTTTTCACTTGAGAGGTAAGTGCCCACTCGTTGCACGGCACTCGAAACAGGCGGCGGCGACAGGACTAAACCGACGACGACGACCCACTGCTACCACCACGTTCGCGCCGGACAGAGAGCGAAAAGCGAAGAAGGCATCAAACGGGCGAGTGCGTGTGCGCACCACTCTTTTCCTACGCGTTCTCTCCTTCTCTCTTTCTGACTCTTTTACGCACACTCAACACCAGGGGATGTGTGTGCGTTATGTTGAATTTTCCATTCCTCGTTCCCTGCCACTCAGTATCCTTCCTTCTTGTCCTGTGCACCACCAGGACACTCTTCACCGAGAGCGCTGAGCAGCAGCACATCCGCTTCTCGAGCACGCGTGAGAGCCCGAAAGAGGGAAACTCTCCAGCACAACAGCAGGACCCTCTCGGATAACAAACGCGATATCCCACTTTTGCTTCACCGTAGTGTCCTTTGGTAAGGACACTCGAGCGCGCGAGTGTGGCGTCGAAAATGGGAACCAACCACCATCTTTTTTCCCCCAGCGCTACCGAGAGGGCGTGGCTATGGTGCACCCTCTGGTTTTCGGGGGTTGTTTTTCATCCCCTCTGTCTCTCGCTTTCGCTCGCTCCGTTGTTGCTACGAAGCAAAAACCTCGAAAGGATCATCATCCCAAAAAAAGCCTCGTCGGGTTTTTACGCTCGTTGGAGCGTTGTTCGCGCCCGCGCTTCCAACAAAGGGAAGGTGAGAAGCGTGCGGCCACTCGAAACGGTGGTGGCCCACTCGTACAGAGCCGCGGTGGCGGCGGGACCCGAGAGCGGGAGGAAACTGCGAAACACACAAAGGCGGACAGGATCAGGGTTTCAAGCCTTTTTTTTTCACTCCCGATCAACCCCCTCCCCGACGCCGAACTACGCGCACGCTTGTCTGTGTGTGTGTAGCGGGGGTTCTTTTTATTGGTGTGTTAAAGCGAGCTCCCCAAACCCAAAACCCGTATATGTACAACAATGTACACTATTAAGTATTATAAAGACCTCTCTATCTCTCTCCGTCTCAGCTCTTTCTCTCTACCGCTCGTACCTTATCGCTAGGTACAACCAAAAAAAACAAAAAACAACCCTTCGAGGAGGTATTTTCGTACGAAAGTACTCTCCATTAAGAGCCGTGGCAGCCATGGGAAGCCGCCCAACGAAGCGCAGGATAGCTGAAAATCACTGTACTGAAACTCAATTAAGGGCGCAAAAGGCAGCAACAAAAATCTCGCTCCTTTGTGCTGAGTTTGTTGCTTGTCATTTTCATCGATTTTTAGCGTTCGCAGAGCGAGAAGCGGCAAGAGAGTGTGGAGAGTTGGAGCTCACCAACGCCCTGCTCCTCCAGGGAAGCAAACAGTGAGCCACATTGTTCTGGGTTGGACCCGCTGTCGGTTTAATGGTGGTTATTTACTTCTGATTTCTTTCTCCACCAGCAACGAAGCTCCTTACGGCGTGGGGTCTTCCCCGACAAACACGCGCGCGGGAAATCGGGCTGGGAAATGAAATTGACAACCGGACGGGCTTAATGAATGGCAACGCAGTGGACCGTTAACAATGATGATCACCGGTAACAAAACCCCGGAGGGGACCGTGAGGGGAGAAAAAATGATTCCCCCCGAACCAGGCGCTAGTGGGACAATGTAGAATCCATTTTGTTTCGATCGATCGAAAGGACACACTCGGTGCGATTAAGTGGGTTCTCCCACCACGGGGCACATATTCTGGGTTGGGTCACTGGGTGAAGTGCAGGGCTAGCAAACGCAGATTAATGTACGCCGATAGTGCTGATGAGCGTTTTTTGATCCGTTGTTTGGACAAAGTCTTGATAAGGACGCGCCAGAGAAGCCTCTAAAGGCGCGTTAAGTTGGGTATTGATTTCTCGCAAAGCTACTATTAGTAATTTGTGTTTGTTTAAGAGTTTGAGTGGTAGAGTTGTATTTAAAGTCAGGCTTAAAATATAGGTGAAAAGGTAGCAAAGCAAATACAAGCGCCAAAAACCTTCGAGAACTTAGGAATGCTTCCTCAAGAGAACTGTAGTTTTTTTTTTCATCCTGTCCGACTCGAAACGGAGAATAAATTTTACCATTTGCAACGCCCCATTTAAGGACTCTTCTATCACCATTAATCCCTGCTGCACCCGACGTCGATAGATCCTCGGAGATGTTACAAACCCAACCCCGTTTTCTAGCACAAAAAGAAACATCTTGCACGAAACAAGAAGTCAATTTATCATTTGCCGCTCAAGTCACAGCATCTGCGTGTGTACCGGGGGTATGGATTGTGCAATGGATTGTGCATTGTCGAGCAATTTTCAGAAAACGCAGTCTTCTTCTCGATGCCAACGAATGCCCGGTGACCCTTACCGTTGGTAACGCCTCAAAGGTCAATCCGAGTGTCTTTAGCTTGTCATTGCTTTTGCTTCCACCAGATCATCTTCTGCTGCGCCTTGGGTACGAGATACCCTTCCCCCAGGCTTTTGTGGCCGCCGATGACTTCCGACATCTTCAAAGTCGGAGTTCTTGTTTTGTTCGACAATACCCCCACCCGGGCATTCCCGGGACTGGAAGCCGGAACTTTATGTCCGGTCCGGTTTACGGTTTTGGGCCCATCAATTACATCACCCGATCGGGAACTGCTGGCAGCAGGGCTCGATCCGTGTCGAGCAGAAGATCGGCCCTGTGGACACGCATTGTGTGAGAGTGTGTTTGTGGAAGAGGCGGATGAGAGGGGAGGAACAAAACAAAAAAGAACCCACAGCATGTCCGGATGTACGCATGTGAGGACAAATTTCACAGGCTCGCCAAAGAGTTCCCGTACCTTTTCTTTACAATTATTATTATTGCTGTTCAAAAATTTATCTCCCGGTTGTCGGTGGTCGAACAATGGAGGGGAACGGAACGAGCCCGTGCGGGAAACCTTTGCCTTATTTATTGCTTTGTCCGATCCGAAAATTCCAAAACCTTCGGTTGCGACAATGGAAACGCCCGACGGTCGCCGCTCGGTTGAAGCCGAACCGGAAGGAAGCTGCATTAGAGACGGTGCGGAAAGTCAAGACAGTCGGAACGGGCGAATGCCTCTGCACACCGAATGCGGCTCGGTTGTCGGATCCGATCGGTTATTAGAAGGAAATGATCATTTATCGCACCATTTCATGGGGCTTTCATCGGGGCGAAGATGGTGGATACTGGCTGGAGAGGCATTAGAGGTGTCGCAATGCCGGTAGGATGTTTTATTTTTACCTCCAAATAACTCTCGATCTTCTCAGTGTGTTGAAACGTGACAAAAAGTGGCCGAGAGTTTCGATCTAATCACGTTAGTTAGGAGCTGGTGTCGGTGACAAAACCTGCAGCAGCTGTGTTTGGATTCCCGCAAAGAAATCGCGCTCAGTCCCGGGAGAATCAATAAGGTAGCAGAAGTGCAAAAGCCCTCAAGTCGGCGTGTGCATCAGGAATTCCCATGAGCAGAGCTTTTTTTTTTGGTCGAACGATCGTGGTGATCGTGGTGGTTTCGAAATTTCCCCACTAATCCCACCGCCTGAACCCACCCGGACGCCACTTATACACGTCGCCGACCGGGGCTTTACCACCAAGAGGTGTGATGCGAAGGCTCCCGGTAAAGGAAATGAGCCCTTAACCATTCCCGACTTAACCCGATCCCGACGCAGGTTTGGAAAGGGAGCGATCGGGTCCGGCAAATCATGCGAAACGAACGTGCAGCGCAAAGCGAAACGGTTCGTTAATGAGCGAAAGTAAACAAAGCATAAACTTCTTAAAGTTCCTCGGGTGACCTCGGCAAAACGGGATCGACCCTTTGCCGGGTGCTCGAACAGGACCCGGGCACTAATGCGACGGATTTTTACACCTTTCGCTGCATAATGAGTTGCGAAAGCGACACCGAAGGCGGCCGGGAATCGCCAGGTTCGCCAGACGGGCCAGACAGCGTGTCGTCAGTCAGCTCGGACTCGGATTGCCTGCCTGAAAGAGGGAAACTGGCGAAGAAGGGAATAAAGGAGAAACGAGCGACAAGGTCCGTGCTACCCGTCGTTCTTTTCTTGAATAGAGCAAACCTGCCCAGACATGTAGGCGCTGCTTGGAGAGAATGTTTGCCCAAGCGGGATGGAGTGCGTTTGTTGATCGCAAAATACCCAAATCTTGCTCCAAATCCGACGATCAGGATCGGGGTTTGCTAGCTGGCTGACCAAACAACGGTTCAAGACACGATTAATGCGATCGATTTTTCCGCTTCTTTAACCGTGTCTTTCTGTTTTTGTGGACTTTCCCGAGCATGTCGTGCTGAAAGTGATCACGAATAAATTAGCCGAATCGATAGATTATGGGCCAGATATGGCACAGAAGACAAATCGTGAACCAACAAGAACTCGACCGGGACGACCGGGCGTTTGAGCTGCTTTATCGCACTTCGGTAAATCACTCACCAACCAGGGAAAACCCCGTGCAATCCTTTCGCAGCCAATGTCGCTCCTGTTCGATTCAATTTCGTTAAGTGCCACCACGTGTTTGCCACGGTTCGTTGGTTCTGTAACTCGAATGCGGACGGCTCAAGCTGACACGATGCTTACAGTACATTTAACGTATGGGTATGCTTTTTTTCTTTCCTGTTTCCTTTCAAATGATGCCCGGCGTTGGCTTTCTTTGCCGATATTGATTTAATGGGTCCTAGAAACTATGCATAGTTTAGTACAATGTTAATGACATATTCCTTACAAAACGTATGGCAGACTGTTTTCATAGCTAAAAAATATTCAATTAAAGGCTAAATAATATCATGCAATTTAACATTTAAAAGCCTTTTCTCGACTTTTCGCGATTGTATCGGCACGTTTGACAATTTGTGTTTCATACAAAAATAATAACTTGAAGCGCGCTTGATTCGAGCGGGGTTGAGATTTGATACCACAGCTGTCAAATTTGGCGATTGCCAATCGCGTCGATAAAATCAATGAGTTTTTAGAAATAACTTTTGGACAAAGAGAATAACATAATTTTATCATTAGCTACTGGCAATAGAAGAAAAAGAATGCTGTTTGGAAGAAAATATCTCATCTTTCTTCCTCTGTCTATAACAATCGAAATGTGTTTCTCTAAAATTTATTGAATAATTGATCAGCCCCTATTAATGCCATCAGGGGGCGTTCTTTAAACTTCCTTCCTTTTCCAGTCTTTCTTCCTCCGACGAAAGTCAATCATTACTTCCGCCAAAAAGAGGAACGTTGCCTTCTGCGGAACCATTCAACGTGGAAGAATGACAAATTGGCTTGCTTCTGTTGACCATTGTGTTGCGTTGCACGACGAGCCGCTGCGTTGTTCGATGCGAAAGGTAACCTTCCCTTACGAACCTGACTTCGGTTTACTCATGTCCCACCGGACACCTACCATCGGTTCCGGCGTAGTGTTATGGTTCCGCTGGGAACCGTGGCTGTGAAAGTATACCCGGCCGGCAGCAATGAAACGGGCTTTGCAAGCTGGGCAAATAAAACCCGTAAGGAAACGCTCAACCTTTACCGTGTGGCGGAAAGGACAGTCTCCGCCGGGCCGATCCTTTATTGTTGCACGGGCAATTACAAGAAGAAAACAAGACAAACAACACGGTCTTCGGGACATTTAAACTCCCTGGAAGGGGAAGTGTTCTTGTCGCTGTCGTGTAATAATCGTGGTCCCACTCGCAGGATCCATGATTTTGGGTTCGTCCTTAGCTTGTGTTCTTTGCACAATACAGTTTTGTCAGCTAAAATTGGGCGTGTAATGCGGTGCCCGAAGTACATGAACGAATGGCATTCGTGTGAGTTTTGACGCAACTGAATATAAGAGCAATTTTAAAGCATATCTGAAGGTGAGAAGTGAAGAATAACTTAGCTTCTATATCTTTGACATCTCTAGACACTAAACGACCAAAACTTTAAATCCTGAAACACGGGAATTCCAAAATATATGAAATCTTGAACCAGGTTATGTAAAAGAATTTGCTTAAAACGCTTTAATTAAAATGTGAATCTTTCGAACCGGATTTATTTTTCAATTTGATAAAATTTTTTTTCCTCTCACTTCTTTTATTTAAGACACTATTGTAAACGTGTCAGTTTGCAAAGTCGAATTATAAATCCTACAAAATACACCTCATAAATACATGCACCGGATTAGGTTCGAACAGCTAATTGTTTTATTGCATTCAATATACTTCTCACACCGAACGCCCTAATGCCTGCTCGTGTCGCGGACAAGCTGTCTAACTCCTGTGTCAAATCGTTAAATAGCCGGAAGATAAACAAAAATCCCCAACACCCTTCCCAGTGCATCACGAGCCCTGCCAAACGTTTCGCATCGTCATGACAACCGGAAGGCAATGCCGTCGTCGCTAGCTTCTCACTTCATTTACGACACTGGACGCGAAAATCCTCCGACTGCGACTTTCCCTTTATTCCTGGTCGCTTTCCAGACAATCGAAGCAGGCGTCTGTTTATTGTTGTAATATCGTCCTCGGTGGTATCAATTTTGATACGGCCACACACACACAAGCACGATCGAAACTCCTGCTGAGTGCGTGTCACCCATTAACTCCTACAAGTGTGGCATGTGGCTGGAACGTGTGCCTGAATCACACCAACATACTCCCCTTGGCCTCACCCCGGGGCTCGTCCCGCTTGCCCGGAGTGAGTAAACTTTCTTTGTAATCCTATGGAAATTGATTTCCGGACAGGCCCTTAGTTCACACCTTCGACAACTTCGCCGGCTCAGCCTCATTTTCAAGCAGTCCATGCGTTTTATGAGACAGCTCGTACAGCTTACACTTTGCACTGTTAATGATAGGAAAATGATACGGTTCGATGTTTGATACCATCGTTATACATCTTTATCCCTCGAACGGGATCAAATCCGAACGGAGCGGCTTTACGACCCTCTGAATAAATTCCCTCTCCACTCACTCAACTCGTTTGGTCGCGTTGGACTTTTTAAAAATCCGATTTCCTCCCTGATGCACCCGTATTGCGAAAGAGGGTTGTGCCGAAAGTGGTGACTTTTGGGTTTTTGGTCGCTCGTTTCACACTCCGTTTCGCCTTTCCCGCTGGTTCCGGTGCACCGTGCGCCTTTCTTCCGTTCGCTCGCAGAGACATAATGAAGATTAATTGCGTTCAAAATTAAACCGCTGCGCTGCGTTTTCCACCCGGAAGGACAACGAGGGCGTGCCGAACGAACGCGGCGAAAATGGGACGACGGACGCTGACAGAAGGGATCAAAAGTCCTGACAAAGTGAACCAACAACGGTGGCGCAAGGGGAAAAAACACGGGGGGGATTTGTGAAAAGTGAAAGTGTTGGGAAATGAAGTTGTTTGGTACGAAATATCAGCCTCCCTTCCTTTCAGGGAAGAACAAAAAAGAAACAAAAACCAACAACGTAACGAGAACTTTATACACCGAAATGGACTTTTTTATGGGCCAATTTTAAAACGCCCACCATAACCGTAACCTCCCGCGTGGGGGGGTTAAAACCGTGATTTAGGGAACGCTTCTTCCACGCTTCCCATGCCCATGGACACGAATTGTATTGGATTATCCGTTTTTGATTGATTTCTCCTCCGGTCTCCGGTTGGTGGCTGGATTCTCCTTCCCGCACGACGAGCGTGACGATTCATCATCTTTAATTTGTTATTACCCTTTTTTGTGTTGCTTTGTTGCTCCGCAAGGGCGGTGTTATGAATCTGTCTCATTTGGCGTGATTCGACTCCTGCTCCCGTGAACAACATTTAGATTGATTGCTCTTACGTTGCCGGGCAATGGAATTAATTTATTTCCTGTTCCTCTAGCTGCTCCGCGAGTCTGTTAAATGGGCAATCATCATGCAGGACTCCGGGTGGTTTGGATGGATGTGTTAGGTCACATCGCGAACCATGCAATGAAGGGTACTTTTAGTGCCAATATTCAATTGTCGTCACGAAAACCAGGCACAAGAACATTATTTTCAGCGTCAACTGAATACATAGTTACGTATGACATATTGTTTACGTTGCACATTGGGAGCAAAATCGGTCAAAAGTACAGCATTATTCCATAACTAAACCAAATTTATAATATTACCAATGTATAATACTTAATTTTAATTTTTTTCTAATATCCTAAAAACGGCTAATATCTTCTAAGGAGCTTAAAAAGTGTTCTAGTTTACTCAATTATAAACAAAATGTTTCAAAATCATTATAATATGGTGGAAATAATCATTGCTTAGGGTTCAAATGTGGTTTAAGGTTATACACCTAACCTAACCTAAAACCCAGCTGAAAAATCGAAATTATTTAGTGTTAAAAATCACACACAACATACCATTGTTCCAATGAGTCGCCACAGTGCCGTATCCAATGGAGACGCGTTACCCGTAGCCAAGGGTAACTTGGATTGGTGCAAGTCAAACAGACCTAAACCTTCCCGACCCCCACTAGAGCTCACAGAAACGCATCAGAAACTTGAAAACGGTCGCCAAATTTGTGTGTCGCTGTGTTGCACTAAAATCTTCCTCCTCTCCTCACTTCCATTCGCAGAGATGAACATCACGACCAAGACGGGGCTGATCGCGTCCCCGCGGAAGCGTATCGTGCGCCCGAAGAAGGAGTTCGATCCGGCCATACTGGCACCGTGCGCCATCACGCGCCAGGTACCGCTGGCACTGCGACCGTTCGGCGGTCTGTACAACCCGTACTCGAAGGGCTGCTCGGTGCTGTGCAATCATCCGGCGGCGCAGGAGGTGAAAAATGTGGTCCGGCTGGCTAAGGACGCCTGGATCACCGAGGCGAAGGTGGCCAATCTGCACGGTGGTGGGGCGATCGGCGCAACCACAGGGACGGCGGCGGGGGCGGCAGCGGGAGGTGGAGTCGGGCTGGCGGTCGATGCGGACGGCAAGCCGCTGCCGGGTGGGAACGCCGGAGAACTGCCGGAGCACGTGCCGGAGGAGTTCTTCCGACGCTACACGGATACGGATTCGCGACCGCTGACGCCGACACCGACGGTGGCCAGCGGTAGAACGCGTGTCAGTGTGGGTGGTTCGCATCTGGCACGCCGGTGCGTCACGCCGGAACCGCAGACAGCCAACGGGCAGGAACGGAAGCAGCTGATACTGGACCTGCGCCGCAGCCACAGCCAGGAGACGCTCTACTGGAACGCGTCTTCCGAGCTGAGCCCGAGCCAACTGCACGACGGAGGCGGCGGCGGTGGTGGAGGTGGTGGAGGTGGCAGCGGTGGCTGGGCACTTGGGCACGGTGAACGCGGTACCGGCCCCAGCGGTGCAGCAGGTGCTGAAGGAACAGGTGGCGGTGGTGGTGGTGGTGGTCCCGGCGCTCAGTCGGCCATCGCGGACGATACCGGACGTGCAGTGGGAGGCGGTGGCGAAGAGATGAAGCTCCGCGGCGAATCCGACACCGAGCCCGGTTCTGGCCGGGGTCCGCCGCAACCGATGACGTGTATCAACGCGATGGACGACGGGGAGGAGGACCCACCGAGGCGGCGCGGTAAGCGGCGCAAAAAGTCCAAGCAGCTCACGCAGACGATCAGCTTCGTGCCGAACCAGGACCCGGAAACGCAGATCGCCAAAATCGATCCGGACTCGCCGAACTACTCCGCCCGCCCGTCGCTGGTGCCGACGGGTAAGAGCCTGCTCAGCCTTGCGCAGGACCTCACACCTCCGGCCGGTTTCGGTGCGGGTGCCGCACAGGACGGGGACGGCCAGCCGACCGAAGAGGACTGCTTCCTGGATGACGAATCGCTCGGGCTGCTACGACGCGGTCTCAACATCGACATCGTCGAGATGATCTTCGAGCGCTATGTGAGCGATTGGCAAAGAAAAACACGGCTAGACGTGAACATTAATGGTCTTGTTGAGGTTGCAGAAAGGGCGCGCGATTCGGGAAGCGTTCCGTACGGCGACGATGGACCGACTAAACTTCCAGACGGAAGCCGTCCGTACGCTGCAGCGCTCGGCGAAGCAGATGAGTGACGTCGACTACGAGAAGTGGATCGATCTGCCGCGGAAGTACTCGAGATCATCGGCTCGGTTCGAGCTGCCGATCGATACGCGCAAGCTAACTCGTATTGTATCGTGAATTTGCTTTTCAACATTCAATTTTCTAACCTTAAGCGATAAGCGATTCTTATAATCGAAACTAACACAAAATCAGTTGATAAACACTAACTTTTGACATTTGATTGACAACCAGCTTATGCCTATTGAAAGCTGTTCAACGGCTGATTAGCATCCGTCATTTGTCTGACAACCAGCCTTTACTGATCAAAAGCTGTTTAACGGCTGATTAGCACCCTTTGTAGTAACATCCTTTGTTTTAAATTTCGCAGGCATGACCCCCATCGAGTACCTGCACGGTCACGTTGTGTTGAGCGGCGATCGGAAGCAGCTCTACCATCGCATCTTTGTGCGCAATTTGCCCCGCGAGGAACCAAAGACATCGGGCACGCTGGAAAGCGTGGACAGCGACTCGTTGCCCGAAACGGAAACTGGTCCGATCGAGCTGGATAGTACGCGCAACTTGCTGGCGGATGTGACCCGATACATCCCGATGAACTGTTTCGATAAGGCCCTCCACGAGGCACTCGGATTTCACGGAACGCCCGAACGTATTGCGGCGATCCGGGAGCTGCTGGAGCTGAACTACGATCCGTTCAACGAATTGCAGATTGACTTCCGGACGTGGTGCGGGATAGTGGCGTTCTCGGAACGCTTCATCAACACACTCGACCGTGAGCAGGATCCGTGCGATGAGGTAGGTGGGAACGGCACCTTATTTGATTTGATACCTTACATTCTCTCTTTCCCTTCTCAGCTGGAAATGGTGGACTTTGAGTCACTGGAACGACGCGTCCGCTGGGCACAGCCTTCCGAGAGCCTGTGTCAGGTCCTGCAAATCATCAAATACCATTAGATTGGATTATGCTGTATTTATCGCGCCAGGTGTGTTTGCACAATCGATTAACATATGAAAGATGGCGGGGCACGACGTGCCGTTTGGGTTAAGGGATCGGATTACTGTACGCCATGCGCCTGCGGGAAGCGGTTTCGGGTTGTCTTTTGTTTTCTCGCTAGCTGTGTTGCCCGCCGGATCAATGCTTAACCCATTCAATAGGCTCTTAATTAATCACGAGTGCGTGTAGCTGATGCCCAGCGGTGTGTTTGTTCACATATGGAGAGATGTCTTGTAAGCGAAAAAGGATTACATACAGCTTCAGGGGTACAAAAAGGAGAACGAGAGATGTGTAGGTCGATGACGCCTACATGGATGATTGAAACTGATTTCTGCTTTCCTTTAAGTTTCTTTGCAACTAAAAAGTATCAAACTATTGTAGGAAACATAAAATAATTTTGAAATTATATTCAAGCTGAAACCAAAGCTTTGGATAAGATATATAAGCTTTAAAAATGTATTAAAAAATCATATCTGAAGTGTGTACCAAATGTCTACATTAAATATCTTTTTTCGAGTTTTAATCTGCGAAATTTACTGAATCGATATAATAAATTCAGCGTAAAAAATTTTAAATTTCTTTCGTGGTAAATAATGTCCTCTAACAAAATTATGCTCATTTTGCAACATTTGTGTTCATTTACTTCAGTTTTCTCCATCATCGGCGTATCTTTTTCGGCCAATCCAAATCGATAGCCATCACATCGAGGGCATGGATATCGATTGCCTTCCCGATGATACTTCGAAAGCTTGGCCCCGTACGCCCAAAGTCACTGTGGACCAGCTCCTTGATGTACGTACCGGCCTGTGAGACGATATCCACCACCATTGCGTGCGGATTCTCTCGACAGGCGAACGCACGCACACTGTACACGGTCCGGGGTCGGGCAAGCAGTGTACGACGGTGAAGTACCCGCAGCGGAGTAACCTGTTGCATCACGAATGGTTCGTTGATGCGCAGCTTGCGTACCATCTCTTCCGTCACCGGTTCCGTCGTCACGCACAGTGCACGATAAAACTTCCGTTTTTCATCCTCCGTGCCGCGTATGTGCACCAGATCTTCTCGCTTCACCAGCTGCAGATCTCGTATGGCGACCTGCTTTGAGTTTCCCACCTGTTGCTCCATCTCGACGGCGATCTCTTCTGGCAGTTGATCTTGCTTCGCGTCCGGGATTTCTAGAACGAACGGGCGTCCCTCGCCAAGACAGCGCACGTCAACGTCTTCCCGGCCGCTGGAGGAAAAGATGAGCAGCTCGTCCGAAACACCAAAGTGCGGTGCAATGGCTGCAGCGATCGTTTCCTGCACGCTCCCTTCCATCATCCGCTTGCCATCGATCATCCACGGTGTTTGGCTGAGTGTGCGCGAAAATTTGTTATACCTTCCAGCGATGAAAATCGTGGGTCCTGTGAACGACAGCTCACCACGCACCAATCCCACCTGTTCCGTAGATACAGGTGGTACCGAATAGTGCTTCCGGAATCGTTCCGCGTTGATGGCGGCGGGTGTGAAATGTTTTTCGAACGCATTTCGAGATATAAACTCGTTCTTTGTGTGTTTGTTCGCTTTGCGGTTTGCAAACACTCCGGGACTAATCTGTTCGAGTATGTTAAGTTCTTGCTGTTCGTTAGCGTACGTGAAGGGCACATTAACCATTACACCATCAACGGAAAACGGTTTCTCCAGCTTTTGTTCCAACTGATGTATGATCATTGTTTTCAAAGCATCCTTTACCGCTATGTCAGGAGGAGCACCGGAATTAAACGTTTCCGGAAACCGGTCCAACACGTCGAACCACAGAGCGAGCTGTCGAAGGTGCAGCACGATCGGTAGCGAAATGGAGGTGAGAAAGCCCGCTTTACATTGATACTGCTGGTAACTGGCATGGTTTTTCACTTCACTGGCAAGCGATTCGATCGTATCCAAATTAAACAACCCCAAGCAAGCGACGCAGATGTTTTCCTTAGCTTTTTTAGCTTCCTGGTCACCGTTTGATTCGTGCGTTTGTTCAAAACCTCGCTGAAAGGAAGGAGTACGATTAATAAGTCTACCAACAAACATAACAAAGGATAACAAAATTCAAACGAACCTTTCCCAGGGCCGTGTCGATATCGACAAACTCTTCCTTTGTACCTTTCAGGAATCGTAGACAGCAAACTCGACAGCAGTCCACGGAGCGGAGATAATCGTAAATCAGTTTCTGTTTATCCATTGGGAAAGACGATATTTTGGAAAAATAAGATTGAAGCTACCGGCGTATTGCCCACGTTATTTTTATTTTATTCCGAAGTTTTGCCGAAATGTCATTCGTGTATACAATATCAAGGTTGCTAACGATTAGACGGCAGCATAATAAAGTAAGAAAAACAGCATATTTGTCGACTCCAATGTCGACTAGGTTTGACAGTTGACAACATACTGTTGGCATAGAATGTAAACAAGTAAACAATTTTTATTTATTATCACTCGCGTTTGTGCGGAAATATTGGAAACAAAAATTGTACAGAAAAGATATAGCACTAGTGGCTGCTTCATAAGCAATGGGTTCAAAATATAATGTGCGTAATGTTGAGTATTTTTATGTAAGAATATTAACTAAAGCCTCACTTCCCACTTGCAGTTTAACATTGAAGACCTTTCCGGGTTCGAATCGATGAAGATTTCGGCCCTGACGAATGCAGCGAAACTGTCCCCATTGATAAAGGAATGTACCATCGGGCCTGAGTGTGCAGACCGCCGTAAGCTTGAAGCTAACGAAAAACCGCAACCCAAGCCCCCACACAGTGAATCGACGAAGGAAAACGATCTGAACGTTTCAAATGAGAGCCAAGGCACACCGAAAGCGGTTGCAAAGAAAGTGGGTGCGCCAACGTCACCCTTCACCGGCAGCGCACATACAGACCAGACCGATTGTGCCGCGCTGCAGTCCAAATTTCACCAGCTGGATCTCGAACGCCAACGACGGGAGAGCGTACAGAAAGCACTCGCTGAACGGCACAATAAAATCCGGCTGGCAGATGAGCAGCGTGAAGCGCAGCTTGCTAAAAGCCTCCAGGAGGCCGCTCAAATTGCAGCTCGCAAAGAAAAAGACACCGAGCAACGGTTGCTGAACGCGATCCAAGAGCAAGACCGAATGGCGCAAGAGGCAGCCGCCCGTCGACAGGCAGAAATCGAGCAGGAAAACCGTCGACAAAGCGACATCCAAGCGCAGCTGCGGCGCCGTCAGGAAGAGATGCGCAAAAAGGCGCAACTGATCGAAACTGTCCGACAGCACATTGGCCAGTTCCGTGTCGGTACGGAAACGTTCACCAAGGCCCTTACAGCGGTCGGTGTGCAGCATGCGACAAAGTTTACCCATCAGAAGAAAACCCTCCGCGTGCTACAGAAAGACTTCGAGCAGTTGCTGCAGATGATCAACAGCAGTCAGGAGGTGAGCCAAACGGAAGTCGATCAGGCGGAGAGTTACTGCCGGCAGCTGGATCAGGTAAACGCGGAGGTGACGGAAATATTAGCTCTGATTGAGGCCAACCAAAAGCAGCAACAGGAGCAGCAGGAGCAGGCGAAACAGGAGGCAGAACAAGCGGCTCCTCCGGCACCCCAGGAACAACCGAGCGTACCGCAGAACGATAAACCCGCTTCGCCGAAACCACCGGACAGCACGGATAGTGCGGCGACGTCCGCGGCACCACTTCCAGGAACGGAAAACGAACCATTCTTCCAGCCGGTTTCGCCGGAATGCTTGCAGTTCTACAATGAGGTTAAAAGCTTCTACGAACAGCACCAAACGGCCGTCAAACAGCTGATGGACGATCCGTCGATGAAAACGTATCGGTTCAACTGCCAGAAAGCGATCAATGTGCCGGTGAACGCGATATCGGCCGTGAATCGGGAGCATTTCATCGATAAGTACAACAAACTGGCCGCACTACTCAGCGGGCAGAACGTTAAAGCAGGGGAGGGCATGGTGTCGATCAATGGGCATCCGCTCGGGCGAACATACTGTACGATGCTGCTGGCAAAGAAGTTTGTGGTAAGTTGATTGCATTCGCGCTTCATCGCCATTTGACGGGCATGATCGATCACTTCACTTCTAAAAATATTTTCACAAGAAAGATAGTAAAATGATAACCGATTGCATTCTTATCCTTCTCCTTATCGCAGAGCCAAGCAGACACCAGCATCTCTAGCAATGCGAGCGCCGCCTTCCCGATTGCCGCCATCGTCGTCGCCCTCTGGCAACGGTTTCCCGATTTCGGTCGCTTTTTTCTCGCCTATCTGCACCGCGAATGTCCCTACCTCGTGCCGTACTATCTGCCCCAGCTCGAAGGCCAAACGCAGGAGGAGTACCTTAAAACGCTCGGCTACCGGTTTGCCGATGGTGGTGTACTCGAAAAACAGGACCAATACCTGAAGCGCCAGTCGGGTCTGGCCCGGTTGTATGCGGCCGTCATCGTGACCATACCGCGGAAGGATGATCCGACACCGCATCCGCATGGCATCGAGTACGGGTGGCGCTGGTTGACAAACATACTGAACCGTTTCCCACAGCCGGACATCTGTGCGACGCTGATCGCGGAGTTTCTGCAGACGGCCGGTGCGGATCTGCACGCCGTTTACGGTAACCAGTTCCTGAAGGTGTTGCGGGTGCTGCAGGGCGATTACATGACCGCGCTGAACCGCATCGATACGGGTGGACCGAAGGCACGGCTGGAGGGTCTGATCACGAAGATTCTCACCGAGGGCCGCATCGAACGACCGGAGGGAATGATGACGGTCAACTTTTGGTGATGATGCAAAGCATTCGTTCCGTTTTCAACTTTCAGTGCGAGATCATTCAAACGTGTTTTACCTTTGTTATTATAAACAATTTTGTATTGCGCTTTCAGTTTTGTTTTCGTTTTTCTTTTATCTAGTACGCGTTTACCTATTCCCATCTTGCAGCACTTTTATATATCACGCGCGTATGTAAACGGGATCAAACTTAATCGCTGTCCGGAGAATATTGTATAGTAGGCCGAGAAACTCGGTGGATGTTCAGATAAAAATGATTTTTTGTGGAGGTTGATAACAAGCAAAACAAGAAAAAAAGTCAAATAAAACAAGCAGCACGTGGCGCGGAAAACGAAATGATTTTGCTATGCAAAATAAAAACTTGGTTATGATTGCTTCATCCGTAAACCGCTCGGTTCGTTATGCTCCTTGGTACTAGCGACAGACGAGAGAGAGATAGAGGAGGAAGGCCGGTACGATATTGCGCTTACGATGCTCATTCTAGCCGGCGGCGGCTTCCAGCTCACGTTCCACGATCTTGCGATACTCATCGAAGCCACCTTCGATGCTCTTGACCGTGCCACCGCCGCACACCCACAGCTCCTTGCAAATCATGCGAATGAGCCGCTCGTCGTGCGACACGAGAATAACGCCACCCTGTGTTGATAAAAATAATGTGTAAAAAAAACCAATCTCGCTCGCTAAAACATCACTCCGATCAAACTCCGGTCACTTACACTGTACTTATTGATCGCCTTGCCGAGCGCTTCGATCGTTTCAATGTCCAAATGGTTCGTCGGTTCGTCAAGCACGAGGAAGTTCGGTCGGCCCATGCACATCTTTGCGAAGGCAACGCGCGATTTCTGCCCACCGGACAGACTGGCGACAACCTGGAGCGCCAAATCACCCGACACCCCGAAGCTGCCCAGCACCCGCCGGTACTCCTCGATCGGTTTGCCCGGGTACGCGTTCTGCAGCAGCTCCACGCTGTTCACCGTCATGTCGAGCTGGTCGACGTGATGCTGCGAGAAGTAACCGAGCCGAAGGCCACGATGCATGTGCACGAGTCCACCGGTTGGCTGCAGCAGACCGACCACGATCTTCAGCAGCGTCGTCTTACCGGCACCATTTTCACCGACCTACAGCAAGGGGGAGCAAGCGGGTGTCAACCTTTTGCGAACACTAATACAACCATGGCACGGCGATTCTACTTACGATACATATCCGCGAGTCGAGGTTAGCACCCAAATTGACGCTCGTAAATATCACTTTGTCGGCGCTGTACTTAAACTGCACCTCGTTCAGCGTCATCACGGGCGGATTGAGCGGTTCCACCTCGGGGAATTTCAGCGTCACTTCGATCTCCTTCTCCACTGGCTTCAGTTCGGGTCTGAAAATAACGACATACGAAGTGATGAGTACGGCTTTCCTTTCGACGGTAGCCTGGCCACTTACAGCTTTTCCAGCATCTTAATCTTCGACTGCACGCTCGCGGCCCGGTTCGCGTTGTACCGGAAGCGATCGATGAACTCCTGCACGTGATTGCGGTGGGCCAGCTGGGCCTCGTACTCGCGGCGCTGCGACTTGTGCCGTTCGGTGCGCGTTTTGTCGAACTGCTCGTAGTTGCCCTTGAACGTTTCGATGCGCATCGAGTGCAGGTACAGGATGTCGGTCGGTACGGTGTCGAGGAAGTTGCGATCGTGAGACACGACCAGCAGCGTCGTCGGCCAGTTCTGCAGATAGTTTTCCAGCCAGATGATGGCCTTTATGTCCAACATGTTCGTCGGTTCGTCGAGCAGCAGCAGGTCCGGTTTGGAGAAGAGTGCCCGTGCGAGGGCAAGACGCATACGCCAGCCGCCGGAGAAAGTGCGCGTCGCTCGCGCCTGCATCTCCTTCGTGAAACCCAACCCATTGAGGATGATGGAGGCACGGGCCGGTGCTTTGTCGGCTTCGATCGTCTGCAGCTGATTGTACACCTCGGTCAGCTCGTTGCCGAGATTGGCGTCGGCCGATCCGGACGCGACGAGCTGATTTAGTTCGCGTTCGCGCTGGAGCAGCTCCGTGCGGACCGTGTCCACCTCGAGCACACTGTCCAGGGCGGTCGTATCGTCTCCCACTACCTCCTGTTCGACGTGCAGCACCGATATGTGGCTCGGAATCTGTAGCTGCTTGCCGGAAATCATCTTCAGCAGCGTCGTCTTGCCGAGACCGTTTCGTCCGACGAACCCGTACCGTCGACCGGCGGCCAAGAGTAGATCCGCGTTCTGTAGCAGTGTTTTATCACCGAACGAGACGTCGAAATTGTCGATTCGTATGTCCATTGACCGGTTCGTGCCCTTCGATTCCATTTTATTGTCCTTTTTGCTGATGACCTGAGACGCGGTGGCCATCTGCAGAACAGGTGCCGTCGCGGACGTTGCCGCAGCGGCCGCCTTCACCTCCTGGCGCTTCTCGAGCTTTTGCTGGCGTTTCGCTTCCGCCTTCTCGAGCTTTTTACTGTCCACCTTTAGGCTGTCGTCCCGCTGCACCACCCATATGCTCTGAACATCGTCGTTGCCGACCTCCTGCGTGGCCGCCATCTGACCGAGATTGATCGGTGCCGATAGGATTTTTCTGTGCCTCGGTCCACCACCGCCACCGTCGTCACCGTCGCCATTCAGACAGGCACTACCGTTGGATGGTTTCAGTAGCCGCAGGAATTTGTTGCAGATTTCGCGCACATCGTCCTCGGATTTGTCCTGCGCCACCTCGTGCAGGATTTCCCCGACCGCTTCGTATACCTCCTCGCCATTCTCGAACTCGTCCGCACTGCTCTGCAGGACGGTTTCCACGTACGAAAGCAGCTCGCCATCGATGGACGGAAACTCGCGCTTCAGTACGGCACTGCACGCAGCGGCCGACATTCCGATTCCTCCTCTAGGGACGTTGCCTGGTGCTGCTGCTGCTACTTCGTCGTGGCAAGTGTCCCGTCCCGTGAAGATGAAGGTGTGTAACGAGAAACCGTATACGTCGGCGAGGTGAAACGGAAGCTGAAGAAGCGACGGGGACAGCTAGCCGTCCGAGGACGACGACGGAAATGTGGTATCGTGCGAAGTTTAACGTCGGCTGTTCAATATTACAGAACCACGGTGCAGATCAGCAGCAAAATTTACTTTGTATTATTCCGGGATATTTAACAAAAAAAAACGCGAGTACATTTTGACATTTGACATACTTTCAACCAGCCCGAGGTGTATTCAGATGGGGATCTGCTGAAATTCAGCGTAACCGCAACAACGTGTATTCGCAAAGGTACCTTTGTGATGATACGTATCATATGGCAGCGTTGTTTTAAAGCATATACGATATAAGCATATACGATGTGCGCATGTGAACGTGAGATTTTCCCCCGCAGAAAATGTCGAATCGGCAGTAACAAGATTTATACAGTTTTTTTCCGGACGGGATGGACCAAATGTAAGCAAAATGTTTTCTCAGCGGTACATCACTGGCTACCAAGGTGGTTGTAAGAGAGATTTAAGTCTGTCAACTTCCCCCCTTTTACAAACCTAGCTTCCAACGACGCGATGTGTTCTCGTATTTGTATCAAAAAGTATTAATTATAAAAATAGTTCCTCTAAAACAATACAATCGGCAAGGTACGAATCATTACCATCATTCTACATGTTACATGTATCCAACATCGATTCACCTTACGATCACCGGCTAAAGGATCAGAACCGTCTCTTCCGATCTACCCGCATTCCCTTGCGGCTGCGCGTTTGTGTTTTAGGTCCTTTTTTCTGTTTCCTCTCCAAAAGAAAACACATGCCGTTGCATCGTGCGTGCGTGCGTGAGTGCGGCATTTGTGCGGAAGATTTGTGTCCCGGTATTGTTTATTTGTCGAACCGTGCACGGTGTGTGCGGGAATGTTTTCGGCGTTTTTCGTTGCCAGAGTGGTGGCGTTTGTTTTCTTGTTTATTTGTTGTTTGTTACCGCCCGCCCGTTACCGTGTTGCATTCCGTAGCTTAAGCCCGGTTGTGTCGACCCGATACTGGAGGTGTAAGTGATTGTACGGGCTTAAAACCCTTTAAGCCATTTCGGACCCACCGATCGATGAAAGTGGTTACGAAGCACAGTTTTGTGTGTCTGCGTGTGTTTGTATGTCTCACCGATCGCGGTTGCCAAGGAAACTGATGCACGATGCACAAAAGTGAAGTTAAACCGTCCACGAAAGAGAGAGAGAGAGAAAGGAAGGAGAGAATCCAGCGCAGCAGCATATCGTGAAAATCTTGGCGTGAGGGCAAAAGGTGTGGAATTTATGAGCTTGCCCAATGTTTGCCTCGAAAATCGTGCCGCTGGAATGTGGTGCCGGTGTTGATTGAAAGGCGTGAATAATAAATTACAGGTGAAGTCGCAAATGCAAAGGTGCGGTTGGGTGCTTCATATTCTTCCTGTAAAGAAAATAGTGAACTGTAAAAGTAAAACGCACGATAGTAAATTTCACTGGGTGAGTGTGTGTGCAGATTTGGTGGCGGTGTAATTAAATTATCGAGCGAGATTGATGATCTCGCTCGCAGCGCGAAAGAAGGGCGCGCATGTTTCCTGAGAAAAAAGGTGAAACAGTTCTTTTTAAAGCCTGTGTGTACCGTTAGCAACATCAGCCCGCAGCCCATTTGTTTTCGTTTGCTTGTGCGCCTTTGTGAAGCAGAAAAATACGGGGGGAAAGGAACGAAACAACCCGATAAAGAAGTCATCAGAAAAAAATACCCTCCGCCTTCCACTATCACGAGGAAGAGTTGAGGATCGAAAAGGTATGTAAAATACTGTAGTTAAATTGTTTAAAGTTTGTTGTTTTCGTTTTTTTACTTTTACCGGAGATTAGCAAAGATTTATCGAATTATGACGGAAAGAGTAGGCCCTGTCAGTTTTTTTTTATCCGGAAAGAGGGATCGCTCGACACACATACCACGCCACATTCCGCTCCCCCTCCCCTGTTCCTCATCATTAGTTTATCCGCGGCCGAGGTTTTTATGCTTCCTCCGGCAGCGGAAAGTGGACGAATTTATTTGAGCTCGCAATAAACGCTGTAGGCCGTGCTTTCGGGGCTTCCTCTTTGGTGTGTGTGTATGTGCGTGTAGTGTGGGAAAACATTAATTCATCAACCCCAAAACATGACAATAGTGGTGTGCACGCGCGATACTTTTTCGGCGTTTGATGAATTGTAAAACAAAAATCAAGACACATTCCACAGCGAACCGGGGCGGGATGCCGGGATTGAGATTTATTTTTATTAACCACTAATGAAAGGGTGGCACTTTTCGTCATTATTTTTTTGGGTACCATTTTTGCCACATCGGGATAAGCTGCATTTAGAAGTTCCCTTAGCTGCTTTTGGGACCGTAACGTGATGATGGTGCTAGCAGCAGCGAAACGCATAGTTTATGCCCTAGGAACTGTGCTAAACGATCGGGCCCTCCCGAAGTGACCCAAATATGCGTTGTTCCAGATTAGAGATTGAGATAGGTGAGGTGTGTTGTTTTTTTTTGCCGCTTCTTGTTGGGATTGATTTCTTCGCCGTTATTTTTTTATGTGAATTTGAAGGGTTGGCTTTCGAATCGCAACGTTTAGCCAATCACGTAAAACCATTGTTACGTGTCCGTATCGAACAATAAAAATCTCTTTCGATCGAAAAACGATAATTCTTGCGAAGCGATAAGTCTTTGTACGGTTTGTGGTGTATTGTATAATTTTTGGGAAGAATTGAAATAGAATATAAAATGATTGTAGTTTTCAAATGGCTTAAACTATATTTTTTTAAATTTCATCAATTTACACTAAAATTACATGCCGCAAACTCGCTCCAAATAATTTCCGCCACTTTCGCAGCCCATCAATTTCCCATCAAATTTCCATTAGATGCTTCGTTCGCCGCACTCTTGTCGCTTTCCGTTGATTTAAATTTGAAAGCCACGTTTTCCACCCCCTCCCCCCCATCTCGTTTGGTTTAGTTTTTCCGTTTCTCCGGCACGTGATCACAAATCATTTGCGTATAGAGGTTTGTGTGTGTGTGTGAAGGCTTGAGTGGAAGAAGACATGTTCCTCCGAGGGAGAAAAATAGAGCAATCAAGTGAATGAAATTAATCAAATTTGTGCACTCGACCGTAGTACAAATGTATGCTTTATGAAGAGAATCGTAATAGAAATATTTTACTCTTTTCATAATCATTTTTTCTTAATCTTTTCGGAGGTACCTTAACGTTAAAGCAATTAAAATGATGATAATTTTCGTGCGTTATTTTCATTGCTCAATTGTGATGGGGTCCACACGAGGCCACGTTCGTTATGGGTGGCTTGCGCATCAGGGCTAGGGTTACCAAGGTGCGCAAAACCCCGTAGGGAAGATGCGTTCGACCGATGGAAATGGTGGGCGACGGTTTCATGCTTCGCAAAGCGCATCGCCGCCCATCGCCGCCCGAGGGTGCTCCAAATCGGAACAGGACAGGTTGACGCAGTTGACGCAACCGGTGCAGCGTTCCCTTGGGATCAAAAAAGGGGAATTTATTCGCGTCACAGTCGGTGGAATGTGACTCCGTACTCCAGTTGCCACGCAGTCCCTTCGAGAGCGTGTTTGGGTTTCATTGTGTGTGTGTTTTTTTTTTCACCCGAGGGGATCATGTTTGTTGAGTATAAGCAGTCTTATTTTGACCAAACTTACCGGTCTCCAAGGTATTACATAATTTTGTTGTTTGTTTTATGTGTGAAAAGTTGTTTCACGATTGTGTTTAAATTATCAATCTGATAACATTTAAAAATATAACACTCCAATCGTTCTGCATCGAGTTTTCCCTCCTGCTCGACGGCTTCCACGGTTTGGGAATCTTTTGCACAAATTGAACCTAAGAAAAACCAGTACCAAAACAGGAGGGAAACAACATTTTGAAAAATATGCGACAAGAAGGAACGAGATTCCAGGCGTTCGAAACTGTCAGGGAACTGGCTAACTAACGGTAGCCGACGAAAGCAATCGGGATTTTAAATCGTGCCCGACCATGATCGTTTTTTCTTGTCCGTATTTAGTTACATCTGAGCTGGTTCTGCTAATTTTTTTTGTAGATTTATATGTGACTGTTCGTGGTGCAGTTTCCAGTGTGAAACTCACAAATTTTTATAAACTTTTTCATATTTTTTAATTGCACGCTTACACTCGATCGTTCGATCGATCCTTGAAATAGTAGTATTTGACTGGAATCTCATCTAAAAGAGTCACCCCTCAATATAAGCTAAAATTACTTTGTGTGCAATAAATTGTTCAAAAGAGTCCTGTCATGAACGTGAAAAGATGTATTTCTTGTTTCTTGGATTTTTCTATACTATTTTGTGCGAAATCGCATTGCTTGAACCGATCCGATTCCGCTTGCATTAAATTTGCTATTACAAGTCTCTCATAACGCCTTTCTAATCGCTTCTTTGCGCTGTCAAACAGGATGTGAATGCGAAAAACATGAGGGACTTAAAGGAAACGATTTGTTCATGTTTTATTGCACCTTCTCAGTGCGGTCAGCAGAAAGGGCAGGAACGCAGATTAAAAATCTAAAATATTACACATTTTCCACTGCATACTGTTTCAACACCGTGTTGCGTGTACGCTTTGGTGACGGTTCACCGCATTCTTCGCACCCCAATCCCTTTTCTGGGGGGTAGCAGAACAAAAAAACAACACTCCAACTCACCCTCGGGAGTGAGGTTGAAAGTGACGGCTGGTCCGATAGCTACACGAAACCGCTAGTGATGATGATGATGTTTTGCGTACGTTGTTATGCGTACAATGATCCGGATCGTGGAGTGGTCTGCTTCATTGTAGCCGGGCTCGGACCGGACAGGGCAGTGTTGCAAAAATGGGAACATGTTTCGTGCAGGAGCAACACAAAAAAAACATGTTACACGTACGAAAGACCAACCAGACTGACCAGGTGTGAAGGGGTAGACGCAAAGGGAGAGACAGATGGAGAGAGGGAGAAGGAGAGGACCAGCAAACTTGCATTTATGAGCTTCGCTTTAAAAAAAGGGCAGTGCTTGGGGCAGTTTTGTTTGGGTATTAAAAATGGTACAAAGTTTGCAATTTTTTTCTCTCTTGCTACAATCGTATTCAAGCTGCCATTCGGAAACCCGTTCTCCGTTTCACATGTGAAGTTCACAGCCGGTGTCATCATCGCGCTCGATCGTCTGCTCGATCCGTGATCAGCGCTCGTTTCGCGGAGAGTTCCTCATGCGATCCGCACCTCTTTTCGTGCTGTTTTGTGCTAACACCGGTAGATTTTATGACCTTGTGTGTGTGTGTGTATATGTGTGATGTGCCTGTATGCGGTGGGGTTTGGTGGGCTTTCGCGACGAGACGGCATTAGAGAGGGAGCTGAAAAACCTGAATGGCACAAAACCCCCGACCCCGACCCCGAGACAAACCGCCAAAGCGTAACGGCGGAACAGCCTTGTTGGCGAAATTCAAAACTAGCTGCGGCTTCCCCAGCTCCCCGCATCAGCCCACCCGAAGCGCACTTGATGGCCTATCTCGCTCCCTTCGGCAGCGTCATCAGCATCAACGCCATCACCGCGGTGCTCTTTGGCAAACAGCAGAAGGCTCGTTTTTTTTCTCCACTCCCCGGCGTTCGCCTCCAAATTGCCATCGTCTGGATCGCTTCGCCGGTCCGGTTTTTACCATCTTTGCCGGTGTGTTTGTGTGGTTGTGGTTGTGTTGATTTGTTTTCTTCGTTTTACCGGTTCCACAAGTCGGAGACGCGATCGTGTCCTAGTTTTTAGTCGGTTTCCCCCTTTTAGCGCTGCTCTCCCAAGGGTTCTTTGGATGGGAAAAGTTCATCACAGCACCAACAGTGGGTTTCCAATTTTGTTTGTCGTTGTCCAAGAAGAATTTTTTTTATTTGCTTGTTTAAAGAGTAGAAGCGTCGTTGAAAAATGAATTTTTGGATAATGTTAAGATTTTCATCGTAGCTTCTTCAACATGGATCTAACATTTTTAACAATTTTATTTTATTTACTTACCTCTTTTTCGCACTTTTTCGCGAAACTCGTTTTATTGTTATATTTTCGACAACTTTCGACTTCTATTTAAATTAAATTTTTATTTTCACCTGAAACCTCCGCCCATGCGGCACTGTAAATTCCACAGGTGTATCTCGGCGTTCTTTTCTTCCTCCCAAGCTGGCGTGCCGGCTCACGCTTTTCATCGGCTCGCGTGAGATTTCCGTCTCTTGCTCGTTGGTTTCTGCTGAAAAAAAATGGGCATTTTATTCTTGGCCATTTTATTTGGGAATTTCTCCACATCCATCATCGTCCAACTTTGATGATCTTGTTTAACATTTTATTTTCTTCATTTCTGTGCACTTTTTCTTCTGTTTCTCTTTCCCTTTTGACCGATCGGTGAAAAGACATTTTTGCTTTATTTTCTTTTATTTTTAGTATTTCAACGAAGTATAATGTAAATAAATTTGAACATATTCTTTTAGGCTCTTGAAACAAAATGTTTTTTTGAAAATAATATTTTTTCTTAATGCTGCAAATAAACATGTGTTTATTCGTACTTTATTACTTTGAAAATGTGTATGTGTATATTTTTATTATATAGCTTTATTGCTTTTAAGTCAACATATTAGCAATGGCTGCATTAAAATTGACGATTTATAACATTTTAAATTTCCTTTTAACCTACTTTTCTGGTTGTACAGTTTTAACGTTTGCTATAATTGCCAACAACGTTTAAATTGAAATCAAGCTTCACTTCTTATTTCTTCTGATCCAACATCTTTCTAAATTCGACTAATCCCATGCGTTACAGCGCGATTGTGCACAACAAATGCTTAGAAAGCGTAATTATTTTGCACCAAAACTGCTGCTGCTGCTGTCCGGTGGTTCATCATACCTTTTAACGCTATAAGTAATGGAGGTGCCATAATTCACTCCATTCATTAAGCTCTCGCCGCGCGTCCAATGTTCGCTTGGGCGAGCCGGCTAGCCACTAGCAACTGATCATACTTTGTACACCACTTTCTTCCACCACAAATTCTTCATCCGGCGGCTTCCCCCGCTCCCTCCGACGTTCGCCAATCCACGTCGGATAAATCATTGGTGGAGATTTGTTAAGATTCTTTCGTGCCGTTATGGTTCTTTGAGCAGTGGTGGTTGAGAGATGGGTTTCGTCGGTAGATTCCGCTTACACTTTCTTCAACCGGTGATGAGTGCGATGTGTAGTGCGTTTTTAAAAGCAATCAGTTTCTCGATCGGCAAATCACCAGCGTAGAGTTTTGCCCAGAGGCGTTTGGTGATTAGTTTGCGCTGATTATCGGTGCGAACGAAATTTGCAACACATATATTTTAATTAATGGTGATACTTTCGTATCAAACGATGGTTTAAGAGTTTGGCGGTGGTATTCATTAACCGGCCGCAAGTTTACATTTCACTGCCCTCTTTCAAGCATGGGTGATGTGATTTTGAAGATGCTCAAAGTTTGTTGAGATAAGTTTTAGCATGCGTTAGTCTAATGAACACCGAACTTTTAGTGTGATGTATGCATTTATTTATTTATCTATTTATTAATACAGCATAATATACATACATTTCTCTGTAATGCAGCTCTGCTTAGTAATAATTTGATAGTAATCATTTTTTAACAACGCGAAATCGCAATGAAAACCATCATCAAGATTAGTGCCTCCGCACTGAAGTGGATCAGCTTGCAAACACTGAACTGCGTGCGTATCAGGTGGTCAACAATTTGTGTGTTTTCCGTTGCTCTGCTCGATTCTGCGCACGGAAAAAGCAAAGCGAACGTTCGCGAAATAAAACAGCAAAAAAAAAACCCCTAAAGTCGCACCCGATCGTACCAGTTGTTTTTCGGACGCTTGTTATCTTTCGCGGGCCGGGGAAGCCGAACCCATCAACGCACTGCCGCGTTTAGTGCTTTTTAATGATGAAAAAGCAAGTAATTCACCTGCTGCGTGGCTCTTTCGCCGTGCCAAATTAGGCTGTAGATTTTCCTGGTTGGCCGCGCACTCATTTTCGGGCAAGCGAAGAGGAGGTTCCGTTCCTCGGGGAATCCATCCACCGCCATAACGGTTCGCCTTACCGAAACCATGCGCGCTGTTCCTGCGGGTCATCGGTGGAATTTTGATCATCATTACTCCCGAAAGAATTAAGCCAGCGGGAGGGAGGGACAGGGGGCAGGGGATAAAGTTCGAAGCAAACGCATCGAAAGCGCGAAACGGGTCGAAGAACGAACCCGGCAGCCGTAAATGCACGCATTTGAACGTTGCAAAGCCGAATCACAACGGTGTTGGCTTTCTTCGCTAATCGTTTTTGTATGGCTGTTTACTGGAAAGTGGGTTTAAGGTTATTTTTTTCTTCAGCAAGCTATTTACGCTCATTATGCAACTGTACCGTTTTGTGTTGCTCTTCGTTAGATTGTATCGTTTTTTTTTCTTTTGAGAATTTTCAGGTCATTCGGGTTGGGGTTATAGTTGGCAGCCTAAATTAACCTATTAATTATTTGGTGGACTATTAAACAGGTCGGAAATAGCAATTGCACTGATTTCCGTTGCAGCTTAACTATGAATGGTTATCGTTAAACTAGCCAAAACGTAAAGCGTTTTGATAAAAAGCATGAATTATTTTTATATTAGTACATATTACCTTCTGAATTTTTTTAATTTCTCTTTTTAAGTTATGATAAATAAATGAGAGATAAGCATGAATGTTAACAGCTCAACAGCTGCCCTGGCAGTGCTTCCCCAATGTGGTTTGCATTTTAAAACGATTAATTCAACACAATTCCGACCTGAACACTAATCCCCTTTGCTCATGGGAATCGCATCAGCTGTTTGTTTATGGTTGTTGCCGCTACTGTTTGAATCACAGCAGGCGGTGTGCGAGTTTTAGCGTCGCCTACGAAATGCGTATTGCGTGCAGCGTGCGATATTAAACGATAGCATCGCCGAGACGACGGGGTCTTTACCGGGGAGGGTGGGTGTGGAATGCGTTTGGGAAAACGAAAGCGAGCAAAAGACGTTTAGAGCAACGCAAGCACACACGCGTACTTCGAATGTGCCGGAATGTCACACCGCACAGTAAGCGTCTGGTCGGCTTTCTTTGCTAGTGATTGCTGTCATCTGCTGCTGACGGCCCAATGTATCGGCTGCGTACTTGAATTCATTGATGGAAGTTTACGTTCGTACACACATTTTGCCGCCGGCGACGTCGGGGATGAAACACGGGGAAGGCAAGAGCGCGACAAGCCAATCATTAGAAAGCAGCTAAGAATTCAGAAGAGTTGGATGTTGGTGAGAGCGAGAGAGTGAGAGAGAGACAGAGAAATGAAAGAAAATCAGGACCAGTTGGTCTGTGCGTTGGTTTAATTTTGTTTTGATTCCACTTGGCGCGTCTTTGCGTTGAGCCACCGCCTGTCTGTGGAACCCTGTCTGCCCCATTCTCCCTTCGCTGAGAGCGGAGCAAATGAGCAAATCATCGCTACGAAAATGCGTGCAACATAAATATGCTCCAATGCGAGCGGGAACCTGCAATCTCCTGCTCTCCCTCTCCCGCTGCACTAAAACAAAAGGGAGAGCCCACTCCCACCGCTTTTCCTCCGAATACTAGCGAGAAATATAAAACATCGCATCGAATAAAACATCGCCATTCTCTCCTGCCTCTCTCCCTCTCTTTCAAGCGCACACTCTCTTTTGCTGTCAGTTTTCCACCGTTTTTCCACCGGGTTCGTCGCGGGACACCGGGGCATCTTCTTTGGGGGAGAGCGTTCGTGAAAAAGCGAACAAGACGCCCGCGTTCGATTGGGGTATCATTTCCCCTCCCTCCCTCCCCCCCGCATCGCCTGTTCTCACTCGCTCCCTGCCACCCCTCCACTCTGGGGGAAGGGTGGCTCGTTTGGCAGTCGATGTTGTTTAGTGCCGGGAGTGTTCGTTAGTTGTGAATGAGAATTCAGCGCGTTCGCATGTGTGCAGCCGTGGGTCGGTTTACTCGCGCGTGTCAATATTGGAAAGTGACCGCAAACCAGCAGCACTAGATTTTTCATACGTGAACGTGTGCTGCGTTCAGTGGCTGTGTGGTGTCGTGCCGAGCAGCTGCAGTTGAATGCAATTTATGTGAATCGGTGTTTTCGGTGTAAGCTTCGTGATTTCGGTGTGGCGGATTCAGTATGTGATTGTGAACGTTTTATTGTAAAATTAAAATAAAATATATATTATTTTGTTAACATCGTTTTTGGTGGGTCAAAACTGGCAGTATGTGTGCAAGTGTTTGTGGCGTTGAATTAAAAAACGAAATGCCTTGTTTAGTTGTTTTTTAAAACTATAAAAAAAATCATCCCACACAAATGCATTTGGATTTTTTTTTTTGTTTGGACAATTTAAATCGAACCTAACATAGAACGTTTCTGATCCTTACTTGTACTCGATATTCAATACGAAACAAAAAGAGCCAAATTCAGTTGAATTGAACAACCATTGAGGGAATACCTTCCCCTCACCATTCAAGGCTTTCGGTGGTCGCTCTATCGTAGCGGTGGTGTTGATCTTTCGTGACATCGTGACATCTCTCCACGCCGCTAATATCCACGAAAAACCTCTGCACGAATGCAGCCGGGCGCGTTCGTGTGTTTGTGTGTTTGGTGATTGTTTTGCACACCGCGCTGGTTCTAAATCGGTGACCACACCAACACAGTGCAGTGCAGTGAGCGTGAGTTGGGTTTGCTTGTGGGTTTTTTTTATTTTCTGTGTCATTTGAGTGTATCTCCTGTCCGCACGCCCCGGCTTAATGAATTAGTGGCATGACGGTGTTGGGCCGGGTTTGTGTGCGATGCGGTTCAGAGGGTTCGCGCTGTGTTTTGGCATTTGGAAGCGCATCTTCTCCCTCCCGCCTTCCCTCCTCCCCTCACCATCTCCACCCCATCAGCGGTGTCGATCGTGAGAGCACTTGACCTTGCGTGTATGTGCGGTGTATATGGTGCAACAGCGTCGGAAGCGTCGGAAGCGAGCGAGAAATAAAAAATTGAGACCGGACGTGATCGTACTAGCGGTGACAGGGGGAAGAGGAGGATCGTGTTGTGTTGCACAAATTTCGATCGTTAGCCGCCCCCCAACCGGCCCCCGACGTTTTTGGTGGCTGTGCTCAACCAGCGCCACAAAAGCAAATGGTGAGTGAAGCAAACGATGCCGATGTTGATGTTGTGACACGTGTTGAAGATAAATTTGAATTAAAACGGGGTTTGTGGGTGGGCATTTGTGTGCAACCCGAGGTGAAGTTGAGTTGCGGTGTGGGACAGATTACAAAGCTGAGCGGGCGAATGTCACCGTGGTTGTAGATTTTGTATCTTCAATCGGATTTCGAAGAGCGCACGACTCGTCGATCGAGTCGAGAAAAGGAGGTTGACAATTATTGACCGTGGAAAAAATCGTCCCATGGGCGGCGAGTAATGCACGAAATGAAAGATTTTAATCTGCGAGACGAGAGCGTGTTACGAGAGCGTCTTACGAGAGCGTTAAAAAGTATTAGCTTCATTTCCAACTTTAGATGATTTTATCGGAAGCATACGATTTGAGACAACTTTATTAAAGGGTATATTACAAATTAAAAAACAATTGGAAATGGTAAAAGAAAAAAATTGGACGTGCGACATCAGCCAGCGAGAGTATTTCGTTTGATCGGGCGCGCATTTTTCTGCTCCATTTCACCCATTTATCCGCCCGATTCGCTTTGCTTTCCCAACGCGCCCTACCCCGCACCTAACGGTAACACCGCCGGCCGACGTAACGAGTTATGATAACTTTCCCTTTCTGTTCGGTCTCGGTGTAGTGTAATAATTTATTTAACAAAACCAAAAAAAAAATTAAACAGAAAGACCAAAGGGTTTTCACCCTTAACCGGGCGGGCTGGTGTTGCTAGCTGGACAGCGGACACTAGTGTGTAATTTTTCATCCGCCCGAAAAACACGACATACCTTTTCCATTTCGCGCGCGAAAGCGGCTGTGTGTGTGTGTGTGTGTGTGTGTGTGTGTGTGGGCACACATGTGTCTGTGTGTGTGTGTTTTGTGCGCGTTACATATTTCAGCATGTAACCCGAACGAACCCTCCCGCACAGCAGAGTGTCCGGTCGTAATGTGTGTGTGTGTGTGTGCGAGATTTGAACCTCCCACGGAGAAAATTGTTGCATCGGTCGAAACCCTTCCTTTCGCACCAGCTCGCGCAACACCCCTCGCCCGAGAGCCATTGCCTGATGGGTTACACTTTTATCTTCTTCTCATGCCACTTTTTTGATGTTGCGAAGAAGACATCGTGGGAAAACGGTGCACATGTCGGTGGCGTATAGCCTTTGCGCGCGGTTCGGTAGTGTATGAGAGAGTGCAATGTTTGAGTAACAGCGTTTCGGTGTATGTTGTTGGGAAGGAGGGAATCGTGTAATTAGTAATTTCCCACTGTTTCTACCTGTGCTGGTCAGCGGCGCCGCACGGTTGAGAATGGTCTTTTGCGTGCTTTGTGTGGTTTTTTCTTCTTCTTCAAAAGTTCAATCATCGCGTGGCTTTAAATCGATGGAAGGAAACCATCGAGAGACTCGCCTCGAACGTAGCGAATCATAATCGATTTTCATGGTGCGTTAAAGGTACGTTTGAAGAAGCTTAAGCTGAGGTTGTGTGTGCAAACCCGGGACGTGTGGGGAAGTTTATTTTATCCTAATTATACATCTGTAAGATGTGCATGTTCAGGGTGTTACGAAACGATTAAGTGCTTGAAATTTATTTGTTTCGACTCGTGTTGAACTAATTTTTTTATGTGTATAAACGAGGTCCATAAGACTGTTTTTCGAACAGAAGATTTGCTTAAATATACGCTGCTTTTTGGCCTTATCCCATCGAGAATTGAACCCAAGCTTGTCGTATGTTAAACCGTTTGCTTACCGTTTACGCCACGCTGCTTATTCCCGACCCGAGCATTGAAAGTTGTACAAATCATACACCACGCATGTAAAAAACTTTCCTTTCATGCATCGTTACACATGTTTTCATAACATTATTTTTCGATTTTGCAAAGCTCCAATAGCGCTCAATTGCAGATCAAAACATTTATTCACATTCCTTCCACCCCCGTTTCCACCCAACTTTTCCTCTGCGCAACAAAAACTAAACAAAATTTACTCGCTTGTTTGTCCTTTCGAAATGCCATGTCCCCGTACCATTGGAACTTGCCCGACAGTTCCTGGAAAATAACATTCCCACAGTGCCACATGCATCACCACGTTTATGGCGGGACGTGGTTAAAGGCCACACATCTTGGCTACAAGATGACACACTCGATGATGGAATCAATCTGCCGGCTCGATATAAATACTGTATCCGCCGGTTCCGGGAAGATTTTGCCGTAACATCTCATCACCCGCATACGCCGATCGGCGCTGGGACGTTTGCGATTGCTTACACAAGCCGGGTTGATTATCTGGTGCTAGGCGAATCGTCTGATTGGGAGATATGATTGATTTCTGCCGTAGGTGCTGCGAAGCAAGTTGCTCGATCTCTGTAAAAAGTAGTTGATTTACTTTTCATAGCTGGTGGCGATGTTAAACGTTTGCTGGATGAAGAAACACTACGAAGGAAATTCTCTTGAAAACTCCTGGGATTGTGTAACAAAGCAAAGAGGATATTTATGGAGCATTTTTTCCTACTATAAAGGGATTTAACGACTTCATTTACACGTTTTTACCTTCTTAAGTACACACATGCTTCAATCAAGACAAGGTTAATTGCTGGTGCACATTATCTCCTATCTTCGGGTGTTGGATTTATACTAGCGCCGTTAAATTATTCGTTGGCCTGAAGGCGTTTTGTTCACAATTAATGCCACACCGGTTCGCAAAACAGGCCGGCTCACCCTAGCCGGACCCTTTCCGGCAGGCGGTGGCACACGTGTTTTTTAAAATATCACCCTCCTTACACGTTGGCGTCAGTTGCCGGTTTTATTGACATTTTTTCTTCACCACTCGAACATTCCTTGGATAAAACAAATGTTTGCCTTGCTATATTTGTGGTGCTCGTTCTCCTTGTAGGAAGGAGTCCATGCGGGGAAGGATTTTTTGGCAATGTATCGCACTCTCTGCTGTGTTAGAGTAATATCCGCCGACCGGAGTTTGTCACACACGACCATATGCGTCCATCATGTCCGTGGCTAGAAGCATGGACACACTCGTTCGTGCTAAACATTCGCACACTTCTGGCACTCTCTCTCCCTCTCCCTCCGTCCTTTTCTTTCGCATCGATTTCCGATTCCACCATCCGACGCAGAGTGAGTAAATCTCGGTTTCGCTCCAATTAAATTTGACCTCTGCTGTTGCTGGCCGTTCATCCACTGAACGCCAGAACCGGACGAAACAAATTGCCCTTGTCTCTGCCACCGTGTGCCCGAAACCGTGCCAAAAGCGCGCCGAACAAGTGCGCTCAGCATGTTTGCGATAGTTTGCGTTTAGTTTCTTTTTTATCCGTGAGTCTACCGAACTAGTTCATCTATTCGGGCATGTCAAAATCAATCAGCTCACGTTTAAACTGCTCGGTGAAGCTCGGTGCCAACTCGGAGCACCCGTTGCCGAAGTGGCATTAATTGGCCGGTGACAGATTCATTGCGCGTCGTTAACGAAAAGCTCCGCTCGGGCGATGTTAATATAATCGAACACGACCCAAATGGAGGATGCATGGGGCTTCAAAATTCCCCAACCAAGAGGAAAAATGTCTAGACAGAAATCAGAACATGTTGGTGGCAGAGACTCGACGCGGGTGGTGTGATGATGCTATTGGAGGAGCCGCCAATTTGAGTATGTTTATTCGTTCAATTTAAGCAAATCAGGCCGCTTGCCAAACGCGTTTACTGATGTCAAATAAAATAATGCCCGACACGCGGAACAAACCTCATTTTGTCGGATCTGGTTGAAAGTGGAAATGCTGCCCGTCAAACGAATAAAAATATGCCAATCACTCAAATAAAGAAAAACAAACGTCATACTAATGAGGCAGACGTGTAAAATTGCTTTTTTAAGGTTGAATTCTAATGAGAATTATATTATAACACATATAGCAAAGTTCTTTGTGGTTCTTTGCGAATAAATAAAATAAACTTCCCACGATTAGCCTAGCATTGTCTACATCCTCCACCGGACAGCGTTAAACAAAACGAGCACAATGGCGCGCAGTATTTAGCTTTCACTCACCGAGCTCTTCCCATCCGCGCTAGGATCAATTCGATGTGCTAAATAGCTGACCGTTGTTTATCTAACCTCATTAGCGGTACGTGAAAATTAGCTGTGGCTCTAGCTGTGAGCGTGCTGTGCCTTTCCTACTACATGCACACTACATGAGATGCACGGACGTGCGCGCTAGACTTGCGAATTGTGACACGGTTAAGTGATAAAAGGCTTCAGCACTACAAATCAATCAGACGGCTCGGGATTTCTATTCATCATTCGCTCCTGGTTGTCGATGGTGTTAATTTGGAAAATGGTACCGATAGCGTTACCCAACCTATTGACTTTGCCATTGCAAATCATCATTGTGAGCTGAAATTATCAACTGTTTTATTTGTTCAACACACACATTACTGGTGAGGCTCTTCATTATGTTTACTTTTGTGATGTGTGGCATTCCACCTGCTTTTACGTGCATTTTTGTTCAATTTTAAAAATGTAAACAAACCTGTTTACATTGCCAAAATTCAGCATAATAAAGATTTTACATAATTTGTCGGTTTTCTCTCGTTTTCGGTTGAGATAATTCGTAGCATAAATTTTAATAAACCCCAAAATCGTCTGCCTTCATTCGGCGGATGCTGTAATAACGTCGTAAAATAAAACGATTTGAATATCGTTTGTCATGCAACACTCCCAGCATCCCAATCTTCCTTCGCCGTGGGTAAGTTTATAAAAAGAATTCCGCTCGGTTGTGCAGCACGCAAATGTGGGCTTCCTGGTGGGTGGGTGTTCCCTTCGAAACGAGGTTAGTCGGTCGATCTGCAGGAATCAAACGATCCGCGAACGACTTACAAACGTATCATCCTTGTTTTTTGGTGCAAAATAAATCACCGCAATATTCTACGGGGGGTGGGAAGCCTACCTCCGTCGCGTCACCGACGTCGCATCCTCCAAGGTTTAGCTTTGTGCGGTGAAACCGTTTCAGATCTTTCCGTGAGCATTGTGAGAGGTGCGAAGAATCATCGAGCGATGCGTATGAATTACCACCGCCAAGTGTTTGTCCCAGGGCTGTCGAACTCGTTATCGTTTGGAAACCGGTAACGTTTGCACATGTTTGGTTCCCGCCAGAAATAGGTGGTAGAATAGGTAATATCAACTCTAAAAGAATTACAACTTATAAAGAATGTAAAAGCAACTAAAACAAGTTGTTCTCACCTTCCCTTGCCCATCCCTGACGCGGATAAGAAACGTTTTTCATCGACATACCTTCTCCGCCTCCTTCTCACAAACTAACCACCACTACCACCAGGGTAGACCACTCGACGAACCGCCGAAACCAATTCCGTGGTGTGGTGGCTAGGTGGACGTGAGGTTTTGTTTTGCTTTCGCAGTGGTAATGTTTATGCACGTGTTTCGGTAAGTGTAGCAGTCCGCTGCGATGCCGGCTGCGGCGACTTTCTCGAGTGCACCGTGGCGGTTTTCGTCATGTTTGGTCTGCCCGTGGTACTCATCTCCTCATTCCTCACTTTATCTAACACGTTTTATCGTCTCCGTACGTCTTTATCTGTGTTTGTTTATTTATAAACGCTTAGCAGCGGTAGTTGTTTGAGTGACCGTGACCTTGGCTCTAAATATTGAAGGCGATGATTTTTTTTGCGGGGTTTTCTCTCGTCGTGGTTGTGGATTTTTATGACGCCATATAAATCATTGTACATCACATTAATTTGTATTACGTCTATTTGTTATTTTTTGACTCTATTTTTTTAACTTTATTTTTTACTCTTGGTTTGTTTACTATATTGTTTGTCCTATTTATTATACAATTTATCTTTTAATTATGATATGTATAATTTAGTAAATTTATTTGTGCATAAACTTTGTTGCTAAATTTAGATTAAATTTTATTTGAACTGTAATTTTTGGATACTTGTGGTACTAAACAAAAATTTAAAAGCCATATAAAAATGTAAGACTTTTATATCCGTTCCATGTCTTGGATATTTCCTTTCAACACCAATCTGTTTACACTTATTTTTTCGTAAACCCATTGTCGACAGGTGGTGACGGATTGCTCCCACGTTCGTTCAACTATACCAACCGCCAGTGACAAACCTCGCCTTCTTGCTACTCACGCTGAAAATCGGTGTAAATGTTTCTCGATGTTTGGAAGAGCGAAGTTCGCTGCTTTAATCGCATCGCAAAAATTCCTCTCCGTCAAACAGACGGTTTCCATTTCGCGGGTGAATGAACGGGGCCCGTGTGCGGCCGATGGAAACTCGTGTAAACGCAAACGCACTAAACAACGGCCAAAGATTAGCCAAGGCCTTCGAAGAGGCCTGACCGTGACACGGCAACGCGATGGAAACATCGTGGAAGACGCAAAAACGAGAGCAAACCGTGCACCGCGTGTGCGTCCGACGTTGTGTGATGCAATCTTGTTTCCGTTTGGGTGTCCAGCGTGTGTTGTGTGGTTTTGCTTTTTCGTGCCCATTTCAAACATTTGGGGCCGGCAAACACCTTCGCAACGTCTGACCTTTTCCATCCGACCGCGCACCGAACCGGGGGCCGATGTTTTCGGACCGAATTTTGTGCAATTCTGTGTGCTGCTTTGCTTGCTAAGGGTAGAATTAGAGCTTATTTCCGGGGGATGCGCGCATTGGTTGGTGTTTTTACGTAAAGGTGGGTGCTGTGTTGGTGCCGGTTGAGTCCCACACGTGTCGCTTTATCCAGTCGAAGTGCTCAATCCAAACCAACGCAGCCGGATTAATGCCGGGTGCAAATTTACTACGGCTTCGCCGGTGTGCTCGAGCGTGCATTGTCGCCGATTTGCTTTGCGCCCTCGGACGGAACTTCCCTCCGGGGCGTGGGTGTGAGCAGTTGGGCGGTGGGAGATCATAAAGCCCCCTCCTCCACTCCGGTTGCTCCAGAGCTATGAAATTATAACACGCTCATGTTTTTTTTTTGTTTGTGCTGTTCGTGTTCTCCACCCGGTACCTACTTTCGATCGTGCAGTCTGTCACCCTGTGCCCCGGCCCGGTGCCACGCCAAAAAGCGAAAGTGAAACGACTGTTTGCTTGTCGGGAGGTTTTTTTTCGCCCCTTCGTGTTCGAGAGACCCCCCGGTGGAAGAGCCGGAGGCAAAACAAAAAAAAAAAAAACAGTGCGAAAAGAAAGGCGCAAGTTCAATGAATCATTGACGGAGGAAGAAGGCAGTGGAGGAAGCGCCGGGTGTCCGGGGACAAGAAACCGGAATTTAAGGTTTCAGTGCGGTTGCGTAAGTGCAGCAACAACTTTGCAGCACGGGAGTTTGTCGCTACACTTACGCCGCGAAATTGCGCCCTTTTGGGAGAGGCATGGCGCCGCCGGTTACGATTTTACTCGTTTATTTGTTTGCTTTTATGCTCGTTTTTCTGCTGCAGGCGTGCGGGCGGGCGCTCTTCCTTCCTCCCGGTAATGGATTGTGCTCGAAAATCCATTGCGTGGGAGTAAGATAGAGAGAGAAAGAGAGAGGGAGAAACCTAGCGTTTGTTTGATCTTAATCCGATCCGGATCCGGTACGTTTTTATGCTGTCGTTTGGCTTGTTTTTCGTGCATAATGCGCTTACTTTTCACCATTTTTACTTACTTTTTCCTCGGTTGTGTGCGTTTTGCACCTTTCGTGGTGCAGCAGTCCCGATCCGATTTGAGCCAATTTCCTGCTTTCCCGGTTTGCGTGGTATTAATGGTGGGAGTTTTTTTTTATTTATTTTTCGACCCTTATCCCTCGCATGTTTTGTCGTTGCGTGTGCTTTAGTCATGCTTCTGTGGGTCAGTTATGTAAGGTGTCACCGGGTGAACGTGTAAGAGGTTGTTCTCACACACGGTGAAATTATGTTCGAACTATCAAACGCGGATATAATGCGTTGTAGACATGCATGCGTGCTGGGTGAGATATTAAATATTCAATTATCCGAATGATCAAATATTACTATTCGTAATTTGCTATGTTTCATACCTATAGTTTTTTTTAAGAACAAACTCTCTTGAAGTGAGCAGCTTTTCATATTTTTCATCCATGTATGCGAAAGAAAAAGAAACCTCGAAACATTTTCCGCCCCATTCGTTGCACGTTTGCGAAAAAAGGGATGATAAAAACGAAAAAGCTCTTACGCAAGCCACCTCTACCCAGAAATGCTAATCTTCTAAAGCTCATATGCCGGATCTACTCGCCCCACGGGTGTGCTTGCTGGATTTCCATCGGAACAGCAGCTAGCAGCATAATTCGTGTAGCGGGTGGAGAAAACAAACAAACACGTAGAAACAGCAGGAAGCCATATGGTTAATCTGTTTCTTGTTTCGAGGCAGGTGTGTTTAATGTAGGGTAAATTTAATGTTAGGTGAAATTTTAAGTTTTATCGCTAGATTTTTTCCCCGTTTTGAACATATTATTTAAATTTTTTGGTTTTCCTAAAACATCCCGGAGAAAGTGAGTTTTCTGACACCCGGATGAGAATTCTCTAGAGCAACAAAAAAAACGCCCAAGAGGGAACACCGTCAACTGAAACAGGCACGGTCAACTTTTTGCAAATTACTTTGCAAATTGCAACCGAATGGATGCATATTTGCGATTGCACTTTTTGCTTTGCCACCTGCTGGTGGCATGCCGGGATGAAAGTTGCAAACTTGTTTTGAAATCAATTTTCTCAACTGTCGGCATCGGGTTGGGGTAGATCGTTTTTGTGACTTTTGCGTTTTGTCCGGGTACAATATTATCTCATCTTCTCTCGGAAATCAATTCAACTTTAGCTGGTGATACGGTGTACATTCCGGTTATTTGCTTCCCCATCAAATGTGTTTATGGTGTTTGCTAGTATTGTCCCATCGACACCATTCATAATTGGTACAATTGGTCCATCGAATGGGCTGGGAAGCAACTCGTTTTGTGTTGTCGTAGCATGTAGCCTCGAGCATTGTTTGTTCTACCGCCTGCAGTGATCCGCATCACGGTCACGCCTCGGTCAAGTGATTTCGGTGTCACATTTCAATAAACCATAGTCGTTCGCCGAAGCGCTACGCTTCTATATCGGCGTTGTGCGAGGCTTTGAAGTGTTCGTCGTTATCGTCACTGATATGCCGATCCTGATACTTTGGAGCTACTACTGGCTCCGGAATTATTTATCATCATTTGTGTCGCTCAACTCCCACCATATTGACAAATCCCTACAAAAAGGGAGCGATTCTTGGTGTATTATTAAAAAAAATACGATTAGTTTATAAGACTAGAGTACGAGTAAAGCTATGTCTCGTTAAAAAAAAAAAACATGTATAAAATTTCATTTCTTGTGTCATTTACTATAGGTTAATTAAGCATTTTTGAATATAAAAAAAAAATAATTAAAAATACTAAAACATGATAAAAATGTTCTAAAAGCTAACCAGACATTGAACCAAGCCTGAATCAGTTATAGCGATCCTATTTGCGAGCTAGATTTCATTACAATTGGATCACCGGCTTAAAGGGCTTAGAAAGCCAATAACGTTGGGCGAGCTCTCAACTTTCCTGCTAGCGGCTCATTCATTAATGGAAGTACGAAATGAGATTGCAGCATACCGTACACACGCCCGCTGCGAGGAGGGCAACAAACGGCACGAGAACCAACACGCAACCCCGTGCAGCTCCAGTGCCACCTAGTGCGCTATCTTATCACTGGTCTTCGACACTGGACCGGCGGCGCTCTTCCCTAGACCAACGCCTCCACCGATACGCACACACTGATTCATCGTTCGAACTTTTTTCTCCCCCCCTTTATTACGTGCGACAGGCTCCCTGCGCCGGTGAAGGTTGGGCTAGCCACACCGCATTCTGTGCTAACCGCCGCAACGTGATACAACATTCCAAACTCCGATAAGATGGCTGGGAGATGGGTGATTGGGAGGGCGGCGAAGTTGCACTGCACTGCCACCTGCAACGCGATTCCGTTTTCGTTCGCTGCGAAAATGTGCTGCGGGGACGGTTTCGGGCGTTGTAGGTTTTCGCCTGCGGAATGTGCATGTACGGTGCTGGGGTGGAACATAATACCAGAAGTCAATGCCTCCACGGTTGGATGATGATTTCTTCCCTAGCTGTGCGGCTGCCACAAATTCACGCCGAGAAACCCTTTTTTAGGTGGATTAGTTTGGGAGCGAAAGGTGTTGGTTTGAAGTGTTTCCAGCGGACCAATGAAGCGAACGACTGCTCCGGTGAGTTCGGGGAAGGATTATCAAACGCTCGAAACGCGAAGAGCAGCCGGGGGATGGGGGGGACGGGGGTCCATATAAAACACACAAACAACCGAAACACCCCGCGAGTGGGTAATAAGTCTTATCGACACCACTGGCGCGCTATTGCGCATGTAATGGCTGTCAAGACCAGCCGGGTGTGAGGGAGAAACAAAACAAACTTTTACCTCGCACCTGCACCTTGATGGAGTTAATTTTCTTGCCATGTGTTCGACAAGACCATCTGTTTTTGTTATTTTTTCCCCTACTGTTATGTTGATCCCTTGCCTGGGGGGAGTTGCCGTACGCACCGGAGACCTCCAGAAGGTGCCCTCACTAAATATCTCCACCGAACACCGAATTTAGCAGACTCGCTTTTGTCGGTTTATGGACACCGCTGGCAATTGTCACGGTTGTTTGGGTTCTGATTGCTGCCGCATACGAAGGCAATTAAATTTAGCTTAATTTCTCCACCCGATCGCAAAGATTGGATCATCGGAAAGTTCGATGAAAAAAAAGCAAACAAAACCTCCCATGTTGGTGCTCCTCTCCAACGGTCTAGTTATCATTGAGCAACCGCCATGTTGATTCTCTTATTAAAGATTATACGTGCAGTGTGTGCGGTAGCGGAACGGGTCCGTTTGCTTTTCCACCGCATGGGTAGTTCCGGGGAGCAGTTACGTTCTGCCTACCGACGTCCATGGGTGTTTGCTCCGTTTTTCATACGGTACAGAGAAATACCGGTAACCGGGCACCGTGGGTGGTTTAGAGGCGGGAGTTCGGTACCGAGAGGCAGTTCAGCTCAGCCACACAACGGAGCTATCAATTGGGTTTCGATGGTGGAGCAGTTTTTTTTTTCTTTCATTTTATCAGCTAATTGTTATCGCTTCAAGTGTGGAAGTAACGTGTCCCCGTCGCCCTCGCCCGAGCGAACGGGACTGACAAACCCGTAACATCTTGCCTGTTGTTCTACGGCGTACGATGTTTTGTAGTGTCCGGCTGTTGGGGAGGGCGAAAAGAGCGGCACAGAATGAGGATGGATTTTTCGAAAAGGTGTACAGACACTTGTCGGAGATAAAAATCGACCACCATCATCATCCGGTCGTGTGTTACCACCGGACACCGGGTTTTGTCTAGCATGCAAACGTTGAAAAGAAGACACCACCTTGAAGAGCTGGGAACCCAACATCGTCGGTGAACTTTCTTGCAGGCACCCCCACTGCAGTAGGTTTTTGTTTGGATCTGCTCTATCGAGTATCTGGGTTTCTGGTGCGAGTACATACGTGGATCAATCTGTTTTTTTTTTTCGTTTGCACTGAAGTGGTGGTGTGTGCTTTCTGGTTACCTTTTTTTGTACCCCTTCCAACAGTCCACTTTGGATGGAGACCTCAGTTGATTGGAATGTAAATGAATGCACACACACACACACACGTCACCGCAGACAATCTCACATCCATGTGCAGCTACCCAGAAAGGGGATTGAATGTACGGAAAGTGAAGTTGAGTGTAAAATCACCACCACCAGCACCGTCTCTACCACGAACTATATGGACCACGTTCTTCACGCTCCCAGTAGATTGGAGTAGCCGGGCATGCATGTCTTCCACGTCACTCTTTCCATCGCGCTTCTCTCCTAATGCAATCGAAAGTGCACTCGTCCGTGCGATTCTTGTGCAGCGCCGTTGGTGGACGAAGCTGACATTCTTCCATCCCTCCCCACTCAGCACGCCCGGTGGGTGCTGTGGTTCTGCATGGTTGATTAAATAGATGATGGAGAAACAGTCGGACCGCTAGCCTCCATTTAATATGGCTCAATCGTCTCACGAAAGACGATGGATGCGGGAAGTCTTACTGCTGTTTGGGTAAAGAATTACGCTACGTGGACTGCCAATCTCAGGGTCGAGGTCGATACACGGTTTCGCCCGCCATTTAGTCGCAATTATGTGCTGCCAAATGTGTGTAGTGGATGAGCAGGGATGGTAAGTCTTTGGCGTGTGACTTTAATTTGAAAGGGGAGCTTGTTTTAATATTTCCACCGAGATAACATGTACGGGGGAATTTTCCGCCATTTGATTGATTCGATGTGTGTCAGTCCACATTATCACGCGCTCAATGTTTTATTTTTGGACGTGCTTTGGGAGCACGTCGAAAAGCGCGGTTGCTCGGAGATACGGAGATTTGATATGAAATGTTCCCATAACGATGTAATTGATATCAGTTGAGGTATAGCAGGGTTCCGTCTGGTTTTGGATGCGAAGCAAAATCATGGTAATATGATACACGATTCGAATTTACCGCACATCATGGAATTTACATACATCATTTTTACACCGACTCACATCATTTAACACATAAAAAATCGGATATTCGTAAAATTCGAGTATAGAACATTATTTCAGATCTGCTCTGGTATAAGAAACTGAAAGTCTGTTGTAAGGAATTGTAAAAAATGTTTGATTCTTTATTTAAATTAAAATCATGCCATTATTTGAACTCTATATATGCGAGATGTATGGTTCTGTGATTCCTGGACCTTTTCCGATACATTTTCCGGGGACCTTTCCGTACAGAATGTTTTATACCACTTACATGGCACGATCGATCTGTTGCGCAAATCCTACCCGTAATCCTAGCGGGCATAAATTTGGCATCATAATAACTTTTCGTTTTAGGTACGCAAATCCTCTGAACGTTATTTCTGGTGCAGTTTTTTTGCATCATGGAGGAGCTAAGAACAACAGCGAAGGGCTCTCTATTTTTGGTACCCGTTGACTGAAAGTTTGTCCAAGTGACTGGTCCAAATGTGTTTGCCGGCTACAATTTTTGATTGTTTTATTTTAATACTTTACATATAGTTAACATTTTATGTTTTAATTTTAAGATTTGTTCTCTAATATTTTATAACTTGTATTGTGTATTTGTTTTCTAATAAAAATTGTATTTCTGTTGTTTTTCAGATATGGAAACTTCGATCATGTAACTGCATGAAAACAAGAAAAAGGTAAAGAATTCATTCTCTTCGTTTTTATCACTCTTATCCCAAATTTGCCGTACCGAAAATGATTCACTATATATCTATTCACGCAACAGTCCATCCGCACCGCATCGAATGCATAAATCATAACGAGAATCTTCAATTTCTCCGCTACCCGCCGTTTTCTCTGCGATACAACGTGCTACTGGAGCTGGAAATGTTTTGCTGCTGCGTAAATTTCATTCCATGAGTATCGCGAAATAAATGATCGTAAAATCGTTCGCAGAAACTGGTAGGAAGGTGTGATAATGATGAACCGAATCGCTTTTCTCACCGTACGCGTGCGACGTGGAATAATTTTCCACCTTCCTTTGGAAGGTCCAAATATTGAATGCCGCCTCCCCCGCGTTATGGAGTGTGGCAGCAATACCCATTTACATCGAATCGAAAATTGGCAATCAATTGAGAGCCGCGTTTTGGGTGGTGGGGTGGATGGTGGATGGGCACGTTAATCGCATCAATCGCATAACCGCGCACATAAATGCAATGCGCATTCGGTTTTTCGATTTCGTCGATCGGTGAATTTGCAACGCTTTCGAGCAATCGGTGCATATCGCGGGTTGGGCGAGCATCAGTTGCCCCTCGGAACGGCCGCGAACGTACGTAAGAACCGATGCGTGCGCCGCCGTGCCCACTGGAGCAGTGTATGATTTATGAGGGGTTTGCGAACGCGTCGATCCGTCTTCGAAAGCTTGTTGCAATCGACGCGCACGTTCGAATCGAACGCGCGTTTAATTAATGAGGCACCTTTGCTGGTGCGGTTTGGAATGCAAAAAGGTTTTCTGCGTGCGGTACGGAGAGCATGGATCGCTAGCGCGCACGGTTGTGTTTGTCGGTGGTCGCATATTATTTTCCAATCACTGATTGGTAACGATTATTAGATACGGTGAAATGAAATGCTCGCGAGCGAGGGAGTACGCACCAAGCGGGACCATTCAGGCGGAATTGGTGGAATTAATTTTATTGGTGTCGTTATTTGGTGGAAGTGTTTATTGATTGCGCTGCTAACTTGTGCGTTCGGTATTTAATGGAACCGTTTATTTTATTTTATTTTGCGATCTTAATATTACTATACTTATTTGGACGCTTATTTCTAACGCCGTCGAAAGTTTACTGACAATGCAATCTGTCACTTCAAATTGAATCAAAACTGGGGTCGGAAAATGAAAATGAGGCCAAACATTGTTATGCCTCCTACACTACTGTGAACCAACCATTATCTCTTTATCATTGCAGAGCTTCCGTAATTGTTCTCTGCATCTGCAAACGATCATTGAAAGCGCTGAGAGTGGTGAATTATGGAATATACCGACAGAAGAAATTACCTTTTACCTCAAAAGTGATTTTTGTGTTTTAGTTTTTTTATCTTGCTTTCTTCGACACGAACACACTTTGTCATTGTGCTCTCGAAATGACGCAGCGTAAACTAGGTGCGATGAAATGAAGGCACAGCATAATGATTTATTTTTGAACTGGTGAAAACATCGGGTCAGTTAGGTAATTATTGTCACTACTGAAAGGTTGTGAGAAAGCAAGGCGTTCATTGTTTTTTTTTTTTTGTCATCTGTGAAAATTGAAGAAGTGTTCGAAATAGAAATGGTACCCACAGAGTCGTTACTTAGAGCAAGTGTTAAAATTATGATGCTTTGCACTTTTCGTAGCTCAAGAAAAATGGTTCGGTCCCTGAGATGGTCAAATTTGTCAAGAGTATTATCGCACAAAGTTCACCCAACGCAATGTACATCAATCTCCAGCATATCCCCCATACGATCAACAATAGGGCAGCACATGTGAACCTTTTTTTTACGAATACTCCAACCACTCTTTTCCACTCTCGTAAATTCATTTCATCCTTATAACTCCCATTCCCAACCGGTCATGAGCGTGTGCAAAGAAAAAACACCGCTTCTCTATAGGCAATTTGTCGACGCTGGCGTTTGTGAAAAGCAGCAGCAACAGCAAGTGAAAAACAACCAAATCCGGTGGACCATACAAAGCGAGCACTTAGCCCTCCGCTGTAGGCGAAGCCTCATAAATATCTGCAGCGAAGAATAAATCCTCATCAGCAGGGGCATCTAAGGCGAAAGCTTGTGCGTAAGTAACTGCTCTCCCGGTGCCGGGTTTTCGCGGCGAAAATCGTGCGTCATGCCATGGATCTCATGCGGTGGCAGCTGCTGCGTATGACGGAGAAAGTTTACAACAATAGTGCCACGTTTATCCTAAAAATAGGGACTGATATGGATGGTTGCAAAATCGACACTATTCATTTATTTAAAGTTTGAGGCATATGACTGCACTGTTTAAAGAAATATTTTTATACGATTATTTTTAGGACCAATTTTATAATATTTCAAACATGTGTTCAAATGCCCCTCACGTACGAAAACTAATTGGACAAATTTCGTGTTGATAACCAATCCATCGCTCGTTTATTTCTTACACATGGACCAATACCAAAAACCTCTCTCGAATGCACGATTTCGATTTGCAATCGTTGTCGATAAAAGAGAAACAATAAAAAACATTAACGAACACGTGACGGCTGCTGCATGACAGGACGCGATTTATTAAAAATGCATTCGTGCTCTCCTGTTTCTGAATGGTGCAACATTGTATTGCTCAAACGGTTCGATAGGAAGCGAATCGTGAATGCTTGTGTTTTGCAAAACAAAAAGGACCCGATATTTAATCGCCATCTGGACGTGGTCCTTGTGCGTGCCGGTAGACTCGCTATTTCGCGATCGGTATATTATAGAAATATCGTTTTTCTAGCTTTCCTTTATCGAGCAGCAATTTGAAGTGTTTTCGTTTTGAATGCAAACACATCCTTTAAATATTCTTCAAACCTTGCACTGCTGAAAATTCTTCACCACAAATATCCTTCAACCTAATTGGGTCGTATCGTTTCGTTCGATTGACGTTCGAGCGAGGACCCGTGTCGTTCTTTGATGGAGAACGAACGTTGCTTCCGGGTTTGTTTGTCTGTACCCTTTCCCAGAGTGCTGGGCAGATCAATCAGAGGAAACAAAATCTCCCGAACCATCCAATGACAACAGAAAATCGAGCCGAACCGTACTCTCCAAACATGGCGAAGTGCGAGATAAGCTGTGGCAGCGTTTTGCCAATTTATACGTGCATTTTTTTTTTTTGCTCATGCCCTCCTATATCCTTCCCGACAAAAAACATATTCCATTCTCGGGCGGGTTTTGGCTTTCTGCATTCATTTTTGTGTTTTTTTTCACGTTCTCTTCCCGTCCCCTTCGATGGTAACCGGCGAGATAAATCGGAATGATTTATGCGATATTTGCATAAATCGATCAGCGATGGAAAGCAGATTTAGCTGCCAGAAGCACGCGTGAATGATCATTTTCCCGCCAGACGTACCGAGCGTGATATGAATGGGTAGCAGAATGGCTGTATACGGGAGGGGTGGAAGTAAGCGAGATGTATTTGTTACCCCGGAAGTACTTTTACCGGTGGACGTATGGTATAGCTCGTGTACTACAACACGTGGTCTGGCATGTGCGAATGACTGAATAGAATAAACTTCAAATAAATCATTCAACTGTGCAAACGGCTTTTGTAATAGAAGGATGATGGGTGTTATTCGTCAAATATATATGTGGATTATTTTTGCTTATCGTAATTGGAAATGTTTATTTCTACTTCATTTGCCAACAATTTAGTAACAATTTATTTTTGTTTTTAACTATCTTCGTTCAGTTAGTTTAGAGTATTTTTGTTTGGAGAGAAGATGATAGTTATTTTGTTTACTTTAGAATGGTTAGAATGGTCTAAAAACAGCGATTATCTATGACGATGATGATATTTTGGCTTTATTATCGAATATCACTTCTTAATGGACAATCCAAAGCCTTGTTCAATCATTTCTATCTTTCCGTTCTTTAATCCTTAACACTGTATTCAACAAATTTATTAAGAAAATGTTTAAATGAATTAGTCGCATACAGTATTGCTACCATTGCTACATTACTTTTGTTTGAAAATGGTTTTTATTTCTGCTCTGTCCTTTCATATCACTCGTATGATTCACTGCTCCTCCACGCTAGGTAGCAAAAAAAGGAATGAAATTCCTGTTCGGTCTGGTGTGGTCCGTAGAAAGCTAGCACAGAAATATGGTACATTGCTTTAGCTTTTGCTTCTCGCCATCATTCATACTTAGTGCAGCGAAGCCAACGAAGCACTGCAAGAGAAGCTACACCGAATCGAAGAAAGTAAACCTTCCGTGAAAGGGGAGAGCTTTCAAACGATCCGGAAGAGTTCTCGATGGGCAACCGGTGCCGAGTATGAACGACATGATTTTACATGAGAAAATCACTGAATCAAAACATCTCTTTCCGTTTGCCGTGTGTGTGTGTGCGCGCTTTGCGAACCATTCTGCGAAAAGAATCGAAATTTCGCCTGCTAATAATGCTGTTTTACGTGTTTTATTGGCTAAAGCTGTTGTCTCACTTTCATTCGCGCTTGTTATCGGCTGTCGTTCATTTTTGGATGTGTTTTTTCTTACTTACTTTAATTTTCTTTCCAAAGTGATTTCGTCGCAACGCGCACTAAGACAGCCGATAAAGCACCATAAAAAATGTCCATATCTAACCGTTTCAACCACGGACCCTGTTTGCCGCCGCATGGGTCGCATGAATAAATTGTTTGTTTTTATTTGCCCGCTTCATTCGGCAATCCCGACCCCCGGTGCATTGCCCCACCGTTGGTTGGTGGAATCGTGATCCGACCGGAAAACAAGCGAACGGTAATGGTATCGTTGTCATCTCGCCGTCATCAGGCTCCTCCGACAGCCGTTACAACCCCGCTCCGGCAACGTCGACATCATCATCAGCTTCTTCAACATGATCTTGCCGCGATGGTGGTGGCGGAAAACTCCAAGTTTCTCCCACTCGCGCAGAGTGGGAGAGGAGTCGGTTATGACGGGGAAGCGGGACGGATATCGTCCCACGCAACAATCGACAACTTCTTGCAATCGACCCCAGTCAGCCTCAGACAGTCGTTTGTAATCGTTAGAAAAGACAACATTATGTTGTAAGTTAAGCGTGGAGACATCTTTTTGCTGGTTGTTTTTTTTTCTTCTGCCATCATTTTCCCTTTCGCTTTGCCTTCTTCCCGCGTGCAGAACGATTGCAGAAGAGGATACCAAAACGAACCATAGGTACCACGCGGAACGGTTCGTTCGAACATTTTTGAGCGCGAGTGAATTTTGCCAGCTTTTCCTTTCGAGTCAATTGTCACCCCATGGTGCAGCCGCTGCCGCCACACGACGAGTAAAGGTTAAGGGACGAGTTACGCGCCCGCTGCGTTCCAGTTCGCTGAATGAAATGGTTTCCAGTTGGACAATTTTTGATGGAAAAATATTTTCCCCAAACTTCGGTGACTCGGCGTCGTCCGCTTTCGCACACGCTTTTGATGGCGGGGTAGGTGGGTAAATTGAAAATGGCGGTAAACAAAAATTCATTACCCGTGATGCTGAAGATTTGCTCGAAGAAGCATAAAAGTTTCTTATCCGATCAAACGGATTAAAGGTCGGGTTGGTTGCTGGGGCGATTCGGCGATATTAGAATATCTCCGGGTGGCCGTCGAGACAGAAATTTTCGGAAGAGAGACGTTTAAGTATGATCGTGTATCTTGATGATTTACACTTCATAATTTGACAAGTATACCTTCTTTTAATACGTTGAATCTTGATACCATCGTCTATTATATTTAACTGATAAATACTTTAAAGTTTTTGCTATTTTATTCTTGATTATCTTTTCTGCTGCTCATTTCCTTCATTATAATGAAATGTATCCTTATCGCAGAGTTCTATTCTACGAACGATGTGTGCATATTATACGTAAGGTTTTTATTTTATTGTACTAATTCTTTTTTTCTGTAAACTTTGAATTTCACAATGTAAAGCTTATTGAAGCTTAGTTTAAACAATTTTTCCGCAATATTTTCAATCAAGCTCAGCTAACTTACAACAGCCAAATCCATCATCACGTCGCCATGTTTACACATTTGTTATGTTTACAATTTATGATGACCCGCGCCCTTCATCAACACACCTCTCGTCTTTCAGCGTTTATCCATTCATCGTTCGATCGCGGCGTGTATCGCTCATTTCGGATCGGCTCCGTCGATGGGATAGATAGCCAGGATCGTTTATCGTTATCACGTATGAATATTTATTAATTTATGGGCCCATCGAGCGTCAACGTGTGTTGCTGGGAGCCCACTAATGGAGAGTCCGGGATGGTTCGCTTTGGTTCGCTGATAGTGTGCCGATGCCGTTTGGGGTTTGAGACAAGATTTTAATGCGCTCTCGTTGGCTGTTTTGTAAACCGAACCGCGGATGGAGACACCATATGGTGTGGGTCATAAATTGCAACATCATGATACCGGCAGGATGACGCGGGGCAAAGGGAGACACATTTATTTGCAAATCGATGCAGACTCGGTTGTTTATTAGCTTTTATTTATGTGTTTAAAGAGATCTTTTAAAACTGGTGTTAAATTTTATTACTAATTGAGTAAAAACTACAAATACTTTTTTCGTATGTTTAAATAATATCTTGAGTGTGTTATTGACAGGAGGCTTTAAATATTGAACGAAATCATAATTTCATTGTGCTTCCTTTCGCCATTTTCCGTATGTTTCCCAACGCCCTCAAAGCCTAACTCAATTTTTTCTTTTGCTCGGGGAAAAGAGCTACTAAACTGTCAGCACTTGCTCGTCCGGCGTGAAACCTAACAGAAAGCGTACGTAGAAGCCGGCGCATACTTGATCTCTACCACGCTAGAACATGACATGCGGGGCTATTGTGTAATTATTATCCTGCCAGCGATGGTGGCGTCCAACTACTCAGTTTACACACGCCCATACAAAGGGCTCACATCAGGACGATGTAACTATGTATCATGAGCCAGACACCGACTTACCCGGGCCAAAGTTGGCAAGAACGTTCGGATCTGCATTCATTTGCAATATTACTTTTCACAATTTCCTAGCCAAGCACGGTGGGTCGTTTTATACGTGTTTTTTTTTTTCGTTCCGGTACCTTCTGGTCCAGCATCGTTCACACAACACAAGCACGAACACGAATATTACAGCATCGCTGGGAAAGTGGGTGGAAAAGTTTATGGTTGGTACACGTGGTGTGTTCGTATTTGACGAGCGAAAATATGAACATAAAGTTGTTTTTAGTTATGAGCTGTTAGGGTTCAGTGTTTCGGTAAAGATTTATGACTTGATGTTCTGAAAATTTGTAAGCAAAGTGTTGCGCATATTTCTTGTCGAAATCTGTTTTTAAAACATAAAAACAAGTTTTTATTTCTTTTTATTTGGTGTATATGAAACTGTCCTGCTTTCCACTTGCATCTAATTCTATGTACGATAGCGCGTTGCCGTATCTGACTCTGGTTAGTAGCATGATGGGCTGTGGCTCGGTTCGTGGCTGCCTTAATTTAGTTTTCTGTCACCGTAATGCAAAATGTGGTGTAACATACTTTCACCATCGTTGTCGACGATGCTTGGTGCAAAATCCACCGGGCGCACTTCTGCAATATGAACGCGAGAAAATACAGGATATAATTAAATGAAGGAACGAACTGCATCCGTTCGTTTCTGCGTACGTTCGCACTGTACACTTTCAGTGTAGTAGTGTATAGTGACGGGTATGGGTTTCGTGTAGTTTTTGATTTATAGAATAAACGGTTTTTCTGGGAGATGTCTTTAGTCACACGTTTCGGTTTTTATTGCAATACTATCAAGTTCATTCGAAATATTTGCTTCCTTGGAGCGGAGTGCAAGTCGCGCAATTCACCAAAAATTATACGGATTGAAAGGAGTTCACGGAAAGTTCTGTGGGAAACCGAAAACACCCAACGAGAATGCGCATACATTTCCAAATCTGTCACAAAACAAACTCCGCACCGCCCCCATCCACGGTGAGCCACTACTGCGCTGATGAAAGGTAGTTCGGAGGAAAAATGAAACCTTTTCGCTTGCTTTGTTTGTTTGTTTGTGAGCGTTTTTTGCGTCTCCTTTTCGTTCACCGACTGACACGAGTTTTCGGAAATTTCCTCAATTCTTTGTTCACCTTTTGCCGTTCGAGGCGGAAATTGAACGCCGACAAGTGTACATATTTAAACAGCGTCCGAAACGGATGGAACTTTGCTTTTTCCCTCCCACCCGGCGATTTCCGGTTGCTTTGCCGAGTTTGGTGTTCGTTTGTGGCGGGTAAACTGCTCAGTTGGGATATGAAATCAAAATTGAACGAAAGCATGTGGTAGGATTTGCACGTGTCAGTGATGGTTTATTTTTCCACGAAAAGTTTTGTTTGTTTGTTTTTTTTTTGCTATCGGTCGATACGACTGAACGTGCGTGCATTACAATTTTTGTTGTTTAAGTGTAAATAAATGTCATATGAATATCGAACGGGGTTTAAATGTTGATTTTAAAGGGTGTCGCAATCAAATCAGAGCAAACAAAGAACCCACACATATAATTTATTCTCAAAAGTATCACCACTTTTTTCTGTTAAACGTCATTAAGTCAAGCATTGTGCTTATCAAAATATGCACAATTCATCTGCACTGCAACGCTGGGTAAAAAAAATAAACACGTTAAAATGATTTCCCCTTCTACACTTCTCTCTTTCTCTCTCCGCATGTTCGCAGACGTTTGGCTAAGAAACGCGTAAAAATGATACACATTTTTTATTGCACTTTTGCCATTTTCCATCCACCTTTATGAGATTGGTGTGCTGCGGTGCCACCAGTGAGAAAGGAGAAATGTGTTTAACTTTTTGATGACAACATTGTAGCAGTAAAGTAACGAACACGATTCTCGGAGGGATCGAAGGAAGGTCGCAAGAGCAAACACGTAATTGTTAATGTAATTTGCAAGACGGAACTGTGACCGTGAACTTTACAATTTCGTTTTTTCTTTCCAAGATTGTCGTAGAATGTTGCACAACGCTGTGTTTTGATACGGTGTTGTGTAATATTTTTTGTGAAATTTTCTTTGTTTTTTTTTAGTGAAAGATATGAAATCAGGAAATTTTATTTTGTTCAATAGTTTAGTCTTTTAAACGCCCATCGTAAAATATCGAAATTTTATATAGTTACAAACAGATATAATCGTTATAACTGGTAAATAACAAATGTAATATAAAGTCTTATTTTTGGCACAAATTTTGGTACAATAATACCACGTATTTTCGGGTATTTTCTTCGCCTTGTCTGAAACGTTACAAATTTTCAAAGAATATCCTTGCATGAGCATATTTTCTCTTCATTCCCACATTCATCATAATTGCCAACAAACAAATGACAAGCATAAGTATGCAAGCGTCGTCCGCACACACGCACACTGTGCCGTTAATCCCGGCCCCTGGGCGGAAGTGCATCAGCTCGAAGTTCCCCATCCCAACACACACCCACCGCAAGGGACGCAGCAACGTAGCAGCGTGTTTTTCGCTTCCGGTTCGCCACCATTTTATTGCCTGCTTCCGGTGCAATCGCTCGCGAAGGTTGGGAAACAGCTTTGCCACCCGCTACCCACCTCACACGTTATGCATTTGTGTTGGCATCACCGGAAGTACAAGGGGTTCCGCCCGGTTGAACCTGCAGGTTGGCCTCATTTTCTTTGAATTTTTACTCCCTTTCATTGGGCTCAGTTTCAAGGATGCGTTGGTTGGTGTTCCAAACGCGCGCTGGCTCCAGGTGCACTTTATCGCGTGCGTTGCGCCCATTAACCTAGATGCTCGGTTGCAGTGTTCGAACAACCCCAAACACGAACCCGACCGGGGATTAGCTGAAATGACCCGAGAAAAGCACGTGTCGCGGTACATTGGGAAACATTGGGAGAGACTCACGTTCTACGGTGGGAAAGGGTGTATGTGTTTGACCTGCGTGTCGTCTATCCTGGAACGATAAACCCAACGAACGAGGAAGGAGCACACGCGGCGCGTGGAAGAAGTTCATTGCATCTACCATTGCAACCTTGGCGCGTTTGTTTACACACGATTTCTTGTGTTTGTAGGCGTTGCTTTTTTCGTACGTTTTTTATTATCCTTCAAGGGTGCCATCGGGAGCTTAACCTCGTTTCGCTGGATGAGAAATTCTGGAATCGATGGGAAAATCGGAAAATCGGAAACAGTATGATGGGGTGCATGGAGCATTCGCGGCTTAGTGGTTTCGATTTGAAGCGAGGATAAAAATAGCTCGCGAGGATTGCCGGGAAGGAGTTATTTTTGGGTCAGGGCGATAGCCAAGGACGACGAAGCGTAGCCTGCCAAGCGGCATGTGCAGATTTAATAAATTGTTTGATCAAAGTGGTAAGAAATTGAAGACGATTTGTTTACAAGGGTTGTTATCATTTAAAAATCGATCAATTAGAATATGAATTTCTTCCATCGAATGTTCTTTCTCGTATATTTTTGTACAAAGCACAAAGTATTTAACACAGACAGTAAAACAGTTTCTTTTGTAAATTCAACACCATGTAGATTCATAAATCCTTAAAATCAAAACACCAACACAAATACGTTTATTGTTAATTTTGCTGTAATCATAAATTTGGTTCCCTTCTCACTCTTTCCGTGCAAAATAATAAACAATAAACTCGACCGTTTTTCATGCGCTTCTTGTCGGCACGCATCAATACGACCATTAAATATAATTACGTAACTCGCCCTCCAGTTGTTTTTGTTTACAGTGAGTTTTGCAATCAACGCCACTGATTGCAAAGGCTCATCTATTCTTACCGAACTTCCACCCCGCCCGTCCAACAAACAGCACCAAATCGTTTAGGGCACGTGAAAGCGAATAATGGAAACTAATTTCGATGCAAACTTTGCAAATTTTCAACTTCGGGTGTTCTAATGAATGTGCCGCGCGCTGTTCTATATTCATCCGGAGAATCATGGGCCTGTGTGAGCGAGCAAATCGCCCAAATACGAGCTGCGAATACCCTACGCTACTCAAATGCAGCTGCTGTTGAATCGATCGTAATTAACACATCTCCCGATGGACTTGCTCATAGAGATGGGTCAATCCAAACGACGGGAAATTATCGCTCAACCATTCAATGCAACGAGAGCCATGACCATTCGACCATGCGTTCATTGGATTCGAGGGATTTGGACGAAGGGATGAGATCTAAGCGATGCTCTAATGGGATTGAAAGTCGACGTGTCAGCCATTGGCTATTAATCTCTTTCTCTCTCTGTCCTGCCCGCGCCTCACCAGCTTCAACCTTACCGATCAACAAAAGCCTTCTGTGGTGTTAGCGATTCTGTTGAATCGTTTCGTGAATCGGAATGCAAAGGGTCTTTTTGGAGTATGGTGCTGTTCAATAATCTCGGCTTGATGGACAACTCGGGTGGGAGAAATCTTGTTACGATACTTAACATCAACGGCTATGTGAATGACGTGATAGAAATGGAAATGATGTTAATTTATTAATGCTCTTCATTCGCCCCACTTGACTGGCCTCGGTGATTTGTTTGATGCGTCTGCTAATGATGTTCCCCTGCCCTGTGAAGAGCAGAGTGAGTGGTTTCGGCAAATTCGTAATGAAGATTTTCGCATTGAACAATTTCGAGTGACATGCAGAAATTGTTCGTAAATTGAAGGTTCAGGGTGCTTATTGTCACACGGAATGGTTTTTGTTTGAAAATGAGCACTTCGTATGGAGACGCCTGACGTTTCATCCCATGCAAGTGGCTGCGTACTTTTAATGGAGACGCCTGGTACTTCACTCCTTGAAAGTGGCTACGTGCTCTGTTTCATAAGGTAGTAAAAAGCATTTAAATTTAAACACGCACGAAACCGTTCGTCTGATGAGCTCATTTTGTTCCTCACTTTCAAACCTCTTAATTTCATTACCTTCCATTTATAACCGCTTTAGGTAGGCAATTGCGAGTGGTGGGGACAAAACTCAGGTGTACCCTAAAGCAATTTCGCAAGCCGTTCGATGGAGAGTGTGCCAGCGCACGGTTTAGACGAGTGTCAATAAATCTTTCTTCCGGAGCCATGAACCGTACCAATTAAAATATTTCCCATTCCCGTACTTCTCACGCTGTTCGCTCCAACGCTCAACGCTCGGGGCGATCCTGTTGAATGCGTCACCGGTGCGAAGCGACACAAAACCGTCAGATCCTCACCGGGCCGGGATCCATCTGTATACACATACACCTTTTTATGTGCCAGTGTCGGTGCTCGTAAATCGGCGCACTCATTATAATGTTTCATCGATGGTACCGCGGCGAGACTCGTTAAAGATGATTGATTTTTGTAAAATAAATCCAATTTATCAAGCCATTACGAAGGTATACTTTTATTCAGAGTGCCCGTATTTCAAGGTGAGAAGATGTTTTTTCATGCAAAACTCCGTGAAGAGACGAATTTTCCTTTGTTACTGATAGATAGCAACTACTCGTCCATCAATGTCACGCTGGAAGTGATTGAATATTTCAATCACGTACGTGCCCGTGTTTCGGTGAGTTTGGGACGTTCGATGAACGAAGTTTATAACTGAACGCAAACCTATCGATCTCCTACACTTCCGGATTGTTATTTGCGCAAACATGGTACACAACGTAGGCCATCAGTCCGCCACCGGAGGCTTCATTTAGCAAAGGTGTATTGTAACATCCGTCGTGAAATAGGAGAATGTTATGGGAAAGATTAATATTCCGGAGCAGTAGTACATGCTTTTGGGGTGCGTGATCTCTTGCATGCTTGCGTTCTGTTCGCATTTTCGGTTGTTTCGTTAATGAGGCAAGGAAATCAATCGGAACCGTTGAAAGTCCTAAGGTAAATTAAAGTGCTACTCACCGAAGCGGATGCAATCCCCAGACATCCGCTCTATTGTATACTAACAACCTTTCGTCCGCTTCTGAAAGCAAGGCCATGTGTGTAATTGGGTTGTGCAAATAGTTTGCAATCGTACCAGGCTTCGGTCGTGGGTAATGTTTATTTGCGGTTCGAGATTAATGTTCACAGTGACCATCGTACCGACTGGTACCAGACATCCGGGATCGGTGGGTTGATGTGTTTGTAAATTGGTATTGGGTAGACATTTTTTCAATATACCTTCTAATCAACTCGTTTCGCATTTAATATATAAATATTTTTGGATGTAAATTTTGTAATGAAATTATTTAAATGAGAGCAAAAAGTTTAAATTATACTTTTCTGTTTGCTTGAAAGAATAAGAAGCAAGAAAAGATAACACAGTTTTTAGCAAACCATTTCCAAAGCGAACCCATTCGTCATTATGCAGACGATGATTAAATTTAGCTTCCCGTTGGTTAATTTAATTATGTACCGCCGTCGACGCCTGTTTTACATCTATTGCATCTTCGGATTGAATCGTGATATTTATGTAGCCGCGCCGATCTGGATTGAAAAATGCTTAATCAATTTGCTCGCCTCTCTCAATCTACCGTCTTGTTAGCATTGATTCGACTTAATTTTTTCGCTTCATGTCGCACAGCACACTCGCACTTTGAACCGTTTCGCGATAAATCACCTTCCACGATGAACTGCTTTCACCGGCAGGATGATGAAAGAGAGGGATTGTGACGGTATCCATACCGTGGCAGAGGTCGAGAAATTATCAATCGCTGCCCCCAAAAACGGCGATCCGTTAGACCCATTTTCACTTCCCCCGATTAGCGAGGCCTTCGGATCGGACCGGCGGATTACCTATTTATTTCAAGCGCTGTTCGGTGTTGTTACACTAATTGGGGCTCTTTTTGGTTCGTTTTTTTTTCGCTATCCCATCGGGGTTGTTGTTTAAAATTCGATTCGATACAATGAACCGCGCTGATTTCGTCTTTATTTAATTTATCCTTATCACCTACACACACACACACCATTTACCCCATCCACGGTTGTGAAGGTCAGCCGAGCCGAGCTGAACCTTCCGACTGCCACCAACGTTATGGTGGTGCCGGTGGTAGCTGTAGCTGTTTTTTTCCTTCGTTTCCCTCTCTACCAGGTAGCTTAATGTGAGCGGTTAGTGTGAAAAAGTACATAACTCATTCTGGCATGCGATGAAAAAAAAAAACAAATATGTAAAAGCAACAATTGCTCGTTAGGAGCTAGGAGGCGATTCGAAACAGTGACTTCAACACAGTAGACCTTGCGTGTGAGGTAAAAATCTAAACAAAACGCCCGATAGCAGCGGTACGCAGAAATTTCGTTCACCGGAGCAAGCACCGTGGTTTCTCTTGTCCGGTCCGGAGATGGGAAGGAAAGAGAGAATAATCGTTAATGCGTGTGCCTATAGCGGTGAAGTTGGGAAATGATTGATCGCACTTATTGGGTTGTTTTTTTTTGTTGGCTTCGCGCTCGTTTTTCCCATCTGTTTTTCGACTTTTTAACGCCGGCGCTGGGGCTGCACTTTGGTGCGTGTTTTTATTTTTCGCCGGCATGGTTGCGAACGCTTTGATAAAAACTGGAAGCTGAGAATTAAATTACCACCCTCTGATGTGGTGGTAATGATGATACAGTGCTGGCATGCGATGGCAGTTAAAGTGCAGTTGATGATTAGAGGAAGAAACTTTTTTTGTTTTTTCTGTTTTTTTTCAAACACAGTTCACAAACATTTTATAAAACGTTATCGCTCATTTTGATTTATCGTTTGTTTTGTTTATTTAGGAAGAAGTTATTTTTAATACACCGCTTTGTAGTGCAGGATTGCATACTTACTGCTAATTGATTGCTAATCCGCCCGAAAGTATGCAACCTTCAGGTCGAATTGCTTATATTCATCAAATTCGCCTACAATTAGGCAATCCATCCAGCTTTTAAATGGACAGTTTTATTAACCACTAAAATCAATCATTTTTCAAAATATATTTTTAAACTTTACCTTTGCACATTCTAATCAATTTTTCTCTCAATTTTTCTCTCTTTGCAGATGTTAAAAGTATACTTCAGCCTGAGCCAATCGAAACAAGATTGACGAAAAGTATTGTTACAATCCACGTTCTGCTGCAACACTTGTGATCGAATGACGCCACAGTACATGTGATAATAAGTTTCTATCATACCAGAATGATGGTGTTAACACGGCACAAACAGTATTAGGATTGCTCTGCCACACAAGTGACACGTAAAGCGACGTGGCGATGTGCTACGATTCCTGTACCGGTTTCAAGTTCAAGTTCCCTCAAAGTGATGTTGAATAATTATCACATTATCCACGGTTAAATGCGAACCCAGCCATCGGGCGTGAGAGAGCTTGAGAGTGTGTAAAATGTGTGCTGGTGATCGTTCCTTTGTGAAAAAAATATAAAATAAAAATGTGATCAAATATTAGCAACCGCCGAGTAACGAGATAACCAACTACATCTTCCCGCACCGACACTTGCACACCGCAGGTGTAAGATATGTAACGCGGCATCTCGCTCTATATATCTTCCTTCCTTCCTCTTCCCACAGCTCGTCGCCAATTCTGCACCGTCCAGAGCAGCCGAGAAGTGAAAACAGTGTTATCTTTACTACCGGCCACCCACCGCCGCCGCCGCCCTGTGAACGCCTGAATGATCGCGATGATGCGTTAATGTGCGGCAGGGGGCGCCCAATGCCCAACTAAGTGTATGTGTGTGTGTTCATGTGCGTGTATGCGTGCTGTGTGTCTGTATGTGTGTGTGTGTGTAGTGCCGTCCGGTAAGCCACAGTGGTGGAAGTAAGCAAACGAAGTGCAGCGACGGCGGCGAATATCATCGTAACGGCCACAGCGGTCCCCGGCAGCCGCTTCCTTTCCTCCTCCTCCTTCTCCTCCTCCACCTCACTTCACGGCTCCGGCGGTAGCGCCCCCGGTGGCGGGAGCCGCAAGCTGAGCTTCAACATCGGCAAGATGGAGCACGCCGATTTAGTCGCGGAGATGTCTCAGGTCGAGCATCTCTCCACGCAGGACCGGCTGCATCTCGCGCGCATGTAAGTAGCACCGACCGAGGGGCTTCTTTTATTCATTTATTTTCCTGTGCACTACCTTTTATTTCTTCTCTCGAAAGTGTAAAAAAAACAAAAGAAACAGTGTGCGTGCAAAGTGTTAGTTAGTGTTTGGCTTCTTTTTTGTTGCTCTTCGGTGAACTTCACATGTTCACTTTTCTTATCTTCGTACGGTTGTTTCTAATGGATATGTTTCTGTGTGCGTTTTTTTTTGTTTGCCTTAAAACGCCCGCTAGTGTCTCTAAGTGGTGTCATTAATTCGTTTAGTGAGTGTAGAGAGAGAGAGAGACTTCGATGCGCTTTTCGAATTCGTGCAGCGTACCGTCGTGCTGTCGGTTGAAGGCTATATTTGCGTGGTTTTTTTTTTCTTTCGTTTGCTCCTGCATTTTACCTGCTTTATCAGCTTACTTTTTTCTCTCTTCTCCTACCTTCCCCCCTAAGTTACTCGCTCTGGTTGCTGATTTATTATTCTGGTGCTGTGCGCGCTCGGTGTATGTGTTTAAGTCATACAGTTAAGTGCAGTTAGTGGGACGGTTGCGTTCGTTTTTTTTGCGTTTGTATGTTCCTTCCGTTTGATTTCTCTACATATTTATCTCGCTGCTGCTGCGTTACCAGCCGGCTTTTCCATTCCCCGGTGGGTGCCGTTTTATGGATTTTTTTTTTGCTGCTGTTTGCGGTCTCTTTACCTCCTCTCCGCTTTTTTCTCCGATCGTCGCCCGATGTTTATCAATCGCACCGGGGCGAAACTTTCTTCCGCGTCAGCCGCAACCACGTGCGGCTCATCCATTCATTCATGTGTTAGTTTGTTAGTGTTTTCGATTTACCTTTTCCCCCTCCCGTTTAGCCGCAATCAGCCGCTTGCTCTCGCTTGCACCAACACCCTGCCCTTCTCTTTCGGGCCAAGTAACGATCGTGTTTTGTTCACCATCAGCTTTCATATTTTTTTCACCGTATTTTGTGATGTTTCGGGGCTGATGTTTTTTTTTTTCGTTAACCGAATACCCAACGGTGGAAAGATTTTTCCTCTACCAAACCCAACATCGTAGCTGTGTTTGTGTTTTTTTCCTCCGCCCAAAAAAAAAAAACACCCCAGCCGAATGCAATGAAGATGTTAGTTCGGAAGCTTTCCTCACAAACCTCACGATCGCTCGGGATCGCCCTAAAAAAGCGCTCGCCACCCCCTACTCCGTGCTCGTGATGACTTTTACCACGCTCGACCACGCTTGTAGCCGGGGAGGAGGAGGCTGAGGTCGTTCGGAGGGTAGCGTCGTGCAAATGGTCACTCATTACGGGGTTGTCCGAGCAAAGTCGCCTCCTTTGGTCGGTGTTGGCCAGCCCGCCGCCAGCGTATCCGGTTTTAGTGCAGTACGATCCGGGTCCGGGTTCGGTAGGCTCAACGAGTAACGTGTGTGCGCGCGTGTATGTGCGCAACGAAAGAAAAAAAAAACGCTGCCTCGCTTATCGGCAACCGCGATCATCGCAACCTCGCCCAAGTGCAATTTCTTCCAGTGCATTTCGTCGGTGAAAGGGTGTGTCTCCTCGAGCCAGATCGCTCCAAACTGCCCCACACGAACGCAGTTTGTGCAGCAAGATCGCACACGTAAACGAATGTGTGGTAGCGGTTAGATAGATAAGTTTAACTCATATTAGCTCGATCGATCCCAGCTGTCGATGCGAGAGGAAATGTGAAACGAATGTACGAAAAATCACGATAAAATATAGCGTCCTTGTGTGCTGGTGATGTGTGCTTCCGATCCGCTTGCTGCTCGCGATCCGGAAAAATAAAAGGAAAAAGTGTAGTTGCTAGAAATTTTCTACCGAAAACTCCGTCCGCAACGAAACACCGATCGAACCGTGATCGAAATGCAGTACCGACTCCCGGAGGTGCAGAGTGGGGGTGCAAACGGCACTGCCAGTGCCGGTGGCCGCCCAAGCCGCCCAAGACATCAGCGTGGAAAAACCTGCCAGCGATACAAGTAATGAGAACACACACACAGACAACAACAAAAAGTCCAACGCTCAGTAACACGTGCTCTTCAGCGTGCCACTCTAATTAAACTTCGCTTATTAAGACATTACGGTGACCCGCACGTCCGGAGCAGCGAAACACTCTGGTTGTGTGTATGGGCAGAAAACGTCCCCGGAAGCTCTGATGGTTTTTGTTTTTTTTTTTTGCTATTGCTCCTAGTGGAATCTCCCATGTTGGTAGTTGCAGGAGCAGTGTTTAATCTAACTACTTACGGTCACACACGGCTCTGCGATGTGGAGCTTGCCGCTTGCGAGATGTAACATAATTATGCTAATTCGTCCCACTGCTCATTATCATCCCCTCCTATATCGCCCACGCACATACGTTCGTTATTTGTTCGAGCAAATTCCCCCCTCCCCCCCACTCCACCCCAACACATCGGCTCGTACAATGTTAATTTCGTGCTGTGAAGCCCTTGTGAAAGACCTGCAGTGAGGCTTCCTTTTTTGCATATTTGCCAAAGGTTGTCGCGGGAGCACACTATGGCTTTTTGAGAGGTTCCTTCTTTTACGCACCTTTCACCACGCGGAAAGATGATGAAGAACAAAAGCCCGAGAGGAAAATTATGTTCTTTATGATTATGTTTTCTCCCTCGCTTTCTCTCGTTCTTTATCTCGGTCTCGATGCGTTACCGTTGTCAGTTTTCGGCTATGAATTTTTAATTACCGACAAAATTAAATGCTTACATGTGTGGGTGTGGGCGATATTTTTCGGTATTTACGCTGCCGGCCTGGGGCATGCCTCTTCAGTAACCATTTCGGCGGAGAAGAATGTTTGAGAATCGCGAGCAATAAATGCTCAAAGGGATTTCGGTTCAGGATGTAATAAATAAAAATCAACCATCAGCCAACACTTCATCTTCACCCAGTTTTAACGCATTAAAATGTGTCAGATGATCGTTAGTTGGGATATGAAACGTAAACGTTTTTTTATCTTTACTCAGATACGACTCGTGTCAAACCCTGCCATGTTTTTGACTGCATTATACGGCAACAACACACGTACAGCAAAATGCGGTGAATATATCTGTCGAAGCAATTAGCATCGGTTTGTTAGGTACCAAAAATATACCAGTCTATTGACCGGTGTTGACGTATCTTGTTGTTAGTTTTATTTTATTTTTTTGGCTCTATACTCTTGCAAAAATAACAAACCGCCACCACTCGTTAGAAAAAAACAAACTGTCACGTGCTCATAAAAGGTAGAGTAGCAAATGTTTTTATTTCGAGTTGCTTTTCGTTTCGATGTGCCAGACGTTAATCAAATCTAACCGCAGTTTTTGAATCCCAAATAATTTATAAATATGCTGCTGTTATTAGAGCGGTATTATGAGATGATTCTGAAAAAGTATTAAATAAATCGTATCTCACAGCTTTTATACTGTTAGAATTTTTGTCATTTTAAGATGATCCATTTCATTCGCTTATAGTTCATTCAAAAGCGGAAAAGATAACACAAAATCTACTCCAGCAAGCGTTGAGCAGCAAGAAGCTGCTAACAAATTCTCATTTTATTTTAAATACTCTAGAGGGAAACTTGTCGTCTAACTTATTAACTAGACAAATTGGAACAAATGTGCTGGCATCAATTCCGAAAAGTTCACTTAAGAAGAGGGACAGTTTATTTTTAACATGTGTTGAAGAATTAAACTCCGTGCCAGCACGAGGATCAGACGAGCGTGAATTATTTCCGCAGTATTTACCAGCTGTGGCTATTTTCAACAGCTCATAAAATCATTATGATACCATCCATTATTGTCCCATTGTGGATACATGTGGAGATAGAAAGCACCGTTCACTCCCACCGCCCTGGGAAAGCTCAGCCCAAGCAACTCAGAAAAATCTGTAAAACTAGTATCGACCGACCGACTCCTGGCCGAAGGACCGAAGGCGTTCGGAACGTCCGAGCGGTCAGGACAAAAGTTTATCATGTGTTGGTTTCGTATCGCCTTTCGTCCTGCCTCGCAGGCGGAAGTATTTGATGCTACAAAAACAGAGCAACCGCCCCGTAGATCGTGCAATTTCAGTCGAGTGCAAACACAACTTGACGGTATAGTGTCCAGTCCGGTGGTATTTCCGGAAAGGATGTGCTTCTTTTGCGCTGAACCATCCGTTTCGAAACCAGCATCTGGTCCTATAATTTCTCCCTCCTTTACCTCTCTTTCTTTCCTAACGGCAAGATGATACGGTAGTTTCTGCACCAGTAAGTTTTCCTCGGTAAGTTTGTTTACAAAACTAGTAGCGGTTTTTTTTTATTTCCGGTTCACAACAGATCAATGTTTGACGCCGACTCTTCCGCTCCGGTTCCGCTCTACGACCGGCAGGTTTATGTGTGTCATGTGTTGTAAAATATTTTCCTTTCACCCACTTCACCAAAGCGCAACACAACCGATGGCATCTACTACTATTTAATCACTTTTATGGCAACAACGACAAAAAAAAACCCCTCGCGCTCACTTCGGCTGAGGATTTATATCATTCCACACACTCGTGAATACACGGGAGCAACATAACACAAGTGAGAGATGCAATAAAAAATGTATTCGTGGCAGTACCGATGGGAAAGGAAACCTGCTCCCGAGCAAGGGTGAAAATGTTGCATTTATTGCATAGCTCTCCAGTGTTCGCTAGGATTATATTTTATGTACATCTTCCCCCAACAATGTGTAGCGTTCAATAGAAAATACGTCCAAACTTCATCCACCTTATCGGGTAACGTTGCAACGTTTCAGCAGCAAATGATTTTGATTTTTTAATGTATTTTTGCTTGATAAAAATTTTATCAACCATGTCAAATTTGTACTTGCAACTATTAAATATTAATTTCAATATTTTAACAAACTCGCAGATCCAATCGTTAGCAAACACCAGCATGTGACGTTCCAAGCGTTCGTCTCAAGTCACGCAAGCTATTAGCTATTCCGTTAACTATCTTCCACTTCCGATGGACGTGATGCACTTATCACCAGCAAAATGGGTCCCGTAACTGACAGCATGCAATGGTGGGCGTGCTTTACTACGGGCCCACGGTAGAGGAGATCGTGCTGCTCGACGGTCAGTCCATTTGCCAGGGTCTTTGCCATTTGCAATCGTCGCCGTCGCAAATTGTGTCCGACATGGCAGCTCAAGGTCGGGCGATGCGAGCTCGCTTTTAGATCGTGGTCGTGTTCCGAGCGGTCGTGATCATTAGTGAGATGAAATTTTTTGTTTTGAAAATTTCTTGGAAAGCGTTCTCCGTTTTCTTTCTCCCAGAATAGTACCAACCGCCTCAGACACTACGACATCCTGTATCTTCGTTTGTTTCCTTTTTTTGGGGGGGGAGTGTTTTTGTTTCGTTTTAGTTTCCTCCCCCCATGCAATGCTTTCGGAACGGCCGCTTTCGCTTATCGCAGGTGCAAATAATTTTCTTCAAAGTTGCACTCACCCAGCCACAATAAACACCATTTCGCGATATGGACAACCCCCCGGACGAACTAATTCTATGTGTTTTGCAAGAAACGACACTTACTTCTCGTTTGTTTGTGGGAACGATATTAGACGCGTGCCCGGTCCGGCCTGTCCGGTATCGTCGTTATCTCTTCGTCGTCTCGTATGATGGATGTTCGTTACGCTTGGTTATCTTTCGTTGTAGCTCGGTCAGTTTGAAATCAGAATCTCTGCGAATGTCTACTGAGATGATCTGAGCGAGTTTTTGTTTGACTGGTGCTAATTAAAATCTGTGAAAATCTGTGAAAATACAAAATCTCTTTTGTAGCAACTGAATGCGTTCGAAATAGGGAACACTGGATGTGTTCTCCATTCTGACAGCTACACTAAGAAAATCTCGGAAGTGTCTACATCACTTCCTCACGTTTGTCAAGCTTCAAACCAAGCGGTCGTGTTTGTGTGTGTTCCTGCTATTCTAACCAAAAATAGAGATAGAGATGTTTGCATTAGCTTGCAGCGCCAGTCAGTCTGTTTGACGTTGAAGCATCAAGCGGTAACTTCAACAGCACTTTAGCAAAGTTAAGCAGTTTCCGTGCGCGCTTCCCCGTCAGATGGGCTGTTGCGAGCGTAATTAAATGTAAACAACCGATACCGGTATATGGGCATCTTAAGCTGAGTGCACCACGGTTTGCAGTGGATGTAACGGATACACCCAACCGGTGTGGGAACGCTCGCTACACATATGGTTCGCATTTCGGGTGAGAATTTGTGTGAATTTTGTGTGAGAAACCAGGCACCGTGCACGCGTGCAGTGCATTGTCTGAATCGTTCTGCACGCAATCCATTGCGGGCGAAGAAAGATTATTGGCAGCATTAAGCGTCAAGTGGATTGGTTTTACCGTGCTTTCTTTTCGGTCGTAATTTACCTCATGATTATCTCACTCTTGCGCTCTTGTAATAACTTCATCAGCTCGTAAATGATACGTTATAAGCCTGACGTCCAACGCATCACCCTCCGGAGACGTATCGGTTTAGTAAATCGGCATCGCGGGCGTCGAAATTGATGTACGACCAGCTCGCTCCGACTGACGGAACGCTTTCGTTTCACTTAATCAGCAAAAAAAAAACGATCCGTGAAGACGTTCACACCTACACATAAAATTTCAATGACTAAAGGAGAAAATCAAACAGAGGTCACTACCGGGTGCTAGTGGATGATGTCGTAAGTCATTTTGAAACATCACCAGCGAACGGAAACCCTACGGAGTTGTGAAGATATTTACGTTTTCTAATATTTAATCTGACAGAAATTAGGCAAAGAAACAGGTGCTTCGAGCTCCACGCCCGTGAACTTTAGCAGGAAAGTATTGCTGAAGCAAACCCAGCACAGTTTTCGCACTTCTCAAGCCACCTCAAGCCACATCTCAAGCAGAGATTTTTGATGAAGTTTAAAACTGATAAACAAACTATGCATCAATAATGCATGGCTCGTGTGAACCGAGAGCAGCTGTAGTTGGCTGTGAGTTTTTGGTGCTTTTAGAGGTTCATCTCTCAACTTCTTTAGCATCTTCTTTACTGCCTGCCTTGATGACAACCGTGTGGTTATTACATTCGCTTCAGGGTGTTGTGGTAGATGGTTAGAATTCTTTTCCCAGATGGAGCCAGAAGCTATCCGCAGTTTTGATAGTCTATTTAATTTGCTAACCGATTCTACATTATGTGACAAAAACATGCAATAGATTTTTTAGCATAATTTTTTTCATTTGTATTTTATTTCATTACTACCTTTCTCCACCACAATTGTGTCTCCCACTATCACAAGCTCGAGCTTTACTTCTGCTTTCCCATTTGTTGCCACTGTCAAACGGGGTTCAAATTTATTTTGTGTTTATGTTTGCCGGCACTTTCTTGCTATATCGCACCGTCGTAAAACTCCTGTCCGCGCCCGCTTCGCCACGTTCCGGTTCGATTCGTTTCATTTCACTTCCGTTCCGATTCATTTCAAATAAATAGAGAAAAAGCGCAAACAACAAAAAAAGCTCCCAGACACCAGCGCGACACGAGGCGTCCCCGTTGGAAATTCGGTTCGGTATAAAGTTCGAAAAACCAACGACGGCTTTCGTTGGTTTAACTGTGGTTTTTGTTTGGTATTGCGGTGTTTTTTTTTTTTCTGGCCGGTGCTAAGGTTAGTTTTGAAACCGTAGTTTTTGAACGTTTCTTTTTTGCTACGTTTTTCCAACAATTGAATGAAACCGTACCCAACCGGATTGGATTGGGGCAATTGTTGATTGTTGTTGGGACGGTACGCCACTATGTTTGTGTATCGATTCCGGCCAGTTCTCCTAGGCTGGGGTCAGTAAATTCTAATTATAATAGAATGGAGATGCTGCTCCACGTTTCGCGATCCGTTTCGCGTCCACATTCATCCGGCACGTGGGTTGCCACGGAATCTCTCGCTGGCGACCAGAGTTTATGATTGCAATTAGTGTTGCTTCGGTGCATTCCGACTGTACGTTGCAGCGTGTCGAAAATGGAACAGCAAACAAAACGTACCGTATTGAATACTGACAGTGACTACGAACCGTTGGGGAGGCGGAAGGTACGAAAGTTTTGTTGGTTTTCACAAACGAAACGAGTTGGTCATGGTCACGATTGCAGCACTATCTTTTGTTTAATATTTTGTTTTATTTTTTTTCGTTTTGGGAATGTTGCTGTCATGATGATGAATTTAGAAATTTGCAATAATTAACAAAACAGAATCGAGTTGTGTTTTGTGCATCCATGTGAGCATGAGTTTTATACGGAAGAATACCTGAATAGTTGTGTTGAAATTAGTTCCGTTCGCCCCAGGAACTAATTCTCGAGGTGTTCATTTCATGTAAATTTTCAGTCTACTCACGTGCAATCACGTCATTGTTTGAGTTCATAGCAACCATTCAGAGGAAGTTTTCGTAAATGGGTGTCGTTTTTTATGCTTATCTTCAGCATAGTTTAGTTAGTATCTTTTCTTTCCTCTATAAATATTCCACAATTATAAAATATTGTAACAAAATCGTCTCTAGCATCGTCAAGTAAGTGAAAACCAAATGAAATTCAATCATCCTTGCTACTCGAAAAAGTGGTCCTTTCGCTAAAACCGATCGATAAACTGCATCGGGTAGTGCATCACCTAAAATGCAGGTGCGATGCCGCTTTTCTGCATTCCATTAAACTGGCCCATCGGCGCTGAACGTAAAACCGAACGCGAGAGCGAAAAGAGCCACCACCATGCCACTTATCAAAAGTGGGTGTTTAAACCATGGAAAATTCAGCACCACCACCGTCACCAGCGGGTAAAAAAAAACCCCCCACCGACATGGAGCTCTTCCAAAGGCGACCCTCCGAAGCGTACCGCTGGAACGTGTTAAACGATGAATTTGTCCTTTCCATTAATGCGAAGCTCGATCAATATCGAGCACTTGCCGTGCTACTACTGTCTGGAAGCCGCACAATAGTGATTGGCGGAAATGACGGGGAGACACGTGAGGGTGACCGCACCACAACCGCGGAGAATGGAATGGAAATCTGAATCGTTTTAGTGCGCGCTCGCTGGATAATTTCCATTCCCGCATGCCGCTGATAGAATTTTGCCACTCGCTTGTTTTAGTAAAATATTTGTCCTTTTACTATTTGCCGCTGCCTATGTGTGAGCGGTGCGGAACCGTTTACCGATCATGGTTAATACATGGCGGCTTGCATTTGATGTGCAATCAATCATCGCATTGCACCGCGGTGACAAAGTGGATGTGTGTTCGGTGGGTTCGAGATTGGAATAATTCAGTCGACGCCCGGTAATTGCGGTACCTATTTCCATATGCATGCTGTGCTCCTTCTCTCTCCCTCTCTCTCTCCCTCTCTCTCTCTCTCTTTTACTTCTCCTACCATGACGTGCGTGATAAAACACGTCACGTGAACGATGAGCCTCTCCTGAATCCGATGATACTGCGGTGTCAGGGAAACTGCGGACGAAACATTTGTTTGATGTTTACATGCTTTCAATCATCCATCGCAAATAATGCTGCGGTAAATGTTTAATTGCTTGCACAAAGAGAATTTATGACACGGACACATACGTTTATCTCCATGCTTAAGCATTGCCGTAATGTGAGGAACATAATTGCGTGCCTGTGTATTCCACCGAATGCCATATTTAATGTGCGGATCAACTTCGGATGCAGCCAGCATGTGGTTCTTCCATCCAATCAAATACTGCGAATTATTCCCGACGAAACGTGGTCAGATCTTTTGTCTGCATTTATGTGGTGAATCTTTTATGGCCAGGTTTATATTTTTTTACTGCTGTTTTGTTGTGAAAAGGGGTGAAAAAATGTCGTTGATGTATTTTGTTACGGGCAAAATTTATTTAAATCAATCCAAAACTAACGTATTTTATTTTTAACTTTTTGAGTGCTTTTATATTATTATAGATGCAAAAAGTTACTCATTACTAATGATATTTGTATTTTATTCATTAGCAAAATATTTCTCCTTTTTTTGTTTAATTTAATTTTGTATTGCTTTAAACATCCTTAATTTATACTTTTATATTTCTGAATTTTATTTAAATAGTAATTTTTTAAATTATTACTGTAACTTTTCAATATGTTTCCACGCAATATCCACAAAACCATCAGCCAGAGAAGGACCGAGATGGAGTTATTAAAGTACGCGTTGGTGCACAAAATTGGCGGGTTTCCGTTTGTAGTGTACGCAAAACGTAGCACTAAATTGAGGGAAAATTGGAAGCGTCTTACACGCAATTCCTGTGCAGGCGGCAGCTCCATTGACGATGGGTGATGAGAATAGTGCATGGAAATGGCGTGTGTAAGCCAGTATAAATTTTACCTTTCAAATTAAACTTTAACTCGCCTTAAATGTGGCATTCCAAACACGGCTGCAAATTAAAGTCAATTACAGTGAGTTCCAAATTGGAAATGAGATGATACTGGATAAAATGGAGTTCAGCTCATGTGCGCTTTGGGAATCCTGGACCTTTCGCTAGCAAATGGACCCATCGACGTTTAGGGGGCACGAGAAAATGACACTTTTTCCGCGCCCGAAAGTTCGCATTAAGGCGCAGCATTAAGCTCATCTCACTCTTTATCCACTGCCGGTGCCCATTTTCGGCCATTGCGGGTGGCAAAACCGGGCATACTGTTAATGAACCCAGTCCATTCCAGCTTCATTAATACGAAGCGCCCACCGCCTCTTGGCAGGAAAGCAGAAAACGCGAGCAAGAAAATAGCATCTGAAGGTCCGAATTCTTGACCGCTCGAAACCTTGGCCCCGTGCCAGTGTCAAAGTGGAAGGCTCCTTCGTTATTTTTAGTTTCAACCCCAATCGACACTGCTCTTGAAGTGGAGCTGCGTTAAGCAATGCCGTGATGCAACCCATTCAAAATCCCCCGGCCAAAGCACCGATTATCTGTCCAGCGTGCGCTGTGTTACAAGTTTGTTAGCCTGGCTCGTTGGCAGCACGAAGGGATATTCCATTTTCACAGCAGCATACGCTCGTACGTTCGACTGGAGTTGCTTGACGGTGCCATTATCGTAGCGGCCGTTGGCCCACGGCCAAGGCTCTAAACGAGGTTTTGGTTTCGGGTTTTCCCTTTGGTCTGGGGGGAAGGGTATGGCCGTGTAATTAACCCGCATTGACCGTCAACTTTTCGTCGCGGTCGCACACGAGCTCGTTGAACGGCCAAAGGGAGCAGGGGTTTCCCTTTGGGTTAACGTTTTTCCTTCGCAGAAGGCATATCGCGTACCGCTGCTCGCCTGCCATGTGCCGAAGTAAAGAGGGACGAAAATTTGACAACGTTATGTGGTTTCATCCGGGCCACCGAATAGGTTTATTTAATTTAAATTCAATACCAGTTCCAAAAAAAAACTGTATCCAAATCGCAAAACATCTTATTTAATGTGCCCCATTTTATGCATTCTATTCTTTCAGGCGCCGAGCGCAGCAGCTGAAGGTAGCGAAACAGAAGGAAAAAGAATGGCTCAAGGCGCAGCGAAGCCGGGACCGGATGGGGACGCAAACGTCCTCCTACAAACGGCACATCACGTTCGAGGACAGCGTCGTCCTGTTGGAGGCGGCCGCACGGAACGATATCGCGGAGGTACGTATGTTCGTCAGCATTTGCGCGCTCCATACGTTTGGTGTTGAAATATGCAAAAGCGGCTCCAAGAGGAAGAGGTTTCCAACTTGCGCACACCATCTTTTCTCTAATGCAAACACACTCCACCTTTTGTGGTAGGGTTTTTTTTTCGCTTGAGTATGCAAATAGATTCAAAACAACAAACAATCAATAACATCTGTCAAAAAACATCTCGGTAAGGTCGATTTCCTAACCTTACTCTTTCGAAGTCTGGATAAGTTGTTAGAACTTATAAGATTTTTTTATGAGCTTTCATAGGCATTCCGTTGCAGGATTATTCTTTCTTGGCGTGACGTAAAATGATACTTTCAAAAATTGTTTTTCGAACCGTGAAATAGGATCTCGTTATAATAACTTGAGCTTATTGGAAAACTTTCTCCAGGACCTAAAACAACCGTCCGAAATTGGACTCTTTCCGGATCTGCTCTACATCTTCCCGATCGCTTTTGAAAGGAATGCTGGCAAACTTCTAGCTTCGGAAAAGAAATCATTACGGGCAATCGAGATCTTTTCCTTATCTTTCTACATACATCACGCCCAATGAACGCGCAATCGAAGTGTGCTAAAAGCCTATCGCAATTAGAAGGCTATTTTATGGTCGTACGTGAACACCCGCGTTCGGTAGAACCAGCTCGCCTAGCTGAGTGACTTGTGTGTCGTAATGTCTAGCACCGCATTCTACCGGATGCTCCAGTACCAGTTGGCGCAGCCCGGAAACAGATGGGAATCGGTTTTCGCGGTGGCCTTCAGGAATCAGGTCACTGAATCACTTTTACTCTAAACGGTTCCGCTCTCTTTCCCTCCTCCAACCACAAACAACCGGCCGGCGGTCGGTCGAACTTCCGGTTGCCATTAGTCGAGCCGAGTAGCTCTTCTCCGCCTTTGATGCACGTGCCAGCCACGCTTTCCTCGATGGAACGGTTTGGCGGGTTAGTTTCACGATGGATCTACTACAGCGCCATATTTGCTGCTGCAGTTGAAGAAAAATTACCGGTTCCGGTTCGATGTCACGAGCGTGGAGGAATTGTGCTGCTCTACTATACGTTTTGCTCACTTGTCACGCTAGAAGAAGTAGGCCGCGTGACTAAGTGAGGTAATTCGGTTGCATACCTTTCAGGCGCGGTTCGGTTGGAACTCGGAGTGGCAGTTGGGACGGATAATTAATGACAATCAGCGAACAATCGTTGTCACTTGAGCCCAACCGAATGCCGGTTGGGGTTTTTTTTTCACGCTCCACTAGAGTTGGCATGGAAATTGCATTAGCATGCGGCGAATGGGGTCAACCCATCCCTTTCCTGGTGCCATTAATGCGAACTTAAATGAATCAAAACTCATTTACATACACGAGCCGAGTGCAGGAGCAGGAGGAAATAATAACCAAACCTGAAGTTGGTCCACAGGTTTTGCCCAACAGTGGGCAAGAGGATCTCATTGAAATACAATTCGCAATGCTAATCGATTCAGAGAGGCTACTTGCCGGAAAGAAACCTTTTTAAGCTCCGCTTACTCGCAGACAACCCCGATTATAAGCGCTAAAAGGGCTTAATTCTTTCCTGCACTAGTTTGTGGTCGACTCTTTACCACCAGCGCCACATTGTATCGTTTCTCCCCCAGTTAGATAGGCGGTGGAGATACACTGCAAGTCAAATAAACATTCGCGTTGCTCTGGGCACCCGAGACACCGATAGGCAAACACCGCGATATGCTGCTGCTTCTGCCGCAAATGTGTTGTTTATTTACGATATTTTACTGCCCGCTATCTCGATCACCGGAGGGAGAACGTGTGGTGTAATAAAACTGCACAGTAACGACCAGTCACACACTCGATGAGCAATTTTTGGTGGAGAGTGAATGTTGCGTTGTGGTGTTTGAGGTTTTGTGCTATTTAATCTCTCCTACTGTTTGGCAATTTTGTAGCGATCTCGCTTCCATATGATTACACATAATTTTGTACAATTTATTTGATTATCTCATCTGGTATGGTTTCATTAGGCAAACTTCAACACTATCATAAATTCCAACTAAATTTACTAATCGTCAACATAAGTGTCAAACGAGTTGATTCTCAATTATCGATCCTAAAACTGTCCCAGCACCGACGTTCGCACAGGGTACATCACCAAAAAGAAAAAACGACCAAAACTTTGTTGAACCTATCTCAATGAATCTCCATAAGACAAACACAGACCGGCTCCTCGTTCACCACGTGTGCGTTAGCGAGAAATCAATAAACCCACAAACAACACTTCCAAACCACAACACGCCTCGCTCATCTCGTTTGCCTCAGCAGCTCTTCCCTGCACGCGCCCGTTAGCGGATGATCCTGAAATCTTCCAATATGTCCCACTGGAGTGGTATTGGTATTCCGTAAAGGACCGTATATTTTTCACTTGACGGTGCAGCGGTGTCTCCCTCCCTCCCTTCCACACCACGGTGGAGCGAACGGGACGGAACGGGCGGCTAGATTTACAGGATGGAAAATAAATTACTTTTGCTTCGTTTCATCAACTCCCGCTGGGATCAATTCTCGGGCCGGTGAAGATGGCACGATCTTCGGATGGGTTTAGAAATAGCTCCGCCATGTGGTAGGTCATCGGGTTTGCGATGGCATTGAAATTTTCCACTCAGTTTTTTTTTTTTTATTCTACCCGACACAGCTTAGACGCTTAATCAGATAAGCCTGAAGATGACTCCCACTCAGCTATTAATTATCTCAGTCGATGAGATTTTGCCATTGTTTATGGACCGCGGTGTGGTGCGGTTAGCTCATCGAGATGGGTGCACCGTCCGAACGAGCAACTATTCTTGTCCGTTTGCACCCTTTTTTATTAATACCTTTAACCCATAAATCTTTCACAAACGCGCGCGAAAGTTTCGCACACAAAACTCCCAATCTCACCACCGCGATAGATCAGCTTTAAAGTACTGTAAACTTCACGCTCCCATTTTCCCTTCGCAAACATTTCAATTGACTCAGCGCAAACTTGCCTCCCAGTGGACCACTCCACAACCTCCCCATTGTTGCCGCCGGTGGTCCATCAAGATCGTAAAGTTTTGTCACTCAACGTGAATGAAAAAATACACCCCCCGACTGGCAGCTCCCTTGGCGAACTTCGAAGCGAAAGGAACTTCGTTCCGTTTCACGACCAAAAGGCGGAAAGAATCGTCTTCATTTGCTCGGTTCGGTTAGCTACTTTTCCGCTCCGCGCATGACTAGCGGAAATGAGCAAACACTTAGCGAAGAAGGACAAACATTCCGTTCGAGACCAGGCTGCTTCCAGCTAGTTGGCCCTTTGTTGCTACAATATGTGATCCATCTCTTAGTGTATGTGTGTGCCTTATGCCTGTGAGAAATAGTACAGCTCACATTCTTGACTTTGGAAACTGACTCCAGCTTACGGTTGACCTTCGTGAAAGGGTTTGAAAATTGTTGGTAGCAGCTTAGGAAACTATATCCTTAAGCTATAAACCTAAAACGACCTTAAAAGACACTATAATAGTGTTGGTGCGAATAAGGATGATGGTGCAATGCTACGTAGCATGAAACTTCTAGCTAGTCGAGAAAAAGCGACACACACGTCCATTGAAACTTGAGTACCTGATGAGTAGGCATTATCGACGTTAGGAAATGATACTTGCATCCGTTTTCCGCTCCCGGCCGTTCTTGATTGCTTCCGGTGATGGTGCGATAGGGTGAGGTTTGGTGGAAAAAAAGAAATAGTCCGATATCGTTGTACCTTACTTTAACGTCATTTCTTTCGCTCTCTCCTTCACACACGTAGGTGGCTAAGCTACTCCAGAAGGGTGTCACACCGGATGCAACGAACATGGACGGACTGACGGCACTGCATCAGTGCTGTATCGACGACAACGCGGAGATGCTGAACCTGCTGCTTGACTACGGTGCGAACGTGAACGCACAGGACAGCGAGCGGTGGACACCGCTCCATGCCGCCGCCACCTGCGGCCATCTAAATCTGGTGAAGATACTGATAGCGCGCGGTGCAAACCTGCTGGCGGTCAATGCCGACGGCAACATGCCGTACGACATCTGCGACGACGAGGAGGCGCTCGATTACATCGAGGCGGAAATGTCGAAGCGGGGCGTAACGCAGGAACTAATCGATGAGACGCGCGCGGCCACCGAAACGCAGATGCTGCACGACCTGCAGGACATTGCCCTGCAGGGTGGTGATCTCGAAATACCGGACCCACAGGGCGCAACACCGGTAAGTGGGGCCGGTGTTTAATGCTTGCAGCGCAGTCACGTGACACCGGGACGCCTAACGATGTTTCCTTCTTTCCTTCGCAGCTTCACATAGCATCCGCCAACGGGTACACACGGGTCGTCGAGTTCCTACTGGAGCATCACACATCGACCGATGCTGTCGATAACGATCTCTGGACACCGGTGCATGCAGCAGCCTGCTGGGGTCACGTAAGTATCCACTTCCAACGGAAGTGTGACACAGGGAGTGCATAATGGTTTTTTTTTTTTGTTCCTAATGGTGTTTTATTTTCTTACCCACAGCTGGAAGTGCTGGAGATGCTTGCCCAAAGTGGCGCCGATCTGAACGCCAAAAATAAAAATGACGAAACGCCTTCCGGTGAGACTTTCCCTCGCGGGACGTAGCTGACACCTGCATGCTAATAACCACCGTTTGTCGTACGCTTCTGCTGTCGTTTTAGATATTTGCGAAGATCCAGAAATCCGGGAACGAATAGAGCAGCTAAAGACGGAGCAGGAGAGCAAACGGTTAGCGGAAGCGCAACGCAAACGTGTCCGGCGGTCGCAGAGCAACAACACGAGGTCAGTTGGACCATCTGCTAGACGTGTAGCACAGAATGTTCTTGTAGATATGCTATTAATAATTAAAAATTGTGTAAGACTAGGGTGCAAGGTCACAATCAGTTAGAACTCTCTCATAATTTCATTTGCGAACGGCCATTTTCTGGCGGAATTCATTTTTTTCTCTCCTGGGATCGTTACAAGTAAAATTACAGTTTTACACCACCCTCCCAAACGATTTCTTCGCCAAATTTCCATAGTCTATTAGTATATAATCCGATTATGCAATTTGTTTGGATAAAGTAGCTTATTCTTAAACAAAACCCCAGCGCGTCGGAAAAGTTAGCATCATCCTCCCGAGGGGGCGTTTCCCTTTGCGGCGAAACAATTTAAGATATCATGTTCACACCACCACGGCATATTCCGGCACCAAGTTCGTTCGTAATCCTTTCGCTAGTTGTGTAAACCACAAAACTAAATTGGAAACCCGTTGGCCTCTCGGGAGTCAGCAGCGCTATATGTCCAATACGTTTCTAACCGTTTTCTCGCTCTCCCGCTGGCACGCCATCCAACAACAGGGCACAATCCGTGAGACGAACTTCACTACGAGATAAGGGACTGACGACCAAAAAGGACGCGGTGGAGGAGGCCCGTTTCCGACTACAAGCGCAAGAGGTAAGTTTTCCATTTCCCATCCGTACCAACGGTTTTAGTTTGCAAGCACTTTCTTTCGCTGGGGATTAAATGAGGGAAACGAAAACATCGAACGTACCAAAGCTGTTTGGCAGTTCAATTTAGACGCGAAGACATAATTCCACGAAAGAACGCAACAAAACGCAGCCGCAGCGTCCCATATTGGTCTCACGGAAGCCGAAACAGTCGTTTGCAACTTGCACGTGCCGTTTGCTGCGGGTAGAAGTAATTAAATTTTAATATTCCGAACAAAATTTTCACTCCGCCGCGCTCTGCGCCCAATGAAAGCAAACGCTTACGGAGAAGAACGCAAATTGTGGACAGCTTAAAAGTTTCAAAGCCTACGTAGGAAAGTTTGGTATCAACCGGCATTTCTAATTCAGCTCGCTCTGAAACTGAGGGAGTCTCTCAGGACGAAACGGAAGAACGAAAACTGCTAAAACTTTACCTATAATAAAAGGCAACTTGTGTAACAAACGGCATCAGCAGTGGGTTTCAAATTTAAGCACCCGATTAAGAGACGAGCATCAGAGAAGTGATTTCTAAAATCAACCCGTTCACGTGGAATGGGTTTATTTATACACCGTGTTGTGTTTTTAGGAACATTTTAGTGTGTTATAAAAAATATTAAAAACAAAGTTGTGAGGCTGAACAATCCCATGGTGCATCGATCCTGAATTAATCGAACAAATCCGATCATATTAATCCACTTATTATACCCATTCAAAGTGGTCACCAAAATGCCTCCCCGTGGGAAGCTCGTGTGGTGCAAAGCATGACCGATTGGAAGTAATATTCAATTTATATTTGCCTCCGTAAACTCAATTTTCAACTGCGATTGACATAAACGGATTTGTGAGCCAATGAAAACCTGCAATTCATGTGTGAGTGGATTGTGCTATAAACGAAGTGCATTTTTAACTCCAATTCTTCGGAGCTCGATGGAGCGATTGGAATAAATGCATTTCAAAGCCATGAAAAAACCCCTGAATGCGAGTGCTGGCTAGATCGAGACATATTCGGACATCAATAATTGAACAACTGCATCAGGAGCTTTGTATGGTGGATTAGTGATGATGTGACGGGTGTGTCAATAGATGGCTTGCGCCGAGGGAGAAGTTGGTGATTGCAATCAGGAAGTGCTGACTTTTCATGCCATGCGAGCAATCGTTTCGAAGGGTAGAACCAAAGGTGGTGGGTCCAAGAGCCTCTCACCGAACTTTGCTTCGTCAAAATTGCAACGATCCTTTTTGGATCAATGATGGTACCCGTACTGGGCGCCCTGCACATCAGCTACGAATAGAAAGGACCAATTTAAATCCTGGTGTGGACCTATTTCCTTTTGCTTTTTTCATCTGCTACGTGTCAAGCCATCGTTTTATCGACTAGAAACTGACCATCGCTCTGAAAGCAACCTGCCCGACGGAAGTGCGACTTTTAGAAACTTTTGATTGTTGTACCTCCTAAGCGCAAGTGTGTGTGTATGTGAGAGAGAGAGGGATAGAAAATTAAAAATTGACTGCTCACTTTATCTTATTTGAGCCAGCATGGGTGCCAGAAAACAGCTTGTCCTATTATCCATTTATCATAGGCTGCTGTTCACGGCTAAGTCAAAAGGCAATCAAAACTTGTGAGATTATATTGCAAAATGGCAGGAATGCATACGGTAAAATATGTCCTATTGCAAAGGACTATGTTGAGGATCTATTGCAGGTTTTATTTTATAAAAAAAATTTCGCGCTTTAATTACAAACATTTCGTACAAAAATGGAACAAAATACATTGAATAAAGCAACTAGTCCTATCGATAAAATTTCCCCGAACTAGAAAGAACATCTGCAAAGACCGTAACCGCTCTCATGCCTATTTTCGGAAGTGAGCCTAATTAATTTATCATTTACAATCGATAGTCCTTTTGGGGCACCAAAATACATCCTCCTTTCGAATGCTGGGGCTGCTTTTAGCACGTCACGGTGTCTTATTTTTCAAAACGGCGGCCAAATTGTTGATTGATCTTCCGCCGCTAGGGCAAACAACGATTGGTGCGAGGCAATCATGGAAATTTTATTTTAGATTTGTGCGTAAATCGATATCCAGCAGGCTATCTTCAGCTGTTAAGTACTTATTGCTACTGACAAGCTGCACTGCTGTTGACATTCCTTTTCCAGCTCGTTCGGCACTCTCAAGCTGTTCTCCGTGCGTTGTTGGATTGCGGGGACAATTGTGCAATCGCTTCAAGCATTGCCTACCAATTAAAGGACTGCCTTAACTTCCTCATTTTCCATCGTTTGTCCATGTGCGACCTGTTAACGCTCGATGAGCAGCCATGAAAAAAGGGTTCGGTTCCAGTTGAGCTGATTTTTGGTGAACTTTTGTGCGCGCCCGGAACCAACCGGCAATGCGTTCAGCTACGCTTCAGCGCCCACCCACTCCAACGCATGATTGACGATGACGATTTGCTGGCCCCGGGATTGATCGATTCGGTACCGCACGGTGTGTGTTTTATGTACGCAGGTCGGTGCTTTGAAAGTAGGAAATGGAATCGGTCGGTGCATCAATGACCGGGCACGCATGACGCCGCCAGAGTCATACGAGCTGTTTTAATCATCAACGGACGCGAAGAAGCAGGAAAGCAATAGTTGCCATTGCAAGCTGCTTTCTCAAACATGTTATCTATTTTTTTTCGTTTTGTGCTTGCCTGCTCAACATAGTTCGCAATTTCGTTCGCATTAACATAGTTGTATGCAGTAGTGTTGGTTCGCGAACATCGCCAGTGATCCGCACACTCATCCGATTGGTAGTAGGCGGGAGAAACACAGGTCACGTGCGTTTAGCTCAATCGTTGTTTTAATCGTTTGATGTTTAAACGATGGAATGTTTCTTGCTTTCGGTTTCAATTCCTGTAAGTGGATGTTCGATGCGTGTTAAAGATGTGTTAATGTTCCGACCGCTCCCAATCAGTCTGAGGTGGGTTGGCCGATGTCATTCACTTCACATGACCACTTTAATAAACGGTTCACATGACAACGCGTCAAGTTAGTAATATTTTTCAGTGTGTAGATTCTTTTTGTTTGTTTGGTTTGTTTTCCATTTTTAATATAGTGAATATTGTTGTCTTTTGCCTTAAAAATTGCATACCTTTTGGCGCATACTGTCAAATCAGCCCAAATGTATACGTCTTGCAATATTTTACTGAACTTGGAATACGAAATGGAAAATCAATTTTTTTTGGCTGAAAGGTACCCATGAACCAAAATATAATTACTATTTGATGTGGACCCATCTATCTGAAGTGTTTGTAATGCATGATTTTAATGTACTCACTTAAAAGATAGCATAATGTGCAGAAGCTAAACGTAAACAGTAAAGATCCCTTTTCTGTTTAAATACATTGTCATCGTTCCATACTCATCTAAGCACTCACCATCTAATTTTCCAAGCTTAAACTCAGTCACACCTAATTTCCTACCAATATCCCCTTATTAAAACCACACACTCACACCGGTCACGGCCGCGAAGTCTAGCACGCGCATCCCTGGCAAGCATCCGGATTTCACTATCCGCAACAGAAGCGTTTCATATCCGGCCGACGGTTGACAAACGTTTCCGGCGGCGGTTACGGGCAAACTTTCCCATCAAAAAAACACCTAGAACCCTTTCGCAAGCTTTGCCACGCAAAATTACGCGCGCTTGTGATCAAAGGTGGCTGCGGCTTAAAATGCACACCGGCCCGAACACACGCACGCCACATCCGGTATCGCCCGCATCGGCGGACTAATCTTTGGCAGCTAATTAAAGTTGGTGCGATCATGACGACCTGCCTGCGTGACAACGAGGAAATTGCAATGTTTTGCAGTACGGTTGGGTTAGGCTTAGGGTCACACGTACGTTGCTGTGCGTTGTTCGTATCGATTTGTCTTACATAATATGACGCGTATTAAAATTCATCACAAAAGCTGCATTTTCAGAGGCGACGCTACCATCATCATCGACAAAAAAAAACAGAAATTTTAATGAGAAATATGTAACAAAAACATAAATATGCTCGAGCTCTTCTTTGTTGTTGACACCGCAAACGTGCCTACACCAACACTAATAACAAAGCAAAAATTCAAAGCCAGCTGATTGTGCGCTGCTGAAAACGCGCCTCGAAGGGTCTACGTCCGTTTTTAGCCACCCCCCTATTCCGAATGCACCCTGCGGGCGGTTTATTAACAACCGGATAGCAAGTGCAACCGAACACGCACCCACACTTGTTGAGGCGTATCGAAGGAACTAACGCAGTGGTGCTGGAAAAAAAACACAGAAACAGAGACCGAAGGAGGGAGAGTGGAAAAACTCCCCACCCCGCAAAACCCTAGCGCACGTCGAACTTGTCCCGCGCGATGCGATATGGGTGCGGTGGTGTGCTATTACGATTACGAGGGTGCTTTTTTCGGCGATCACGGCACACCACGATCGCACGAGTGCACGCTCGCCCCCCCCTGTCCGAGACCACCCACCACCATTCGCCATCTCATGCGCGAAGCGATTTTTAAAAACAACGTTTAGCGCGGTTTGCATTACATTGCCGCCACCCACTCACCTGCCACCCACCCACCGGACTGCAAGCCTCGGGTGTCCCTGCGCCATCCTCGCTCTCACACATGCAAGAAAAGGAAACTTTTGAGGCACACACAAACCCACAAGCAGCTGCGTGGCAGAGAGGGAAGGGAAGGGCGCCCGAATTTCCATCGCCACCGGGCGCCAAAATCACGAAAAGAAGGGCCTCGCGCCCGGCCGACTGCGCGGAGTCGCGTTCAGTTCGCATCCACTACAAGCACCCGTCGCACGTGCGTGGCCGCAGTGGGTGTTCGCGTTTTTTTTTCACCCTACCCGCGTTTGTTTTGATTTTTGTGTGCTTGTGTGTATATTTGTGTGTGTTTGGCGATCGTTTCGCTTCATTTGGGTGGCTTCTGTGGTGGTGTTTAATTTTGTAAAGTGTATGAATGCTCCGTCCGCTCGAATGAGGTGCAGTTGTTTTTTTCTTTTCGAATATTTTTCGTTCAAATAAAACGATGGTTCGCGTGTTGCGATGGGAAATAAGTAGGATTCGGTGGCATCGAGAAAACGTTCCCGTTACCGTTGCGTGCTTAGATTAGTGAGACCGTTGGAATTGTTTGCGAATAAAATAGCGCTCGTTGTGGTGGATGAAAGTGCTTTAACGTGTGCGGTGAACTAATTGCACTCTCTTGGTGTTGTATCTAAAATTTGTGCCGGATAAAGTGTGGCGAAATTGTTTGCTTTACGCTAAATTGCAAGCGGTTTTAATTGCACCGAGGAATATCGAGTCCAAGAATAATATTTTTTTTATAATACAGCACAGCAGAAAAATATTTATTGGTCCGATAAAACACACGATTAAATGTGAATTTAAGTTCCAATTTATTCTGCGCCTGTTTACAGGACAACCTTCCTTCAGTTTTTATTGCGAATAAACTTTTGCGAGCCCTTTTGAGTTTCGCTCGTATTGAGCATTTATTCGACACGGGCATTAAAATCCCAATAATTTGAGTGACTGAGTGACTTTGAGATTCAGCAGGAGAATAACTCACAATTTTTTATGTTAATCCTCGCTGCGGTCAATAAGTATTTTATGGTCAAGAAAATTAAGATTAAATCGTAACAAAATCTCTCCGCCAGGGGCCGAAACAACTCATCGATCACTTAATTTGAACCTTCTTACTCCATTCTCATTTCGATCGCCATTAAAAAGTCTCTCAGAGTAAGATGAAATAAATAAACTATTATAAAAAAACTCCTCGTGAGAAGTAGAACCAATAAGTTAAAATAAAAGTCTCGCACGTCGCTTCATTTCCATTCGATTCAAATTTCGAATGGAAGCGATTTCAATTAAATTCTTTGATTTACATGCATTCGTCAGTCAATCATTCCGGGATGGCTTGTTGTTTTGTTCTGCTTTGTCGGAGCAAATAGTGTTATCTTTGCACTCGCAAGCAAGAACGAAATTGTGTTGAAAAATCAATGGAAACTCAATTACGTCCGCTTCGTCATGGATCATTTATTCTATTCATCCATCCGTATATTCCCCTGCAACCGTCTTCCTTCGCCGCCGATAATTGATTTAAGGATTTATCTTTATCTCATCCGACACCTAATCTTCGCGTCGCGCGCTTCGGAAAAACAGCATCATGTAAAGCCGAAAAAGATAACACATTCGACTCTCCCTCTTATTCGATGCGAGCTCCATTTCCAAGACCAGCGCAGCAAAAGCGACTTGGTTGACAGAAAACAGATGACAGAATGAAAACAAACAAAAAAAACCCAACAAGCGCGTAAGTGATGCTTGAAGGGAAACAATTAATTAAGCAATAATGAGCTTACATCTGCTTCATCGAGCTTTGGCATCGCCGACCGATAACGTGAGCCGATAGTGGCTTCTGGGATCCGATGGAGGATAAAAACCCGGAAATCCTGCACCAGCTCCAAGCGCAAACCTTAATTATAGCGAACGCGTACCGCGGGGATAATCTTTTAAGACCGAAGCTTGATGTGTTTGTTTTCTGTTCTTTTTTTTTGTTGTCGTCCTTTACTGCGCTCGGACAATGTTGTGGGCGAGAGAAGTTCTCTTTTGGAAGCTTGAGACGCCCGTCGGTGTGCGCTTTGTCGTGCTTCAAGTGTTTCGCTGCTGTCACTCTCGCTGTCCCCATCGGGATCGAGCCGGGAACATTGTAAAGCGCTCGTCAAATGGCCCGTTTGATGGTCTGCCTTGCGCCCGAAGGTTTGCTTTTCCCGTGAAACGTGACAAGTGCACTGAAACGCGCCAAAGAGATGCTCTTTTACAGGGGGGGGGAAGTTTTTTTTTTCATTTTGTAGGGATTTTTCTTTCCGGGCACGGTACAAGAACCGGGCGGGACAATGAAACGCACACAAAATCGGAAACTCCATTTCCCAACCCCGCGAGCGATCATTAACCCCTCTCCACCCACCCCGCAGCGGAACGCACAGTCCGAGAAAATCAATCACTTTCAGCTGCACTTTTTGAAGGGGCGAACCGCGCAGGTTGAACATTCGGAAAACACATCGAGAAACCCATTGCACCCTCCCGAAGGGCGTTTAATTGTGCCCGTGTGGAGGCACGCATCGACGCACCCACCGGTGGTCGTTTTGCGTACGTACGCCCTGGCGCCACCGCCAAGCATTTCTTGCGATATAAAAACAAGAAAAAATCACCCCAAAATAGGTTCAATTATCGAATTAGGCGTTTGAGCAACGGTAGACAATTTTCTTCCGCCCTTTTTGCCCGGTGGAGGTGCTATGCGCAAAGGAAACCCTCGGTGGAAACTACCACCACCACCTACCTGCCGATACGGCTTGGTACGTATCCGCTTGGCTAGTCACGCAGCCACACACAACAGGGCAATGGGCGTCCGCATCTTCCGCACCGGGTTTCACTTTCGGTCGCGAACCGCGCGTGTTTAGTGGTGTTTTTAAGTGGCATTTTTTTCCATGCCTGCCTGCATTTATTAAATATTGTTGCACGATTTCATCACGTCCAAGCACGGCGCCGATAAAGGGTGCCGAAGGTGTTACGGCGACGTAGTATCGAAGTTTTGGGCATATTTTTATCTTTTTACGTTTTTTTCAATGTTTTCTTTTTCGCCCTCTGGCACTGGCTACTTTGGGCGATATTTACAACAAACTAATAAATGTGTCTGTTTTTGCCGCATTTTTATGCCTATAAACGCGTAAATGTTTCAATACAAAGAACGTATTCCGCATTCGGGCGACCTTGCCCGAGGACGTCTTCGCACTTTCGAGCTTAGTTTAATTCGTAAAGCGGTCCATTCAAACGGCCCATCACATGCGCACCGAGTTCTAGAAGGTCACACACCCGGTGAAGGCACGCCTTCATGCGTGAATCCCACTCACGAAGCAGCAGTTTTTTGGCCTGTTACTGCAGGAAACAAACCAAAAAAAAAACCCAAACTTCTCGCACTTTGTGCGGTTCGTTGGCGTTAAAACATTCACTTCCCTTCGGATGGAGTTTCCTACTAGCGCTCGTCACCTTCTGGCCCCCCTGTCGGAAGGACATGTACGCAGTGTCGGCCGCAGATAATAGCACCGCTTCCTCGAATTTGTTAGCAGTGTATGAGCCGTAAAGTGGAGAGTTTTATCGCTTCGGCACTGGCATTGAAATTGGCGCGGAATGGAGACCATTTTTTCACAGAAGGACACGTTTCGATGAATTTTCATTTCAACATTTTCCTTGACAGATGTCGGTACTTGCATGATATTTGCAGTTTATTTCAATTTTCTTAAATTAAAAAAAAATATAGGAAAAACATTATTCATCACCTAAGTTTAGTGAAAATCTCCATGTTACTTATTTCTGTATCTGATAATAAATTCTTTGGAAATTTGTAAGCGAAAAACTCCCATTCCATGAGGGAAATTGTAAAAATTGACTAAAAGCACTCACCGAGGCACTTCAGCACGACGCGTCAAAGGAAAGTTTATCAAATTTCATTATCTGCCCAAGTGCCCGTACACTAGCCCCTCCGTCGGTGTGTTGCATCCGCGAGAAAATCTCCTCCCGCTCGTTGCCCTTGCTCCGAAAGTAAATAAGTTTTTACACACCCTACTATCCCCTGCCGATCTGCTTCATTAAAGCTTCCGTTTTATTGACACAAACACCTAAAGCGATTTTTTACCCCACATTCGTTGGCACTTCTTTTAATGGTTTCTTTTTTGGTTAGCCGTTTGTTGTGCAAATAGAAGCGCTTTTGCTCTCTGTTTTTCCCGCATGCATCCTCGAGGGCAGGCATTTGTTCCAAGAGCATGGCGTGCTTCGATCGGTTACTAACATCTGACCTGTGTCTGTGATTTTCCGGACCAACAGACGAGGGATAAACAAGACTCCAACTACGGCCATAATTCCGAAGAATTATTCCACAAAACAAAGCAACCAAAAACACACAACCATCAGAAGCCACACACTCTCCAGCGAATAATCCATACGCACGAAAAAGTTTCGCAAATCCGGCTGAAGTTTATCTTCTCTTAAAGGGATTTTTTTTTCTGGCAACATTTTTTGAAAGCAACCAACAAGAAAACCAAACCTGTGTGATGCGAATCGAACGTAAGAAGTTTTTCTTCCATTTCGGAATACAAAACAGCGTCTCCCAGCGGTTCCCGTGTGTTTAATAAAACCGTTCATAAATTGCGCGAAAAGTGAGTGCAAAAAGAGAGAGTGAGCGAAAGAAAAAAAAACCCCACCTGATTCGAGTACATAAAAAAAACAGTTCAAAATTAAGTCCAAAATGAGACGCGTGTTTTACCTCGAGCGGGACAAGAAGCGGGACTCCACGCTCGACGACAGCATTATCGGTTTGCGGTACAGGGTAGGTATGAGGGCAACCATAATTAATTACGAACGCAATGCTCTTTTTCCCTGCCGGTGCTAAATTATCAATGCATGCTCTCAACGAGGAACGAGGAGCGTTTGCTTCGCCCGGGGGACAAAAGGTTTGAGGTTGCTGTCGGGAGGGAAAACAATAGATAGATGGCATCCGTACACTGAATAATAGATCACGGTCGGGAGCAACTTTTGTTCGCCGTCGTGCGTTGTTTGGAAGAACCTCCTGGTTGTCCTGGTTGGTATTCGATCGAAGGATGCCATGTTGAGCGTATTTATAAATGAGTAATTACTTGTCGTACGTTTGCAACGTTCAAAAGTGCTTGCAAACGTCTTCAACTTTCGGGGCCTTTTTTATCTCTTTCTTATCTTTCCTCTCTCTCTCTCTTCCAGGGCTACACAACCCCGGACGGTGTGGCGGCCGCAGCGGCCACTGCAACGACGATCGCAACCGCAGCCGCGACAGCAAACGGTGACAATAACAATCAGTCATCGTCCGCCTCCGTTTCATCATCCGTGCGCACTAACGCATCCTCCCAGCAACAGCAGCATCAGCAGCATGCCAATTCCTCCTCCCCATTGCCACCATCCGTCTGCTCCTCCTCCTCCTCCACCTCAGCCTCCTCCACCACCACCACCACCACAAGCACAACCAACAACACGAGCACGACCACCACCACCAGCACGACCATCATCAGCAATGGCAGTAGCAATAACAATAACCTTCCCCATCATCATCACCATCACCAAAACGGCTCCAGCTCACCGGTCGCCCATCTGAACAGTGTAAATAACAACAGCATCCCGAATGGTGGTGGCGGAGGCCTGCCCAACAGCGTGCGCCACATGAACAGCCTCAACAACAACAACCAAAGCAGCCTGCAGCGGCACCGCGGCACGAAGATCGGCACGATCGAGTCGTCGGCGGGCGGCGGTGGATCGCCCACGCTCAACCAGTACGATCGGCGCTCGCCGGACGGTAAGGATAACGACGAGACGTACCTGATCGAGGCGAAGGGCGGCGCCGGCGGCGGCGGCGGTGGTGTGGGTCTAGTCAGCAATAATAGCAATCATCATCATCATCCTCCTCATCCGGGTGGTATCGGTGGCCATCATCATCTGCACCATCACGGATCGGTTAACATTCCAGCGAACGGGGGCGGGGTCGGTGGCGGCGGGGCCCTTTCCGCGGCCACGGTTACCGGCAGCGGTGCCACCGCCACTACCGCCGCCGAGGTCTACTCCACGTCCAACAGCGAGAACGGCAAGATCAACGTCCAGGTGACGGTCCTAGTCGGTACGTATATCATCGCGCAGCCATTCCCATCCTTCCCTTTGCCTCCCGCCCCGTTCGACACCCCATCTCATCTGCACGCCCGCCCAAATCGCGACCAAACGCTTCATAAAATCCCAACACCGTTTTCGTGTGCGTGTGTTAGTGTATGTGTGTGTGTGAGTTTGTGTCCTCGCTTTACCAAAACCGCATGCTTCCTGCAGAGCACCACGAAGTTTTCCATCGCACGCACCCATCCATCCTTTCCATCAGCTTCCAAACGTAATTACTGCTGTGATATCGAAATGGAACAGAATTATGTGCTGCGGATTGCATACTTCAAGTAGTCGAAATAGCGAATCGACTCGTTGCTCGTTGACGGATAGGTTTGGATTCTTTTCTTATATTATTTTTTAAAAAATCTTCAATGAATACTCTACCACCGATTAGGCTTATTTACGCTAAAAATATGCTACACGCTCCTCGATAAAAACACTGTGTCGAAGCATAGTGTTTATCCTCTACCTTCCCTTATAATGCGCAAAAATTGCCGATTACACGTCGAACTTCACGCGTATAAGAACCTTTTTCACGGATTATTTGTATTACACGCATGAACGAACTCGAAAGAATCGAAAAGAACAAAGAAAGTTTGGCGAGTAAAGTATGTTGCTTTCGATCAGCCGATAGACGTTACTGTGCCACGTTGAACCCACGCTCAAAACAAAAAAAAAAGCACGGTAAAAGGGTGGATATTCCCAGCGCGATACTACCGGCCAGGCGTCTCCATTTGGGAAGGTTGAATTGTTTTGTTTTATTCGGTTGTTCGAGTTTGGAATTTTTTCCTCTTTCTTTTACAGTTTTGGTAGATTTTTGGTCCCAAAAAATAAAACAAAGGCACTATCAAAGATGTTCATTGAACACGCGACTGCCACGTCGGTGTGTTGAATTTGTCTTCATATTTTTTTTACTTTTGATGCGATGATTTGCGTATTTTTAATTGAATTCGTTTTGTTATGCGTTTGCATCCGTAAATTTTGCCATGCAAAGCTATTTTCGGGCGAATTTGTGTCCTCGCCGAAAACATTAAACTGTTCTTTGTAGTTTTATTTTTTGTTACCCACGTTAATTCGGTTTAAATTCATTTCAATCGTCCGGTAAATTGAGTTTTGTGCAAGTTGACAAAACCCACATTCCCGCTCGCATTCGCAACGCACGATGCGGAAGTAAACAGTGGAAAGTTTTCGTCCTTTGCCTATCCTTTACTTTCTAAGAAAACGAGCTGGCTGTATTGGCCTGTGCTTTGTTTTATTCTTGCCATTACTCGCTGACAGTGTCTACCACGGCGAGGAACGTAATGCAAAAGAATGGCATTTAATTAAGCGAACGCAAACAAATTTGGGACAATTTTATAGCTTTTTTTTCTCAACTCAAACGTACAAACATGGGAATATCGGACAAGTATTTTTGCGGTGGCGTGACCTTCCGAGAAGGAAACATGATTTGTGGCAGAACAATGTTGATTGTGATTAAATCATACGCAGCGTGCATCTTCGTCCATCTTACCCGGAACCTCCAATCCCAATATTCTTAACGAACGAAACCGTTCCGAAGCAGACTCTGAAGCCATTTATTAGAAAAAAAAGCAACGCGTTAATGTCGCACGGATCCATTCTGTTCATATTGTTAAATCATCATTTCACACATAGATGGCGCATCACTCGATCTTAACCATAACCGATTTCTTTCTCTTTCTCTTCTTTCTCTTCTCTCTTTTCACTCTTTGCGTTTACTGCACCACTATCGGGTTCCAACATATCCTAACCTTACTTCCTGTCTAATTTTCCCCCCAAATCTTAAATTGCCTATTTCTGCTTTTTGTTTTTTTATTATTTATTTTATAAAATTTGACGAATATCCCAACAATCCAAAACAAACACGCGACACACACACACACAAACACACTACCTCCACCAAAATTCGATACCGAAACAATAAAACCGAAGATCCCTCTGTCGCAGGAACGCTGGCCGACCTGAAGAAGCACCGGTCGCAGAATCGCTCGAGCGTCAGCCCGGAAAACGGTTCGCTGCTGAGCGGTACGGCCCCGAGCCTGGCCGGAAGCATTGGCAACGGTGGCGGCGGCACCACGACCCCGAACGGTGCCAGTTCCGGTACGCCCCTGGAACTGTCGCTCGTGTCGAACGAACTGCAGCACCATCACCACCATCATCTACATCATCCGCACGGTTCGCCGCACCTCAACAACAACAATCGGTCGCATTACGGCGGTGCCGACGGTGGCAGCATCACCGGAACCGGAAACGGTTCGCTACACGGTTCGGTAGCGGCGATCGGGGTGGAGAGTGAGGCGGGTACGCCGGGCGGCACGCTGTCAAAGTTCAGCGGCAACACCAGTGACGTCGTGAGTGACAGCACCCGATCCCGCCGGTGCTGTGTAGTGATGTAAGGTTGCGGGGGGAACCGAGTCAAAGGTTAAAGATTTGCTTACAAGCTTCTGCTTCGCACGCCTCGCCAACGGAAATGCTGGAAAGTGAAAGCGCGTGAAGGTGTTGTGGGTTATCGAAACGACAACTGCTAACAGCGCCATCTGTGGAGAAGTAGCGCAAACGTTTAGATGGCGCTGCTGTGCTTGTGCACGTGCTGTCAGTTGTGGCGGTTCGGAACTACGCTAAACCCAAAACGGATCAAATTCAACTGGGAAGACTTTTTTCCACCCGTCAAAACGGACTGAGAAACTGAGAAGCAATGCAGTAAACTGCTCACATCACGAAGAAACCATGAAAATATGAGGAAGCAATCGGTTTTTGTAAGACAATCCTTCGAGCCGCATTGCAGAACGTAGAACGGAATACGAATGAAACCAAAAACAAGCAAAAGCAACACATTAAAACAGAGAGTTAATAATCTGCATAGATAGCGGGAAAGGTAATCAAAAGCTGAGCCACTTCGGCTACAAAGGAATCAAAATGTGAAATGTAAACGAAAGAACTGAACAGAAGCACATAGCTAGAGGAGAAGTAGATGTTGAGACGAGGGCAGAACTGACGAAAGGATGCACTTGTGGAGGAGACGCAAGTATTCGTTCGTATTTGTGGTTTTCCACATTACCGATCGATCCTGAGCATTGTGTATGTGTCGCCAGCGCAGGTGTTGTAAATAGAATTATTTGTTATTTACATCATTACTATTACTATTATTATTCTAACTACCGCTGCCTAGTTTTTCCATAAGCGTTGACGGCCACAGAACTTAAGCAAGCTCCACCGTGCACGTGGGTGAACATTAGTTTTCCGAAGACCAGAAGCGACAAACACAAAGCGAAAGCAACTCGATATCATCCCAAACCATAATAAGGCGCATCATCCAGTGGATAGATCGGCCTGGTACATCCCTTTTTTATGTTGTGTTGTCACATGTTTTGTTTTTTTTTTTGTAATTATTTTTGTGTTTGTTTTTTGTTTCTTCCATGGATTGATTTTTTATTATTGTTTTTTACACATTCGTATTCACCTTCTCCTTCATCGCAACACCCCAAAAACAACGTCCGACATCGAGATGAAGAAAGAAGCACGTGTACGTGTGATGTAGATTTTCACTAGTGGTACGAAAATAGCACAGTGTACTTCTAATAGGTGGAAAAGGCATGCAGAACAAATGAAAAACAAGATTCCTTCTTGAGAGCAAAACGATACAAGTTCATACTATAAAGTGAGATGTATTCATATATAAATATACATATAGTTAGCGTTAGTGTGATGACCCCGGGGGGTTTGCTGGCGAGCGGTCAAACGTGTTCGAGTGAGCTGAGCGAGTGAAACGTTAAAAAAGGGTCGAAAAGAAAAGCAATGTGAAAAGCAAAATGAGACAGCAAAACAGCAACCGGGCGAACGAGTGGACGAGAGAAATATATTCTATGTTGAAAGATGAATGCACAGCGCGTAAATGGTGTACAATGACTCCCGAAACGCCTGAAACATTCGAAGACACGAGGAAAGGACACCGATCGATGAAGGTAGGTTGAAACAATGTATTGCGAGATTGGTACATTCATCTATTTCTTAATCGTTAATTTCGAGGATGTGTCCCAAACAGTTCGCTTAGCATATAAATACAGTTCGTTTACATTAGTTAGTGTCTTCTCACATTCCTTACGCCGGTTTTATCAGAAACATGTGAAGCGAGTCGAGAGTATTTAAATCATGTATTTAGGGCTAATCCAACAAACAAGCTGAGAATGGCATTTCCTGGGCAGCCTCTTGTAAAGCAAGTTTTTACAAACAGTTTTTCCTTCTAAGCGCCATTTGTTTGTTATTAAATAATTTCTTAACTGCAGCACGCCGCACTAACTAATACTATGCTATGCTACCACTTTAGGATCTTCCTTATCAGTTCTTCAGTAAGAGCAGTAGTTGGCTGGAAGAGTAAAAACCACCTGGTACTGGTTAGTTGTTTTTGGAGTATGTTCTTCGGTTATTTTTGTCCAACGGATGCGATGGGAAATTTTTGAAGCTTTTTATTTACACACCCGCTGACGTGTGTAGCTGAGCAGCTTCAATGAAAAAGCTCTACCAGAGTTAACAACCGATTAACAATCGATAAGCTGCAATAACGTAGACAATACTGATATCACGCAGCTATTAATCCACGATGCGGATTGCATACCTTGTGGCGCAAAGGATCATTTTATCCTAATAAATTGCAATTCACGCAGCTTCTCTTCACCTTCACCTAACGAAACGAGCTGCTGTATCCCTCGAGGTGTATTTATGTGGCGATATCCGTCGATTGGTTCCGACAGTTCCTTACAGCATCCCTCGCAGCGACTTGTTTCTCATGGTAAACGTCAGGAAGTTAAAAGCGAACAGCACTTTTAAGTACTTTTAAGCTGCTGGTGCTGCTGGTGCTGCTGCTGTTGCATTCCACGCGCCGGATCGGCGTTTATAAGCCGGCAGGTTTGCTTCTCGAGGTGGAGCGTGTAGTTCTGCCGGTAGCGGAAACCCTTCTTGCACCAACCGCACCGGTACGCGCACGGTGCGTTGGGCTGATGCTCCTTCAGCTGGTGCTCACGCAGCAGCTCCTCGCGGGCGAACGTTTCCCGGCACAGGTGGCAACGGTACGGACTGACGGCGGCGGCGGCGGCGGCGGCGGGGGCTGATTTCGCTGGGATCGTGGCCGGCGATGGGCTCTGCTTTCGCTGCAGCTCCTGTATCGGTCGGGGCGTGATGAGGGGAGCGGGATTGCTGTTGGCACCGGCAGCCTGTGCCTGTGCCGCACTGTACCTCAGCTTGGAGGAAAGCGGCCCGGGCGGAATGCGTGCCGGTGTGGCGGCCGGTGGTGGCTGTGTTGTTGGTTTCTTTTTGCTCACCGGTGCCGGACCCGCCGCATCTCTTACCACGACAACGTCGTCTTCCTCCAGCTCTTTCGAACGTTCCACCACGGGACCATCGTTGTCGATGGCCCCGATTTCGACGATCGCCAGCGAGGATGGATCGGGTCGCAGATCCGGCTCGACCGAGCCCGTTTCCCTTAGGCTTCCCTCCTCCTCGTCGAACCCGTCGTCCAGATCGTCGTTGCAACCGATCGTCCCGTTCACCGTCTTGCTGACCCCCGCATCATCCTCATCGTCATCGGAGAGCTGTATAATATCGCTCGGTTCGATGTTGGTTTTCTTCCGCGTCCGCTCACCGTCCGCTGGTGCGCCCACCTCGCGCCGCTGCTCCATCGCCCGCATCAACTCCGACTGATCGTACTCGATCTGCCGGTGCGTCTTCCGGTGAACCGCCAGGTGGGCGGGCATCTTGAAGCTGCGCGGGCAAATCTCACACCGGTACGGCCCGGTGATGGGTGGATCGGTACTTTTGCGCTTCTTTTTCAACGGCGGCCGTGACGCATCAAGGGGCTGCTCCGTCTGTACGCGCGCCACCCCGACCCGATCGATGTGCCCGTAGTCGTAGCACTCGGGCGGTGGACTCTCAATCTCCACCACCTCGTCGCTGTGCAGTGCTTTGATGTGCCGGCGCAGGTTGGTCCGGTTGTTGAACATTCGGCGGCAGATTTTACACTTGAACGGCCGCGGACCGTTCACCATTATCATCATACTGTTGACCCGGGCGCAGTACTCCTTCGACCAGCTGGCCTGCTCCAGCTGCGCGTGCTCCGACGACGTCAGCGAGGACGACGACGACGACGACGGTGGTACGACATTCTTCGGCTTTTCCGGCGTGGGGCAAACGCCGAGCACTTCCACGATCACGTTCTGTCCCGTCGCGTTTCCCTTCCCATCGGACACCGGCCACTCGAAGGTGCTCTGCCGACGTTTGGCCAAACTCGTGTGCGACGACGCCACGGACGACGGCATTGGGGGAGGCGTTTTGGAGGCTATTTGTCGGGCGGTGGATATTAATTCCGTCCCGGTTGACGCTAGCTGCTGCCGTGCGGTAATCGTTTGCGTTGGATCAGCAACAACCGGAGGAGGTGCCGCGACGGTGGAGGAGGTACTCGCTGGAGAAATGATCCCCTCCTCGGGGTAAAATGCATGGCGCAGCGTCACCCGCAGGTACTCGTCCGAACCGATGCACTGTTCGCGAAAGGCGTGCCAATCCTCCAGCCGGACGCTACACAGCTCGCATATGGTGGCCGGGACTCCGTCGGCTTGTTCGAGCTAAAATTGGAAACCAAAAAGAGAAAAAATGAAGTTTAATTAACGTCATCCATGTTACTCTCTATTGCGTCATTTATTAGATTATTTGTAAAAAAGGAAAACATCACACAAAATATCAGCAATTTGTAAGTTTATTTAAATGTGAAAAATGATCCTTAAAGTAACTAAAATCATTATCCAATAATAATGATCGTCAGCCTTAAATTCATTCCAGGAGCCAAACAAATCGACCTATTCTGGAAAAGACGTCGACTCTATCTTTTCTGTATCTATATTCGATAGCGTTGCTTTTATGTAGTTTTTTTAGTTTTTGTGTACGCTATATGTTAACAGAAAATCATAAACTATATGCATCTATAAAAAAATATAAAATCTCGAATTTAAACGAACGAGGTATCTGAAAAACCCTCCATTCGCCACTTGAACGCAAAGGCAGTGAGCGATTCCAATGTGCTGCCATTGTTTAGTTAAAGATATGTTCTGATGCAGATAAGGAAAGGAAAGGGGAAAAAACACACCAATCGAAAACCAATCCGAACCAACCAAACACTAACGCTGCCTTTGGTTGTTCGTCTGAGGAAACAGAAAAGGTCGTATTCCCCAGGCGGCAGAGGCAGTCGTGAGCAGAGATGAAACAAACACATGAATGCGTTTGTATGAAAAAAAAACCCCAAAAGAGCGAAGAAGTGCCCAGGCTAGCATAAACAATTCTGTGCGGGCGGGTTACTTGAAGAAAGATCGTAAAGCTCAGTGTACACGTGCATGAAAGTATATCAATATAACAGAAAACTCAACATCAGAACTTGAGAACTTCTGCAGTATTTGTCGATTGAGCGATTAAGAATTAGCGCTCACACAAGACTACTCCATTGGATGATAACGGGCAACGCAATGTTCCCAAATTATGATGGGTCTTCTTTGTGTGTTTGTCTTGAGAGAATGTCCAAAAGCTGATACGGGCCCACATCAACCAAGGTCGCCATTAACAAGCCTTTCGACAAGTCACGTACCAACGTTCGAAGTGTCATAGCATCAATCAACTGTACGTTTTCGTCCGCATCTGAACGGTCGGTTTTATTTCGGCAACGAAAAAAAGAAACGCTTCGAGGCTAATGTAAGGATTCAAAGTCTTCGGACAAAACATCCCTGAGCTATCTCTACCCCACGCACAGTTCTCGAGCTGCTCCGGAACATCTCCACCAAAAAGGCGAGCACGACAAACGGTTTTTCTCATATCTCTTTCGTGCGAATCGATAAAAGCGAAAGGCATCCTTCGACCAATGAGGCTGCGTCAAAGCTTACGGCTGAGCTACAGCGGCAGCAGCGTTTTTGGTGAAAGTTCCACCGGCCGGAGAGGCAAGACCCTTTTATCGCTGATAACAATCGCTGCTCCGACACGGGGAGAGAGATTTCCGTGAATCGATACTGAACATTGCTGCTGCTAGATAGAGCATCATCCATCACAGCCTGCCCTAGCCGGGAGACTACACCTAGTAGACCCCGGATTAAGCTCACCGGGTAGAGCTTCGAACAGAGCGTACATCAACCCCGCCCGAAGGCACCACCACCGGACGGAAGATCTTCAACGGACAACCGGACACACCGGAGGAAGGCATAGCAGCCGACGAAACCAGCGAAAATGCGAACGCGATGGAAAGCGGCAAAGTGTGGCGCTTCTGCGCATGCCCTACAAACGAACGACCGCCTGTTTGGAAACTTCTCCAACCGGGTCACCACCACAGCAAGGGATCGTCGTCGGGTGGATGGGAACGAGCGAGAGAGAGAGAGAGAGCGAGAGAGATGACGGCGCGGGTTGGTAGAAGAGGACCAGGAACGACGAATGATGCTGATGTCGAGATTGAAACCGAACGACCGAACGTCGTTTGTAGCCGACCCCTACTACAGAGCCAGAGCACGTCGTTGAGAACCTACTGCCACCATGTGCTCAAGAGGCTTCAGCACCGTTCGTCGTCCCCATTCAATCTCGCCTCGATGATGCTCTCGGCTCTGCCTGTTGCAAGTCCGGCGGGAAGGGGAAGAACTCGGTGGTCGACGTGAACGCGTCGTGTACAGCCAAAGTCTCATGGTTGAGCGTGACTGAGGTTTGTCCTCAATGATGATATGCCTCTCTGCCTGGATCTTGCGTCATTGCTCAGCGGCTTAGCAATTTCCAGCAAATAACGATAATGATCGGTTACAACTTTTATCGTACCTCTTGTATACCCTTAACTTGGTTTTCAACTTTGGATGTATTACAACAAGTTGGATTGAAAGAAATAAAAGATTAGTTTCATGATCATGATATGCTCGCCATATTTCCACTCCTAATGACCACATTAACACCTTCAGCTGCGGCACTGGCAACGGGTCGCGCTAGAGTCATAACAATAAAAGTCCCAAACGAGTGTATCTCCTACGCCACCATTGAGAGCATTGCTTAGAACCACTCGCTACCATCGTCATCATCGTCAAGAACATCGTTTTTCGCCTCTCCCGGGGCGTTGCGTGTCTTGTGCACAGGAAAGAAAAAACAACTAAAATAAAATCACGATGATACCCGGCCCGGGCATCCCATCCCCTTCGTCGGTCTCTCCTTTCGGACACTTTCCCGGAGTTGGGGATTGGTTTTCGAGTACGCTTAACAGATCTTTTTCGCCGCCACCCCGCAAGAAGTCCTTGCAGTTCTGGGTGGTTTCGGAACCCACCCTATCCCCTACCCTCAGTCGTACGTAGCAACATAAATCCCTTATCTAGCCGTTCGAAGCCGCTTTGTTCTTTCCTTCACGCCTGATGCGTGGTATGTTGCGGAGAACCGAGTCCGGTTGTGAGTACGTAAGGACGATTGCGAGACTAGTTGGGAACAAATTCTTGGCTCCTGTTATTTTTTTTTTGTTGCTCTTATTGTTGCTTTCGAAACTACCACATCACGTCCGTCCGTTTTCCTTCGCTGGTAGGCGAGAAGTTTCGTGAGCAACTCCGTACCGCACATGGCGGGACAAGAGAAACCGACCGTGCGTGGTATGTGTGCTCCGGGTGAATCGTTCTTGTCGGGAGATTTTTGGACACATTTCAACGTAAACGGATCCACACCCCATCCCCTGCCCGCCGCCGGTGTGCGTGTGCGAGATCCCGTGACCCACTCGGCCGCCTACGGTCGACAACAACGAACTGCGGCAAAACCTGCTGGCCTGCGGAATGCGAGAGATCGCAGAACAATCTGAGCCCATCATCGCTCTCGAACCGGCAGGCAGAAAGACTTCGCAACGGCCCCTAGCAACTGGGCGGCCGGCGAAGAGCGTACACCCTGGGAGCTTGGTACATAATCGATACCGAAACATTCCCGACCCGGGTCTCACATTTTACCGTTCGGAAACGTCTTATCGGAAAGTGAGGTTAGGATTGGGAAGGGACGTGAAGCCGTCATCTGTAGTGCTCTTGCAAGCCCACTATAGTTCAGTTTCAAATAACAAATGTACATTATATAAATATTTTACACTATTTTTACAAAAAAGCGTATTTGACAAGCTTCATAAAGTCAGCCTTCTAATAAGGTATTTTATTGAAGTTTTTCCAACCCAAAGTTTCAATCCAAGCGCATGTGTTGTGAGTTTTTGCACAAAATCCACCGCACTATGGAAAAAATGGAAACAGTTTTTTTCCATCAAATGTCATACGTTATATGAAATGTTTCCTATTTTAGGTTAGGTTAAAATATTTATAATTGATCAAATAAAAAAAACTTTTGCTACTAAATATACATTATTATTTTGCATAAGAATAGCTTATTTGCATTAAAAAAGCATAAACAATAAATCTCAATATTTAAAATGAATTCTGATACGCCGTGCTATCGTGCGTTTCAGTCATATATAAATATAAGATTTATTTTATCAGCTTGAAACGCTTTTGAGGCAGTCAACCACTCCGCTAAGAAATCGGTAACCTCGATCGCCTTGCGCTTGTGGTGAACAGTGCCACGAGGTTGTACACTATATAGGGGTTTGGGTGGTGGGTGTTGCCCAACACCGTCGTCGCTGCAGTAGCTCTGAAAGTCCCTCTGCTGGTACCAAAATAAAGCACCTCCAAGGAGCCGTGGAACAGCGCGGCAACAGCTACAGCGGCCTCAGCTGCTATATGCTCTCTTGCAAGGTACATAACCAGAGTGGTGGTGCCTCTCGTGCAGAGAGACCGTCGACCTCGTTCGAAACAGGGAAACGTCCATCATCGGGGTCCCCTAGCGCTTCGCCAACACCCAGTGTGCTCAACCGGAGAGAGCTGCCGCCAGCACACCGTCAGCAAGAGGGTTGAAGTGAGCGAACAGCGAATGGCTGATGATGATGGTTGTAGCAGCAGCAAGCAACCAAGCAAGCCATGGTGTCGGGTCTCCGCTTTGCAAGACAAACCACAGCAGCGAAGCGGTAACGACTTTCGACATTCGCCTGCTGTTGCTGTTGCTGTTGCTCCTGCCTTCTGCACACAGAGCAGGCAGGCAGGCAGGGGTTGGTTATCGATTATTTTTGTACGTCTCACACCGAGCAGCAGAGAGCAGTGGCAGGCCCGCATTAGCAGCAGAAGCGACACAAAGAGCGACACACTGAGAGCAACGCTGCGGTAGATGCTTCCGTCGCAAAATCGTCGTTCCCAGCATCATCATCGTCATCATCATCATCGTCATCACCATCATCGCCCTCGTCTTGCACGGTCAGGATTGTGCGCCGTAATGCGGTGAAAAGTGGAGGTGAGAGAGTGGAAGTTGGCTTGGTAACACACCACCATAGCGCACAGGTGCTAGAGAGATCCACACACCACAGCACACTGTGCAGCGTTTGGTAAAAAAAAAAAAACCATGGCTAGAAATATTATCGTACTCGCCCGCACAGTGGGTACGCGACCACAAAGATCCTCGCGTGGAAAAGGTCAAAATTGCAAATCCAAAAAGGATACAAAAAATCCATGTATGTACCTGAGGTTAGCTACGCTGAGCAGAGGACGGAGGAGGCAGACGCAAGATCGCAAACGACAAAACCATGGCGCTTATGTATTGGTGCGATTTGTGTGCACGCGTAAATAGAGCGCTGCTGGCCTTGCTCACGTTTCCTTCCACCGTCGTCGTCGTCCGTACGAGCTTCACGAACATTCCATCGAACCATGTCAGGCGAACAACGCAGAGTCAGCAGCAGCAGCCAGAGCGCTTGCTTGTGTACGATCCAAGGCGATAAGGATGTAGACACAGGCACGCACACACGAGCACACACGTATACGCTTCTGGCAGTTGTTCCGAGCACACCACCGCATCGGAAACCCAGGCTGCTCACGCTCGTCTCTCGCCCATACGAACGAACGAGGCAGCCGTAAAAGCAACGTTACTGTCATTTTCGCTGCAAAGGCGTTGTTGAAAATAGCGCCAACAGTGCGAGAGCACCAGCCTACTATGTTTCGATGTGCCTCAAGGGGTACAAAATACGCTCTCTGCAGCAGCAGCAGCAGCAGAGCGGGTATGCACACATCTAGTTGGCTTGTTGGTTGTGCGTTCGGTCCCGTCTTTTATCGCCTCTCTCTCTTCCTACCCGTTTCGTTTTTACTGTGCGCGACGAATACTAAGCACTGGATGGGGACCTACTCTACGGGTTACTGAACCGAGGCCAGTGTGCTGGAAACCGAGAACCGACGATTGCGCTTACCTTACGCCCGAGAGAAATCTAAGCCATGTGGTGGTGCTGCTGCTGCTGCCGCCATAGCGACGGCGAAATGATGGTACGCTGTTCGCCTGCCTACATACCCTACCAGTGTTGTGTAGTCTGCCTGATACGCAGTCTATCACGTTCGAATGGAGGAACGCAGTAAATGGGGTAGGTGCAATTGCCGCTGGATGGGTGGAACATTTCACTGATTGGATTTCCCTGATACCACCACAGGGGAAGGTGGGCAGGCAGGTTTTGATGCTCCAAGCTCCCATTTCGAGATCCACCATACTGACGTCATGGCGGCATGTGCATCGGACGACCAAGATCTCCGGCTTCGATATCATGTGCAAGAGTTGCCGTGACATTGCCGATCCTGCCTGCCGACACTCCCCCTCCCCGGGAGCTTCTTCTGCTGGCTCGAGTTCGACGTCGCTGCCTCCGAAAGGAAACGAATCTTGAGTGCCGGCGGGCAAGAGGAAGAGGTACGTGCGGAAAACACGTTCGCAAAAGCTGCATGCTTTCAAGGGACTCGAATTGCGACGTGTGCGGTAGGGCGGTGGGGTGGTACTCTAACCAAACCCTGCTGCCTTCTACCCAAGAGCTCGCCGGATACCCGGTTCAGACTGCAGACGCGGAGATCGTCCCAAGCGGTAGTTTCTCAAAACCGATGGATGGACCGCCGGCAGCAACACGTGGTGTGAGAAACGTGTGAAGCGACCGAACGAAAGCACGACGCGCGGGCCATCAAACGGGCAGCAGAGCATACAAACGGCCTACGAAACGGGCCCCAATGTTTTTCGAGCGTTTGCATGATGCTGCTGCTCCGCATGGATACACGATTCGAGAGGAACCGGTCCGTACAAATACGGCCCGGGCCTGAGAGCTGGTGCGAGCGAGAACGCTCATCGCTTTTATGAGTGTGTGTACGCGGCACTGACACGCTGGCCAGCATGGCCCCCCGTGACAGGCGAGAAACACATGGAAGGAAGGAAAGAAAAAAAAGCACCTTCTTTGTTCTCCTTCGCATCGTGTCTGTAGAATCCTTCGTCAACAGTCTCCGGGGAGGCTCAGGGCTCAGGTATCTTTTCTCTGCTTCTCGCAAGCACCAAACACGCGTTTCGCCTGCGCTCTCCCGTCCGGCTTTTGCTGCCCGTACGTACAGCAGTTGGTCTACCTGCACCAGCAGATGTCCGCGCTTGCCATGACTGACATCCGGAGCCGACACAGCTGCCCGACGGCTTGGTGAGGAGAATTTCTGCAATCACGAGCCGAGAGACAGCAGCGGCCATCGACGGCGAAATATTCCAAACTGCACCAAAACGGTACGAGTACACGGGTTGATAAGGTCGCCATGCTGCTTTGCCGCACTAGGCCTGTGTCCTACATGGCCTTCGAAACGGTACATTCGAGAAGGTTCGTGAAATGGCTGCAAATGACATGCCGTCGTAAGGGTTTTGTTTTTCTTCGAAGAACCTTTTAAGATTGACAGAACAGAAGAACCTTTTAACAGAAGACCTGTTTTATTGGGTTTTGTTAAAGAAACTACAACACGCCTCTTTAGTTCTAATAACTTGTAATAGCTAGTATCGAATTCCGACAAATAAAAATATGTTTTACATTGACAGTCAAGTGCCGGTTCTATAATAACGGACCGCTACGTGATTCGAGTTATTTCAGTCAAGGAAAGCCGTAAAAGGCAGACGAATGGTCAAAAAGGTTGGTTGAGCTAACGCAGAACGAAGAGTTATCGATCGGACGACTAATGTGTTCCTTGCTGAATGTCGGGATTACATCTCCAATCGACCGGTCCTTCCGACTATTGGGTAATATCTGTACTCCGTCAGTGAAAAGCAATGACGCTACGAGAAAAGCTTTTCTTCCGACAAGCGTGATGTTTTCAACTAAAAGCTCAACTTCCCCCTTTATTATAATCTCAACAATGTCTATACTCATAAATTGGTAATCACTTAGCAGAGTTAGTAACGTCAGCTGTCTGATTGTTGTCTGATTGTTTTGAATGTCTCATGCTATTATGTATGAATTTATTCAGTACCAATTATATTTAAAACTAGTCTAAACTCTATACTCAAATTACTACCCACAAACGACACAAGATTGTATGACGTTGACGAGAGTGTCTATAAGATTAGTAAGACGCTTAAGAACCAGACCAGTGTTATGAATATTTGTATCGTGAATATTAATTTATATTTTCAACATCAGAACCACCGGGATACCGGTGTAGCGGTATCGTCAGTCTTTCAATTGGTGTAGCGGTCAGGGAGAAATAACTCATCAGTTTTGGTAGTATGGAAATATGTTTGTTTACGATTGCTACGCCAAGAGTTTTTATCTTCTACTTAAGGTTTAAGACAAGAGACAAAAAGCCAGTGGTGTCTAAGATTTTCATTCTCTTGTGGAATATATAATCCAACGATCTAGTTTTTCTCGAATAAGACGTCGTCATGCACACCATAACACCAATAATCTCTCGAAACCATACGATGGAGCTCCTCCTAGTCAACTAGTCTCATACAAACAAGACAGATAAGACATCGAACAAGCTAGTTCAGTGTTGTCTGATATCTTCGGATTGATGGTAATAGTTGCCCAAAACGTGAAACCATTCTTAATCTTTTATGAAATGGTTCTTTTTCTCAAACTATGCGGTTTTATGTGCTGTGAATAGGGAGACCAACATCGAAAAAAAGAAGAGTTTGTTTCCGTACTCCATTTCACATACAGGCCAGACATCATACATCTGCCAGGGCACCCTATCGAACATAGCTGGTTTTTATTTGCCTTATTGGGAGAGGTTCCAGAGCGCTGAGCGCATAGAGAGACTCTACGTTCTGAGCGAGGCCTCCGCATGAGAGAATGTTTCAATCGGATCGAGTGTTGTACCACACACCAAGCTGCAGCTAATAGTGGTCCTATGTTAAATCAATAATGGATAGACGTCTAGCTATCCATGTCTAAGCGTAATATGACCTCTGCAGTTAATGGTTTATAGGAATGAGAACCTAAAGCAACGCTGAACGCTGAACAGCAATGACTTTCTGACGGAGTTTGATCAACCGTTGGTTGTACAATACGGACAACCTTTTAGGCAGCTTTTAAGTACATTTTTAAAAGCCTGATGCGTCTTCTTGTTGATCTTCTGAAGAAGACGTTCGAAAACTCCTTCCAGAACAAGTTAACTCTTTCAAATGACCCTTTAGTAAAACGATCAACCATCATCCAGCAATGGCTGACCAATAGAAATCTAGCATGCGGGTACTACACACACTTGGTTTGGAGGATAGAGATCACTTTCACCTTTTTTACTTTCAACATTTTCATTTCAATGCGAAATTGGATGTACCAAGCATTCCACCTATGTACACTAAATACGGAATGGTATGATCTCATACAGTGTATACAGAGGCGGCTCACCTGTAGGTTAGCAATCTTGTTTTTGAAATGTCTTACAGAAACGTTGTGCTGTGAATCTAAACTTCCTTCTTCAATGCATATAGTCACTGCAAGACGTCAAGGTCTGTAGCAATCGAACAGCTACATACCTATTAGGAACACCGACACCTACCTTTAACAGACCCTACCAAACCTATACCACACCCTGGTTCCCGTCTATGATCCCAAGGAAAGTAGTGTGTGAGCAAAAAAGAGAACGACATAGGTTTTGCCGCCCTTCTATCATTTGCTCTGAAGTGTAGTTTCAAAGTATGGCTATTCCATGAATGCGTTAACGCTACTTCTCTTTCACGCAAACATACCTCAATGTTTGCACGCACAAAGTAGGCTATTCTTCGCTCTTTTCCTGTTTACACAGGTATAAAATCTAGACAGGGGTTTAAAACGGCGATCATAGGACTTTTTTGACAGAATGTCTATGAGACTGATTTTTTTTCTTCTTTTAACTGGTTCGCAAACTTTGGTGTCAAATTTATCACATTGTATCACTTTGTGCTTACCTTTAGAGATGTGCATTGTAAAATCCGATTCACCACGGATGTTGGGTTGTTTGGATTCCCGCCTCGCACCGGGAAAATCGGGAGCATATCCCCGGCTTCGGAGGCATCCGTCAGACACAGGCGACAAACGTTTTCGAGGTGCATGTTCTCTACACCGCCCGACATTGTCGAGGGCAACGAAGCGCGATTCTCAGCGATCTCTCAAGCTCACCGACTTCTTCGATTATATGGTGAAACACAACACTGTTGAGGTTTGCTTATAATTTCGGCAGCGTTTGCGTCTTCGTGGCCATGCACATTCACATTGAGCTGCTCTTGAAGCACATCACACTCGCTCACGCACCACAATTCGACACCGTTCTCGCGCTTCAAGCGAAACAATTATCCTTTATTCTATCCTTCCTATGGTATATTTTCATTCGCTTTCACGATTTCGCCTATCGAATTAATGCATTCCCAAAATCGCACCAATCGGCGTGCGCGCGTCCGCCTGGCTTGATGGTTGGCAAAATTGTAAACAAATGTTGTAAACAATCGAACGAAAAAGCAAGTAAAAGCTGACAGCTACGAAGATTGCCGAACATATGTTCGAAAACCCGAAGCTGCCAACTGTCACTTTTGCCGAAGTGTGTCGAACGAACTGTCAAGCTGTTGTTTATACACAATCCGGATGGAGTACTACGCGTAGGTGCAATAAAATAGACAAAAAAACTCGAAACTACAACAAAATGTGTGTAACGTGATCTGTATTCATAAATAGGACACAGAATGTGTCCAGATCGAACCCTCGCATGGTCTGGTTGCTGTGGTAACCGGCGAAAACGGGTGATAACCGAGCGGGTAGTGGTACAAATAGACACGGCGATCATGTGAGTCACGATTGTTTCACACGGCTGCCGTGGGCAAACAGGGTAACGAGAATCTTGCTAGCAGGTAAATACTCGTCGGCCTGTATGATCCTGTTGTTGTTTGAGTATTTACATTATGTCAGTTTCTATCGAACCTTAACAGCTTGTGAACGCAGAATGTTCGCTGCCGGACCGTGGTACGGAGATGACGACGTTTGTGATTTGCTGCCACTGATCACCGCCAACGATAATAGCGTTATCGCAAAGGAGGTCACCTTTGAGAGTGGAGAGTTCCTGGTCGCTGCTGGTGAGGAATTGCCCTACGTCGCGGACTTTACCCTGTCCGAGCAGGACGTTGATGGCGGGAAACGATTACCTGGAGCATTGGATATCAGTCCGTCTCAGGAAGTGGCTTTGTACCAGAGTGTGAGCACCACAGCAAGCAAATCAGCTTTAACGTGTAACGATTGTTGCCTTCGTTTTCAAAGTAGAGCACAGCTCACTCGGCATCAGACACTGTATCATGAGCTATCGGTGATTGTTTCCAAGGTGACGGTTAGATGCGACCGTAACCGCTGTCGAGAATGTCGCAAGGACTGTACTTCAGTTAAGCAACTCAAGAACCATCTAACTGTAGAGCATCCTCAGTGTCTCGTATGCGACCTTTGCCTAACGACATTCCACGATCGGATGTCTCTAGAGAGACACCACAATTACCACCGTTCAACAAAATCTCTACCTAATTACCGAAAAGAAAGGTTCAGATGTGATGTTTGCCAGAAACAGTGCGCCAGCTCAAGTCATTTACACTTCCATAGAAAGATTCATCTCGAGCAGAAACCGTATCCCTGTACGTTTGGCTGTGGGCGGAATTTCTCTTCGTCCGGCAATCGACAAAAGCATATCGATCGAATGCACACTCACGAACGGAAGTATCGCTGCGGCACGTGCAGCGAATCGTTCGTCTACGCTCGTCAACTGAAGCTACACCAGGAACGGAAGCACGCCGGTGCTTTCAAATTTAAAACTAATTTTATCTGTTCCAGATGCAGCGAACGGTTTGAGGCGGAAGAAATTCTGCAACAACACACAGAGAAGGGTCACTGCAAAGAGTGTCGCACTTTCGAATGCTTATTGTGCAGTAGGCGCTTCAAACAGTCCACGCATCTACGTAACCACCTGCTGACCCACGCGGATGGTGTCCGCGCGTATGGTTGTGAATTCTGCTCCAAGCGTTTTACGTTGGCCGGCGATCTTCGAGTCCATCGACGGATCCACACTAAAGAGAAACCGTTCCGTTGTGACCTCTGTCCGGCCGCATTTATCATGGGCAAGCAGTTGAATAAGCATCGCTCTAAAGCTCATAGCAGCTGAGATGAACCAGGTCGCATTTACACTCGACCAAAGAAGCAGCAATTAAAACGGCAATAAAACCAGTCAGCACATGTTGTGAATGATAAGTACGAACGTTTAATGTGGCTCATAGAAGCACAGTGTTTTATATACTTTGTGTGGATGCATTAGTAACTGAGCTGATGCATTAGTAGCTGATACATGTATATAT